>WOXC01010836.1:0-46905 GCA_011680675.1 Gymnobelideus leadbeateri
CCTCCACCCACTCTTGCAAGTTGGATACCCACCCCAAACTTCCCCCCCAGACCACAATCCAGATCCAGGCAGTTTAAAGCAAAAGCAATTAACCCCCAGACTGATTGCTGGATCTTCCTACAGTTTGCAGACCAGGAGCTAGAGCCACTGCTGATGCTGCAAAATGGCTTCTGTGCAGCAGGTTTCTTCAGCAGCTTTTTGCCCCCAGGGAGGCCTCACGCGTTCCTGGGTCTTTCCGGCAGCGCTGGCTCTGCGGGCTTCGCTGTCGGTTCCCAGAGCGCTGTGCTGGCTGCTCCCTGCAGAGCTGCTGGGCTGTCCTCAGCAGGAGGTTAGCTTCTCTGTGCTGTTCTGTGGGTGCCGGGGCTCCAGAAGTTGTTAGGAGCTCCCTTTCACATTGTTTGAAATTTGTGTCTCAGGATCATCTTTTAAGTGAAAGTCAAAACTGATTCCATCTGTGACCTCCTCAGTAAGCAGCTTTTCCTTGAGCCTGCTGTACCTTATCAACAGCTGCCTAACCCCTTGTTTCATGCTGCTGCTTACAGGCCCTTGGCCACCGTTACTGGGCACCCACTTTTCTGAAATTTAGATCCCAGTGCCTCCTGCTGACCCTTGATTCTTGGAAGTTATGCCTGAGGAGCACAAGTTCTGTGCCGGGCCTGTGAAGGCCAAGCTGCCCTCCATCACCATGACGTCACAGTTGTGTTTGGAGCACTCTTCCTTTCCTTTCCCATCTTGAGGCTATAACACCGAGCTTCACCATTGCCCATTGACTGCCCCCCTCTCCACCCTGCTACCTCTCCACCCTAGCAGTGGTGGCTGCCCCATGGAATGCTTCTCCAGCCTTCGGCCAAACCTTTTTTCTCTTTTCCTCTTCCCTCTTAGTGCTGAGGAGAGCCTGCTGGTCCCTGTACCAGGCAGGAGGCCTGGCAGAGCACTATAAAGGCCACACGAGGCAATCTCCTCACATTGAGAGTCATAAGCCCATGCACACATTCCAGCTGCTCCTCCATTTGCAGAAATGACTCATAGGACACTTTGCAAGTTTTAGCTTTTAGTGATAAATTCTAAATGCTCAGGAGGAGCTGGTGATTTTTTCCCCCATCTTTTTGACCCTAGTGCTGTAAGAACTGAGATTCCTGCCTTTCCTGTCACCTTTTTTTTTTTTTAAATGCTAATGCTAGGTGCAGGACAGTCTTTGGTGTTCATTCTGAACATGAAGAATTGCTTTACTCGTGGGTGACCCAGAATTAGAGCCTGATTGAGATTTCAGCAAGAGGATGATAAAGGAGAGCTGAACTTGAGTTAGTGCTAATCAAGGGCCTTTTAAAAATGATGTGATTTTGCATTTTGTCCTTTGGAATAAGGCCGGTTCACAACAATTAATCCATTTCCATATTGCATTCAGAAAATGGAAAATCTGATTTCCAGTTTGGCTTCAATTTGGCCATTTTGTTTATGTTGAAGTGTATTCCTTTCTAAGAATTTAAACAGTTGACTTAAAACTTACGTGACAGATGGTTTGGGTCCTGATTGCTCACAGACCTCTCTAGGATGTAAATTGCCTCCTGATAGTTTATTTTAAAAGGTCTACAGTTTGAAGCCCCAGGGAAAATGACTTTTGTATTACCTCTTTCACGTCCAAGTCATTTCTTCTTTGATGAAAGAGACAGGCGATTTCTATGTGTTAGAGAGTGCCATGTTTTCCAATTGAAATATGAAGTTCATCCATGAAATAGAGATGAGGGAAGCTTTCCCGGAGCACTGAGAGAACAAGAGAACAGAAATCCTAGTCAGCCGTGACTTCGTTGTATGGAAAGTTCAAGGCTAATCCTAGACTAGCTCTTTGGATAACAGCAGGAAGAATGAAGTCTTGAAATAGCTTGTGTTGGTGAGAGAGTCTTAAGACATTTTTTTCTTCCTTTGAACGACCAAGTGGTCATTTTTACTGGGTGGATCATGTAGGACCTGCTTCATTTCATCTAACTCGTACAAGGATAAAAGTTGGTCCTACCCTCCTGTAGAACCAGAGTCTGCTTGAATTTACCTTTTTTGAAATTCCTGCCACACTTGGTTCTAGAAAAAACAAGTTAATTTTATGCTGTTTTGAATGCTTAAGCGTGGAGGTTTTTCTCTGTGACAGCAGTGGACAGGATTTTGAAATCATTATTCTGTATCAAACATTATAGTCACATTTGACTGAAGGTGTTTAGTGAATTCAAGAGCCCCCATGTTTGTTTATTGTTTGACACTTTTTAAAAGCATTTAATTTGGCTTTCTTTTTTTTTCCAGCATCTTCAGTTTATTTTTTATTTATTTTTATTTTTATTTAAACAAATGCTTTATTAACTCCTGTTTTACATCATTCATTTCTGCCAGATTTTGAGTTACAATTTTTTTACCTGTTTTTCCCCTACCCACTCTCCCAGAATAGCAGTCCCTCAAGATATCACTTCCTCCATCCTACTCTCTCCCATGTCTTCTCCTATACCCCCTTCGACTTTTCCATTAGAGCAAGGTGAATCTCTGTGCCCCAATTCCTATACATCTTATCTCCCAATTACATGCAAAAGAGTATTGATAATAATGTTTATATATATTTGAAACATTTAATTTTAAGACCTTGAATTTCAGATCTATTCCCTTCCTCCCTTGTCACCCATTCCCTCTGGGAAGATAAGTAATTCAGTATGTGTTGTACATGTATAACTATGCAAAATATTACCATAGCAGATATATTGTACAAGTCTGCTTATAAGTCCCTCCCACCCATCCCACCCCCCACCTGGTCCATTCCCTACTTGATCCTGTCCCTCTTCTATAATGGGTACTTCCAACCTCCCCACCCCCCAAGGATGCCCTCCCATCCATCATCCCTCCTCTCATCCCCCTTCTCCCTATTCTGCTGCAGGTTGAGATATCCCATTTAGTATGTATGTCATTCTCTCCCTGAACTAAATTCAATGAGAATGTGGTTTTGCCTTTTTGTCTTCCTGTTCTTCCCCTCCCATGCAGCCACTTCCCCTTGCTTCTTCTACATGAGATAGTTTACCCTACCCTGTCTCTCCCAATCTCCTCTTGCCACTTTCCTCTCTCACCTCATAATTTCACCCCTTAGGTATCATCCCTTCCCAACAAATTCAACCTATGCCCTCTATCCATGTATAACTGTAAACATATATACACACATTCACATATGTATTCATGTGACCATATACCCTTCCATTATTTTCATACTGAGAAAAGTTTCATCAGTCACAGTTACTGTTTTTCCATGTAGAAATGTAAATAGGTTAACTTTGATAAGTTCCTTTTGATTTCTTTTCCCTGATTACCTTCTCAGGTATCTCTTGCTTCTTGTGTCTGGATGTCAAATTTTCTATTCAACTCTGTTTTTTTCCTCAAGAATGCTTCAAAGTCCTCTATTCCACTGAATGACCATATGTTCCCCTGAAACAAAATACTCAGTTTTGCTGGGTAGGTGACCCTTGGGTTCAGTCCCAGCTCTTTTGCCCTCTGGAATATCATATTTCATGCCCTTTGATCCCTCAGTGTAGAAGCTGCCAGGTCCTGTGCTATTCTGGTTGTGTTTCCACAATATTGAAATTGTTTCTTCCTGGCTGTTTGTAATATTTTCTCCTTGATCTGGGGGGATTCTGGAACCTGGCTATCATATTCCTGGGAGTTTTCTTTTTGGGATCTTTTTCAGGAGGTGATTGGTGGATTCTTTCAACCTCTAATTGCCCTCTGGGTCTAAAACATCAGGGCAATTTTCCTTGAGAATTTCTTGAAGGGTGATTTCTAGGTTCTTTCTTTGATCATGGCTTTCAGGTAGTCCAATAATTTTTAAATTGTCTCTCCTGAATCTATTTTCCAGGTCAGTGGTTTTTCCCATGAGATATTTCACAATGCCTTCTATTCTTTCATTTGTTTGGATCTGCTTAACAGCATCTTGATTTCTCATAAAGTCACTAGCTTCCATTTGCTCCAGTCTAACTCTGAAGGAATGAATCTCCTCAGTGAGCTTTTGAGATTCTTTTTCCATCTGGCAAATTTGACTTTTTAACGCATTCTTCTCTGACTGTTCCATGCTTTGATCCTCTTTGCCCCCAAAATAGGAGTCTAATGTTTCATTTTTCTGTTTATTTTGTTTCCTTTGCCTTGGCATGATGCCACTTAATTACTTGACTTTTGGGCTTGTTGCCATGGTAGAACTCTGCCACCAGACAGGGGAGCTTCGTCCCGAATGTGTGGGGGGGCAACTTCCATTTCTGGCAAGCTGGAAACCTGCCCCATGACCTCCCCCCCCAGATCACAATCCAGATCCAGGGAGGTTAAAGCAAGAGCGATTACCCCCTGAGACTGATCGCTGGATCTCCCTACAGTTCACAGGCCAGGAGCTGGAGCTGCCACTGAAAACTACAAAATGGTGTGTCTCCTCAGGGGCTTCTAGCCCCCAGGGGAAGAAGCCGACACGTTCCCCAAATACTGGTCCCAAAGTCCATAGGGCACTAACCTCTCACTTTGTCCTAGGCATGTCTGTGTTGACCATTCTGGAATCGTCACAGCTGCTGGTGTTCTGGGGTCCCTCCATCTGGCTGTTGCCCCGGCCGCCCTGCCAACAGGACAGGTCCTCTGTGAGACCTGGGCTCAGCTCTCCGGGCGCTGCGCGGCTGCTGGGCTGTCCTCAGCGGGAGGTCCCTGTGTAGTTCTTTGGGTGCTGAGACTCCAGAAGTTGTTCAGAGTCCCCTTTTACATAGTTTGGAGGTAATCTGGGGGGAGAGAGCCTTGGAGGTGCTGTTTCTACTCCGCCATCTTGGCTCCGCCAATTTGGCTTTATTTCAACTAGATCTCTCTTGCTCGTTCATCAAAACTATAAGAATCCTTGAAAAATCAAACAACAGAAGACGTTCATTCATCTGACTGTTGAGTTGTAAAATAGGGAGACCTATACTCACTGAAGATGTTTTTCGGTGTCTTGGAAAATGCTAAGGCTAAATGGGAGAGGGAGCTTTTGTTTGTGGATGATATGTTGATTGCATTAAGCCCATGATTGTTGTCTCTCTAAATAAGGGACACATTTGTTCTAACTGTCCACACAGGAAAAACAAGTGGATGAAGCATGTTTATGAGCCTTGATAATGAAGGGCAGCTTGATACAATGGATAGAGTGTTGGTCTTAGAGTTAGGAGGATTTGAATTTGAATTTCACTGCAAACGCTTATTGGTATGTGATTGAGCCTTTTTCCTCCTCTATAAAATGTGGCTAATAGTATCTAATATGCAGGTTTATTGTGACGATTAAATGAGATGATATATATATATATATATATATATATATATATATATATATATCTGTCAATCTACTAGAACCTCCAGATCTGACCACTCTCAGCTCCCCTTATTCCATGCCTTGTGGTGTATGTTTCTGTGGAAGAATCTCACTCCCCTTTGCTCTGTAATACTAAGAAAGACCCATCCTTGACCTGTGGCTTATGGAACTGAGTCAGCTCCCCTCCTGTGGCTTCAGATATAGATGGATAGATAGATAGATAGATGTATGTAAAGCTCTTAAACCTTAAAGCACTCCATAAATGTGAGTGGTGGTGGGGGTGAGGATTGTAGTTGGATGGACAGCCCATAGAGATGGTCCATCAGTATATAGATTTGGGAAAGACGCTGCCTCTGGCAGATCAACTGGACTACAAATCAAATAGGTGTAAGAAAATGTGTGAATTGCTTTCAGGAAATGTTTTGGGTTTTAATGACTCCAAACTTCTCCCATCTCTTTTTCTAGTGATGCTATATGACTACAAGTTATCAGAATCCCACACTTCCCAAAGAATTAAAGTTCAAGGTTACCCAAAGGGTAATGGAGAGGCACATGGTAGGCATAAGCAGGTTACAGTGAATTTCCAACAAAGAATTGTGTAAACAGTGTCATCAAAGAGGTGACTGGTAAGAGGACGTGGGCTGGTGACATAGCAGAAACGAGGGAGCACTTCCCGGCAGCCTCATTGGCTTCTGCTTCTGGTGGTACCCATTGTAAAGGCGGGGAGGCCCTGAGCACCTTGGGCAGGTCACTGGAAGATTTCCAGGAGAACATAGACAGCAGTTGTTAAGGATGAGAAGGTGTGAGTGGGATCTGTTCTGTCTGCTTAGACTTAAGAGATCACTAATCATTCATTCAGTCAGAGAGCATACTTTGAGTACCTATTATATGTCAGGCACTGTGCTACGGCTAAGTATATAACAACAAAGAGGAAGCGGTTAGATTTTGTCTAGGAAGATGAGCTACCTCTTTGGTAGCTCATACAAAGTAAATACCAGCCGACTTTAAGGGAAAGGTGCTAGGAGTTAGAAAGATCAAGGAGGCTTTCACATTTGGAGCTGACTTTGAGCTGAGCTGGAAAGGAAACTAAAGGTGTTAAGAGGTGGAAACGATGAGGGCTAGTATGGCAACACCGGAGAAGGCACCCTGGGAAACAGTGTCATTTACAAGGAAAAGGAAGAAGACCCCTCTGACTAGTGTTGGACTCTAGCCACTAGATCTTAAGATTTCTGAAAGGTAATAATGAAGCTTCCCAGGTCCCTTTCAGTTCTAAATCTGTGATCCTAGGAACATCTATTGATGTACTGAAATAATTACTGGATGATATAAGCCTAATTAATTCAGTTTTTTTGTTTATGTTTTTTCTTGTAGAAAAAAATAATTTTTTTGCATTGTACTTTTGGGAAGAGTAGTTATCTGCTTTGTCTTGCCCTGACTTTCTGTGCTGACCTTCACCTCCTAGAGTTGTGTCCTCTGGATCCTTGATGTTTTGAGCTCCTGGGCCTGGAGTGGCACCTGGTCACTGTGAGATGCTTCACCCCAGGGTTTTCTGAGTACTCTGCTCCTTTATCAGGGGAATAAAAGTCACATTATTTCTCACTGGATTTCTTTTTATTTTTTAAGTAGTAGTTGTATGTAAAGACAATTTTTGCCATTCATTTCTAAAAGATTTTTCCAAAATTTTCTCACCTCCTTTTTCCCCTCCAACTTTCCCAAAACAGTGAGCAATTTTATATAGCTTATATATGTACAATCATGTAAAACATTTCCGTATTAGTTATGTTGTGAAAGAAGAAACAGACCAAAGGAAAAAAATAAAATGAAAATAGTATGCTTCGATCCCTTTCAGTTCTCTCTGGATGTAGATGGCATTTTCTATCATGAATCCTTTGGAATTGTCTTGGATCGTCGTTTTGCAGAGAAGAGCAAAGTCATTCATAGTTGATCATTGCACAATGTTGCTGTCACTGTGTACAATGTCATCCTGGTTCTACTCATTTCACTTTGTATCAGTTTATGTAAGTCTTTCCAAGTTTTTCTGAAATCTGCCTGCTCATCATTTCTTATGGAACAGTAGGATTCTATTACATTCATATACCACAACCTGGTCTGTCATTTCCTAATTAAATCCTCTCAGTTTCTAATTTTTTACCACCACAAAATGAGCTGATATAAATATTTTTGTACATGTGGGTCCTTTTCCCATTTTTTTATGATCTCTTTGGGATCTAGACCTAGAAGTGGTATTGCTGGATCAAAAGGTAATGCACAGGGGCGGCTAGGTGGCACAGTGAATAGAGTGCCGGCCCTGGAATCAGAAGGACCTGAGTTCGGAGCCGGCCTCCGACACTTAATCCATACAAACAAAAAAACCTAGCCGTGTAACCTTGGGCAAGTTACTTAACCCCAATTGCCCTAAAGGGGCGGCTAGGTGGCAGCAGTGAGTAAGAACGCCTGCCTCGGAGTTTGGATGACCCGAGATCAGATCCGGCCTCAGAAAATGAGCCCCCACGCATAAATAATGACTAGCCGTGTAACCTTGAGCAAGTTACTTAACCCCAATTGCTTTAAAAAAAAAAAAAGGTAATGTACAGTTTTATAGCCCTTTGTTCTCCAGAATGGTTGGATCAGTTCACAACTCCACTAACAATGCATTAGTGTCCTAATTTTCCCACATCCCCAACATTTATCATTTTCCTTTTCTGTCATATTAGTCTGATAGGTATGAGGTGGTACCTCAGAGTTGTTTTAATTTATGATTCTCTAATCAGTAGTGATTTAGAGCATTTTTAATACGATTATTGATAGCTTTGATTTCTTCATCTGAAAACTGCCTGTTCATATCCTTTGACCATTTATCAATTGGGAATTGACTTTTATTCTTGTAAATTTGACTCAGTTCTCTACATATTTGAGAAAAGAGACTCTTTCTGTAAAATTTTTCCCAGTTTTCTGCTTTCCTTCTAACCTTGGTTGCATTGGTTTTGTTTGTGTGAAACCTTTTTTTTTTAATTTAGTATAATTAGAATTATTCATTTTACATTTTATAATGCTACTTATCTCTTGTTTGATAAAAAAAAAGTCTTCCCTTCTCCATAGATCTTGACAGGTAAACTGTTCCTTGCTCTCCTACTTTTCTTATGGTTTCAACCTTTATATCTAAAATATTTACCCATTTTGACTTTATCTTGGCATATGGTATAAGGTGTTGGTATATACTTGGTTTCTGCTGTACTGTCTTCCAGTTTTCCTAGCAGTCTTTGTCAGATAGTGAATTCTTATCCCAGAAGCTGGGGTCTTTGGGTTTATCAAACACTAGTTTACTGTGGTCATGTACTACTTTGTCTTATTTACCTACTCTGTTCTACTGGTCAGCCACTCTACTTCTTAGACAGTACCAGAGAGTTTTGATGATTGCTGCTTTATAATATCACTTGAGATTTGCTTTGGCTTAGACCACCTTCTTTTCCCCTTTTTTTCCTTTTTTTTTTTACTAATTCCCTTAATATTCTTGACCTTTTGTTCTTTCAGATAAATTTTATTATTTTTTAGCTCCATAAGATAGTTTTTTGGTAGTTTGATTGGCGTGACTCTAAATAAGTAAATTAATTCAGGTAGAATTGTCATTTTTATTATATTGACTTGGAGAACCCATGAGCAATTGATATTTTTCTGTTGTTTAGATCTGACTTTATTTGTGTGAAAGGCATTTTGTAATTGTGTTCATATAGTTCCTGGATTTATCTTGGCAGGTAGATTCCTAAATATTTTATATTGTCTCCAGTTACTTTAAATGGAATTTCTCATTCTATCTCTTGCTGCTGGGCTGTATTGGTGATATATAGAAATGATTATGAGTTATATGGGTTTATTTTATATCCTGTAACTTTACTGAAGTAGTTAATTATTTCAAGTAGTTTTTTAGTTGATTCTTGAGGATTCCCCAAGTATCCTGTCATGTCATCTGCAAAGAGTGATTGCTTTGTGACCTCACTGCCTATTCTAATTCTTTCCATTTCTTTTTCTTCCCTTATTGCTATAGCTAACATCTAGTACAATATTGAATAATAGTGGTGATAATTGGTATCCTTGCTTTACCCGATCTTATTAGGAAGGCTTCTAGCTTATTGCCATTTTAGATAATGCTTGCTGATGGTTTTAGATAGATTTTATCTTTTTAAGGAAAGCTCCCTTTATTCCTGTGCTGACTAGTGTTTTTAATAGGAAAGGGTACTGTGGTTTGTTTGGTTTTTTTTGCCTTTTTTTGGAGGGCAATTGGGATTAAGTAACTTGCCCAAGATCACACGGCTAGGTTTTTGTTTGTGTGTGTGTTAAGTGTCTGAGGCCGGATCCAAACTCAGGTCCTTCTGACTCCAGGGCCAGCGCTTTACTCACTGTGCCACCTAGCTGCCCCCAGGGGTACTGTGTTTTGTCAAAAGCTTTTTCTGCGTCCATTGAGGTAATCATATGATTTCTGTTAGTTTGGGTATTGATATGGTCAGTTATGCTGATACAGTTTTCCTAATGTTGAACCAAACCTGCATTCCTGTTATAAATCCCACCTGGTCATAGTGTATGATCTTTGTGATGTATTGCTATGATCTCCTTGTTAGTTTTTCTATTTAAAATTTTTGCCTCGATATTTCTTATTGGATGAGGCATGTTGGGAGCTGGGTGGGTTGCTTTCCAACAAGCACCAGCATCTTCAGTTCCTCCTGTTTTAAATTAGTGAGGCTTAACTGGAGATCGAGAGATCATTTACATAATTACAACAGGCAGCTCTTACCAGAGCTCAAGCTACTTATTTATGGCAGAATGCATAAATTATAAACTTAGAGTTAATTTGCCATAGAATCCAAAGCATGTGAAGATTAGACTTTTCCTGGGAACCTGACCATTAAATCTGGAAGCCGTTTGTGACCAATTTTTTCTTGCTTACAAGCCTTACATGATTCTGTTACAAGCTATTTTAAATTAGCTGAGGGCTTTAAGGATAAGTTTAAAATGAGATAAGTATAATCAGTTCCATTTTTTTGTGTAAGTTTTGTAAGCCCTAATATTTTGATCTCTTGTGAGTTTTGGTTTTTACAGCCAATTTTTCCCTTCACCCCCACTTGTCCGAGGTATGGGCTTCTTTTCTCCCCATGGCCTGAACGACCTTGCCATAAGGAGCTGTCCAGCTGGGCTCTGGAGAGGGGCTCCCCTCAAGGCCAAGGCTTGTTGTCCTCGGTTTTTAACTCCTCGCTCAACATTCTCGCTGTCATGCTAGTAGTATTAAAGCACATAGATGACTTCAGTTAGGTACACATTTGTTAAACCCCTTTTGGATGCCTAGCCATGTGCCGGGCACTGGAGATTAAAGACACAAGGCGATGTAGTCACACAGCTGAGCTTAGGAGAGAGGGCTACAGAGTGACCAGGAGAGAGTAACAGCCCTTACCTGGGGAGGGACTTGCGATTGAAGAGGGCTGATGAAACAGGTTGCCTGAACATGGAGGTGGATGGGAGGGTCCTAAGAGTCAGAGAGGGCCTGTTGGGTGTGGGCAACCAGCAGTGGGTCACCATGGCTGGAATAAGGGGATGAAGGGTGATAGTGGATTGGATTATGGAAGAGTTGGTATTGTGGCCACAGCAGGTCCAGGAAGATTCCTTGGGAAGTTTGCTGTAACACCGGCCTGGAGGGATTGGTAAGAGAGGAAGAAGAGAGGAAGCAGACAGGCCAGTTCTGGGCTCTGCATGATGGTGCAGGAGAGTGGGAGGAGCCAAGCTTGAGGGGCAGCATCCTGGGACACACAGCCCAGGTAGTGGAGCCAAAAAGCTTATGGCTTGGGGGCTAGAGAGGACTTGGAGACTCTTCACAGGACAGAGGAGGGATCTCAGCTCTGGGGCCAGAGACACCTCCAAGGACTGGGCTTGCCCCAGGTCACCCAAGACCTCTGACTCGGGCTTGTGTGTTTCCCCCTTGTATCATGCTGCCTCTCAGATAATAAAGGGCAGTCAGGGTTTAAATCTGGCTCCAGGATGGAGTGAAGATGTCATAGGGAACTTCTGAAAAAACACAGTAGATTGAAAACCACATTGCAGAGGGCCAGAAGTGGAATAGGAGGCTGCAGCCTGAGGGGTGGGGCTGGGGCAGAGGACTGGGGGAAGGGAAAAGCCCTGTGCCTGCTGAGTACTGTGTTAAGTGCTTTACACACTATTACATTTGTGGGGTAGGTTTATTATTATTCCTATTTTCAGTTGAGGAGACGGAGGCAGCAACTGAGGGGCTTGCCCAGAGTCACCCAGCTAGTGAGTATGTGAGGCTGGATTTGAACTTGAGTCTTCTGCCTAGTGCTCTGTCCCCTGCACCACCTCACTGCCTCTTTTTTTCCCCTAAGTACAGTATGGTATTTATTAAATTAAATTTTATGTTTATTTTTAGTTTATTTATTATTTAGTTTATCATTCATTTCCACAAGATATTGAGTTACAGATTTTCTCCCCGTCTTTTCCCTACCCACCACTCCAAAACAGTGATCTCACTTTATACCCCCTCCCCCAATCTGCTCTCTCCTATCCTCCCCCATTCGCCCTCATCACCCACTCTTACTGGGAAGATAACCAATTCAATGTAGGTTGTACATGTGTAGCTTAACAAAACATTTCCATAGTGAACATATTATAAAAGACTGACTATATTTCCCTCCATCCTATCCCACCCCCCACTTGTTCTGTTCTCTACTTTGACCCTGCACCTTTTCAAAAGTGTGTACTTCTAACTTCCCTCCCCGCTAACCTGCCCTCCCCTCCATCATCCCCCCTTTCATTCCCTTTTCCCTACTCTCCTGTAGGGTAAGATACCCAATTAAGTGTGTATGTTATTCCCTCCTTAGGCCAAATTCAATAAGAGTAAGGTTGACCCATTCCCTTTTGCCTTCCTGTTCTTCCCCTCCATTGTAACAGTTTTCCCTTGCCTCTTCTATATGAAATAATTTACCCCATTCTCTCTCTGCCCATCTCCTCACCTTATGTTCCTCTCTCACCTTAATTTCACCTTTTAAGTATCATCCCTTCCTATTCAGTTGGTCCTGTGCCCTCTGTCTATGTATACCTGTAAACATATATGCACACACTCACATATGTATTCATACACCCATATGCCCTCCTATATAGACATATATTGAATGCATATATATATGTTCCCTTCAACTATTTTCATACTGAGAAAAGTTTCATCAGTTACAATTATCATTTTTCCATGTAGGAATGTAAATAGTTCAACTTTGGTAAGTTCCTTATGATTTCTTTTCCCTGTTTACCTTCTTATGCTTCTCTCGCTTCTTGTATCTGAATGTCAAATTTTCTATTCAGCTATGGTTTTTTCCTCAAGAATGCTTGAAAGTCCTCTATTTCATTGAATGACCATATTTTGCCCTGAAACATGATACTCATTTTTTCTGGATAGGTGATTCTTGGTTTCAATCCCAGCTCCTTTGACCTCTGGAATATCATATTCCCTGCCCTTCAATCCCTCAGTGTAGAAGCTGCCAGATCCTGTGTTATCCTGATTGTGTTTCCACAATATTCAAATTGTTTCTTCCTGGCTGCTTGTAATATTTTCTCCTTGATCTGGGAACTCCAGAACCTGGCTATCATATTCCTGGGAGTTTTCTTTTTGGGATCTTTTTCAAGAGGTGATTGGTGGATTCTTTCAACCTCTATTTTGTCCTCTGGTTCTAAAACATCAGGGCAGTTTTCTTTGAGAATTTCTTGAAGGGTGATTTCTAGGTTCTTTTTTTGATCATGGCTTTCAGGTAGTCCAATAATTTTAAAATGATCTCTTCTGGATCTGTTTTCCAGGTCGGTGTTTTTACCAATGAGATATTTCACATTGCCTTCTATTCTTTCATTTTTTTTTGGATCTGTTTTGTAGCATCTTGATTTCTCAAAGTCACTAGCTTCCATTTGCTCCAAACTAATTCTGAAGGAATCATTCACTTCAGTGAGCTTTTGAGATTCTTTTTCCATCTGGCAAATTTGGCTTTTTAAGGCATTCTTCTTCTCATTGGTTTTTGAGTCTCTTTTGCCACTTGAGTTAGTCTTTTTTTTTTTTTTTGCTTTTTTTTGGAGGGCAGTTGGGGTTAAGTGCCTTGCCAAAGGTCACACGCGTAGTTTTTGTGTTGTGTCTGAGACTGGATTTGAACTCAGGTCCTCCTGACTTCAGGGCTGGTGCTCTATTCACTGTTCCACCTAGCCACCCCATTAGTTTATTTTGTAAGGTGTTGTTTTCCTCAGTCAGGCTGTTGACCCTCATTTCATACTTTTCCTGCATCCTTCTCATTTCTCTTCCCAATTTTTCCTCCACTTCTCTTATTTGGTTTTCAAAGTCCTTCTTAAGCTCCTCTGTAGCCTATAACCGGTTCATGTTTTTCTTGAAAGCTTTTGGTACAGGACTTCTGACTTTGTTGACTTTCTTCTGTTCCGTTCTTTAACCCTATTTTTCCCCAAAAAAGGAATCTAGAGTCGGGTTGCTGTGCTTCCTTTGCTTGCTCATGTTGCCACTCAGTTACTTGACTTTTGAGCTTTTTGCCACAGTAGAACTCTGCTACCAGGGAGGAGAGCTTTGTCCCAAATCACTGGTGTTTTCTCCTCTGCTGGAGCTATTAGTTGGGCATCCTTTCTATAGACACCACAAGCTCTGGTTCACTGGTCACACACCCCAGGACCTCCACCCAAGAAAGCAATCCAGATCCAAGCAGGTTAAAGCAAGAGCAATTACCCCTCAGGATGGTCGCTTGGTCCCCCTACAATCTGCAGGCCAGGAGCTGTGGTGCCTTAGCCGCTCCTCCCTCTGGGGGCAGACGCCAGACTGCATTCCCGGACCCCCTGTTCCCAAAGTCCACTGACCTCTCACTTTGTCTTTGGCATTTATGAGTTGATAATTCTGGAAACTGCCACAGCTGCTGGTGATCCACTCTCCCAAAGTCCCTCCAGCTGGGGCTGGTTGGGGCGCTGTGAGGCTAAAACCTTGGACCCACACAGGGCTAGGTTCTGCTTCCAGCATGCTGCAACAGACCCTTCATGTCCATCTGCTGGGTTACCTTCAGCAGGAGGTTTGTTTCTCTCTGTCACTTTGTGGCTTCTGTAGCTCTAAAGTTGTTTAGAGTCATATTTTATAGGTATTTCAGGTGTATTTGAGTTTTCCTGCTTCTTCTCTGCCATCTTTGCCTCACTGCCTCTTAAGCTTACAGGGTCCTTGGTGGGGGTGGGCTCCCTCTTCCAGAACAGACTGCTTCTCCCATGCATTCTCATCTTGTGTCTTTCTTGGAAAGGTTTTTCCTAAAGTCCCAGCAAGGAGCTCCTGTAGCCCTGGTGCCATTCATGGACCTGGGAAGGCTCAGAGGGCACCCCACCCATGCTCCCTTGCTCTAGACACCTAGCCGTTACAGTGACTGTACTTAGCACTGGGCAGAATGCAGTGTGGGTCTCACATCGACCTTAGAGGAGCTGAAAGCTCTGCTCCTGGCAGACCACATGGCCAGGGAATGGCCATCTGGCTCACCCTCCCCCTTGTCTTGTTCTCTTCCACAAAGCCAGTGGTCCTGGCTGGAACCTCGAGTTGGTCCCTGAATGTTGCCCCTGCCTGCCTCTGTGCATTGGCATTCACCAAGGCGCCTCCTGTCCTGCCCGCCTCTCCTTCATCTCTGCCACTTACAAGTCCCTGTCTTTCTTTCCGGCTTAGCTCATCCTGCCTTCCTGAAGTCTTCTTGGATTTCCTGTGCTGGTTCTTCCTGCTCCCTCTGTTATCCCTGTGATCCATTCTTTGAGTGCATGTTTTACCCTCCTCCTCCCCTTCACAGGCTGGAAGGCCCTCGAGGTAGCGTTCCTTTGGGCCTTTGTGTATTTCAGTACTGAGTGTCATCATAGGTGCTTGGTAGCTGTTGGATCAAAGGCATCATCTTTTATTGCACTAAGTCCCCAGTTGGGGTAAGAACAATCCCCTAAAAGGAAATGGCAGCCCTGGGTCTGTGCCCACCCTGCCTTGGGGCATGTTGGTGTTATGGATGCTGTTCTGAGGCTCCCAGTTTTCAATTCAGTAAATATTTATTAAGTTCCTACTATGTGCCATGCACTGTGCTAAGCCCTGGAGATATAAGAGGAGGCAAAAAGTAGTCTCTGCCCTCAAGGAGCTTACAGTCTGGTTGGAGAAATGCCATGTGAGCAAATACATACAATGGGAGCTGTGTACAGGATGGATGGGAAACAGCCTACAGAGGGAAGGACCGGGAGGCTCAGAGCCGAGGAGGCCGGAGAGAGGCCAGTGTAAGTGGAATGGAAGAGGGAGGGAAGCGGCCAGGTGGGGGTCTTGGCATGCCCACAGGGCATGTTTGTGGGGGTTGGATCCTAGTTCTAGAAAGATTTTCATTATTCCTCTTGATAGAAATCACATGATTTTTTTTTTTTAAACAAAAACAAAAAACCCAACTCCTGACTTTCCATGTTGTTTCCTTGTGCCGTCTCTCATGCCAGAAGCTTGGTTCATGTTAGGGGCAACACGTGGTGTTATATCAGGAAAAAGGCTCTTTTCTCCAGTGATCTGCCACCAACCAGCGCAGTTGGATTGGAGGGGCCTGGAGGCCCCAGAGATTTCTGAGGGTCTGTGAGCAGCCTTGGGGCTGCCCCACCAGAGCCAGGGTCCTAACGGCCCTCATTAAAGAAGGGCAGTATCGTATCCTCCAGTGACAGCCTATCTTTATTTTCTCAGTAACAGCAACAGGGTCTTGAGACAAAGCTACAGTAGCTGTTTTGTTACTTAATGGTTGAAGCTATTTGAGTCTTCACTATCAGAAATAATTATCTTAGAATCCAAGGAAGGAAAACTCCGGGCAGCAGATCCAGTGACTGCCAACTCAGATGTCATGAGCTGATTCTCTTGTCTGTCCCCACCATGGTGACTGCTGGGATGGCTTGGTCTGGACAAGATAACAGGGTCTAGAGGGCAGCTGCTCCTCTGGCAGGGCCCCTTCAGGGGCCAGAGCCAGTGAGCAGGGCTCAGGCCTTTTAAACAAGATTAGCTGCTCTTCGTTGTTCTGAAGCCACCTGCCCAGCTCCACTCTTAACTCCCTTAGCCTCCTCCTTCCTTGTCTGTAAAATGCCACCCTTGAGTTGGGTAATCATAGCTGGCATTTAGATGGTACTTTAGGGTTGCTGAGCCTTTACAAATGATGTTGTTTGATCCTCACAATTATCTTACCAGGTAAGTGCTTTTGTTATGACAAGTAGACAGATGAGGAAAATAAAACTAAAGTATCCCAGGTCAAACAGCTAACAAGGGCCTGAGGCTGGATTTGAACTCTGAGCACTGCCCACTGAATCATAGCCTGAGGGGCTGATAGCTGAGGTCTCTTCCAGTGCTACATTCTGCAGTCTTCACCTCTTTTTCTTTGTCCATTTCCCCTTGTTTCCTTCCAATAAAGCAAAATGACTTCTGAGACCTGGACGGTTTCCTGTTGGTCCTTGTATCCCTAGCCCCCCACCTACACACTCCTGCCTGCAGGGACTGAGGACATCCTCTTGCCAACTTCCTGTGGGTTTCGGAGTTGGGGTTCACAAGAAGTCCTAATGAATAACTGGGCAGAATTCCTAGAGAGGACAACAAGGCCCAGCCCCCATGCTTGTGTTGGCTTTGTGTTCCTTAGGCCAAACATTTCAGAGCAAATAGTGAGTTGTGGGGCCTGAAACACTTCTGGTTCTTTCTTTCCTTGAAGGCTGAGCTTCAGATAACACTCCTAGGACCTCTGCACCTATTGGTTCTGGCTGGGGCTGTTTGCTTGCTTCCCCATGCTTCCACATGGACCTCCCGGCCTGGAGACAGCCTGCTCCTTTTTGAGGTTTCTATGTGGCTGGGAAGCATGAGATTTTTAAAAATTCCCTCCTATTCTCTTCCCCTTTTTGATTGGATTCTCTAAGAAAACCTAAAAGCATGCATGAGTTCAGGCTTTTTGGAACATAGCAAAAGATGTGTCAAAGACTGTTAACAGCACATCAGAGGAATGTTCAGACTCGGGTGTCTGCATGTTTTTGTGTCAGGACCAGGATGGAGCCCTCTGCAGGCAGTGAAGGAACATGAGGGCTGGGAGTTCGAATCCTACCTTCGGATGTTTGTGACCCAAGTGACCTTAGACAAGTTACTTAACCACTCAATATCTCAGTATCCTCATGATAAAATGAAAACATTGAACTAGAAGATCTCCAAGGCCCTCAAGCTCTGATTCAATGAGCTTTTGCCCTTGGATGGAGGGTCTAGCTGTGAGACCAGTGCTGTTCTTCCAAGAGTGGGGGAGCCAGAGTTCTAGGGGCAGAATCTCTCTTGTTCCTTTCATCTGGTCATCCCAGACCCTCTCCTGCTCTAGGACCTGAGGATAAGGGGATGGTGATTGTGACCCAGTTATAGGTAGGTCGAGTTCCAGTAGATCCATTTGTAAATTGGGTTTGTGGAGGCAGCAGTGATTTGGAAATTGCTTAGAATAGCAGCTCTCTCCAGTCAGTGCTTTGGAGAAATGTTTTAATTTAAGGGGAACATGTTAGGAAATCTTTCTTCCTCTGAGTGTTTGTTCAGGGATGGCCAACATTTCAGTATTTTTTTCCTTTCAGAATCATTTTTTAAATCTGATCACCATGTGGTTTTGAGGTTCTTTCTTTTAAAAGTTGGATCACAGCGCTTCAGAATTGTAAGAGATCTTTCGAGACCATCTGGTCCAGTGCTTTCATTTTATAGATGTGGAAACCGAGGCCTGTGACACACATCATGTTAGAGGAGGGCTTGAACCCAGCTTTTCTAACTCTGCCACTGGAGGCTGGTGTAGTAAGGGCACTGGTAGGGAAGTGAGTCAGCTCCCTCCTGCTTCTGCCCTTTCACACTTCCAGCACAAACCCACTCTTCTCACTCCCCTTTTCCCCAAGTCTTCTCCAAACCCAGTTTTCCTGGTCCTGTTAACTGATCCTCCTTAGCCTTCCTGGTTTCCCTTCTGGGTGCTGTCTGCTTGGTCAGTGTACTTCAGAGAAGTGAGCCTGGGTCTGTGCCCCTCCCTGGTCTGGGAAGCCATGCCCTCTCAGCCCTCCCAGGGCCACCCCTTCCTGCTGATGGCTGGGTTTGGGTTTGGGAGCCACTGAAACCTCAGGCCCTCTGTTCAGACAGACTTCTCTGTGTTCCCCCACCAGTCTCTTAGTGAGGCTGGGTTTTTTGAATCCAGCTCTAATACTTGACTTATCTCCTTATCAGATTTTATCTTTTGAGATTCAGCTCGTTGTCCAGTGGTCTTGATTTTCAGAAAGGGAAGAGCACACACACAGAGCCTGTAAGCTCTTTCTCTGGGAGCTTGGCTGCAGTGCTGGAGAGAACTCTAGGATGGTTCAGCTGCTTTGTGGAAGCCCTTCAGGCTCTGCCTTGGACCTGTCCTGGCTCCCAGCAGCTCCTGGATCCAATAGGAAACCTCCAGATTGGCCTCTAGAGCCTTCAGCTCGTGGCCTCCTCCCTTCCCAGGCTTCATTGTGTGGCCCCTCCTCCCTTGCCAGCCTTTAGCATGGGGCCCCCTCCTCCCTTGCCAGGCTTCGTCCAGTTCCTTTCCCTGGGCCACTCTGTAATAGAGTGTTGCCAGCCTTCTTGCAGCTCCTGGCTCTGGACGTTTTCGCTGGCTCAGCCCCAGGCCTGGAACTCCCCCTCTTCTTTTCTACCTTCCTTTTAGGTCTTACCGAAGCCCTACCTTGTGCAGAACTTGCCCTTCTTGGTTCTCCTTGACCTCGGTGCCTCCCACTGTGGGTGATCTTTCATTGAACCGTCTATTGCTTGCGTATGCTCCTCCCCTGTTAGAATGAGGGCTTCTTGAGGGCAGGGTCTGGCCCTTTACTTTCTTTGCCAGTGATTGGCTCAGTGGCTGGCACTTAATATGTGCTTGTTAACTTGGGTGTGCTACTGTGGGCAGGGCAGCCAGTGGCAGAGCAGGCATCGGTGGTGGGTACTTCCTCACCAGGATTTCCCTGTAACAGCAAAATCACAGATCTTGTATTTTAAAAAAGGCAAAGGAGGGCCCAGGTCAGGGCTGCCAGCGGAGGTCATCCAGGGGTGGCCTTGGGGAGCGAGTGACTTGTGAGTGTAGAAAAGGTTCCAGTCTTCCCGTGCCAGTGAAGAGGATGGGACGGAACCTCTTGGTGGGAAGGCCAGGAGCAGACTTATCAAGCTATCATCACCCGCTCAAAATACCAAGTTAGGTGTACTTTTTTTTTAACCAACCATTTCCCAATTGTTCAAAAATTAATTTTCTCAACATAAGGAATAGGTATCATTTGTCTGATGAATCAGAGTATGGCAGAACACTTGCTTGTGCAGGCTTTCCCCTGCCTGGGGCTGTGGACACAGGCCTATGAGAGCTGACTGCAGCATCTGCTGATGAGTGAGTAGTAAGGGGTAGTAGTAACAGGGCCTGTGCCCTGGGAGCTGAGCTGCACCTGGGACACACACACAAGCACTAGCCCTGGGAGGGCCTGTCCTTGAAGCACTGTGTTGTTCCAGGGGCTGCTGCTGGGCAGCGTTTGTTATTTCTTCCCCTGAAGGCCACAGGAGAGCTACAACGATTCCTTACCTGCAGCTCTGTGGGACAGTAGGACTGAACATTTTGTTTTCCTTTTCTCTAGATTCTTCTTTCCTCCTGGGACACTTCCAAAGATGGCAGCCAATAAGCCCAAGGGCCAGAACTCTCTGGCCTTACACAAAGTCATCATGGTGGGCAGTGGCGGTGTGGGCAAGTCTGCTTTGACCCTGCAGTTCATGTATGATGAGGTGAGTAAAGTTCGCTGATCAGCATCATTACTGAAGTGGGGGAAGGGAGAGCATTTATAGAATGCCTGCTGTGTGCCAGGCACTGGAGGAAGTGTGCCAGTGATCTCCCTTGGTCCTCAGACCACCCTGTGAAAGGCGTGTTATCCTGATCCCCAGTTTATAGTTGAGGGAACTGAGGCTGAATTTGTTCCCAGGTCTTCCTGACCAGTGGCCCAGGCCCCAGCCACCAGACTCTGGGCAGCTGGGGGTGTGTCACCGATGAGCCCTTTTCCAGCCTTCATGTTCCACACTGTATTCAGGACTTGGCCCCCCAAGTGCTCTCCTGGGAGGGTCATCATTCTCCTCATATTACAGATGATCAAAGTGGCCGAGCCAAGGCTCAAGCCCATCTCTCTGCTGACTCCAGGCCCAGCCTTTTTCCCCCAGAGCGTCTTCCTAGTACTTCTCTGTCTCTTGGTCATGTCTCCCCAGGAAATGTCCTGGTTCAGTTTGGTAAATATTGAGCACCTACTATGCTCCGGGTCTGCTGTGTAACAGATTCCATAACTGCCTTGGCCTTGAGTGTCACTGTACATGAAGAGTAATAATCCAGTGGTTTTATGTGTGTAAAGTGCTTCGTAAGCCTGAAACCCTGTAAAAGTCCCCTAATGTTTTGCAGAAAATGGTTGTAGAGGTAGGCAGAGGGAGTTTCCTCCCTGGAATTCCCACAACAAAGCTCAGGGATCAAGGATAGAAAAGGGGCCTCTAAAGGCCCTGAGCCTCAGGGATGTGAGAAAAGAGTTTGGTGAACTGTCAGTCAAGTGAGCAGGAGGCAGCGCTCTTGACACAGCCTTTCTTATGTGGGGACACCAGGAAGGTTGAGATGTGTGCTGTCTGCAGGTGAGGGATGATGGGAAGCAGGGTGCTCCTGAAGAGGAGGCCCCAAGAGTTGAAGAAGGGTGGGCATAGCCAGGATTCACACTCAGGGCCTTTGACTCCAAAGCCAGCTCTTCTTCTCTTGTAGCACATGGCCTCAGTCCTTAGGATAAGCCTGGAGCAGCAGACGAAGCTATCTTTTGAGTGAGGGGGCCTTTGTCAGTGCTTCCTCAGTATGGGGCCACTCTGACATTTTGCCAGATGACAGATTGCCTGAGTGCAACCCCCCAGGTCAAGCCATTAAGATGTGGGTTTGTTCTTTTCCAGTTTGTGGAGGACTATGAACCAACAAAAGCCGATAGCTACCGGAAGAAGGTCGTTCTGGATGGGGAAGAGGTCCAGATTGACATCCTCGACACTGCTGGGCAGGAGGACTATGCCGCTATCAGGGACAACTATTTCCGAAGCGGGGAGGGCTTTCTCTGTGTCTTCTCTATAACAGAGTTGGAATCTTTTGCAGCAACTGCTGACTTCAGGTATATCCCAGGAACCTGATGTATTGGTGAGCTTCACCTTCTGGCCCTGAAGCAGGAGGGGCCGCCGTGTTCTCAGCCTCCTCGGGCTCTCACTCTTCCTCTCATTTTTTCTTTTCCATCATCACTGTCTAGTTCATGTCATAGTCTATCTATTGAGACACTCTGTAATGTAGCTCAGCTTTGTGGCCACCTCCCCTGCCTAACAGCCCTTTCTGGACTAGTCCGGCATTTTCTTCAGGCCCCCAGTATTTGGGGGGAATTTGCATCCCAAGGGGGCGAAGCTGTTCATTAGGTCTGCCCTTTAGTACCAGTTCTTGATCAGGACTGCTTGGGAGCACAGTGTTCAAAGGACCATGCCCTCACTGTAGGCTCCCCGGTCCAGGCCAGGCTTCTTCAGAGGGTGAGGGCCACCCTTGTGTATCCCTCCTGCCCAGTATGACTCCTGGCAAAGGTGGGAGGGGGGCAGACATTTGACTCTGTCCTCTGTTTCCAGCTTTATCCTTCCGAGAACAGTAAGTGACTGGTGAGAATTCTGGCATTTCATCACCTCAGACTAGGGTGTGTGTTAAAGCCACTGTGGTATTCCCAGAACATACCTTGCACGTAGTGTAGGGGCTTATTTATTTTTTCCTTTGTTTTCTTGAATTGCATTCATTTTAAAACATCTTTTGCTTTTTTTTTTTTTAACATAACAGTCATTCCCCAATATAGACAGCCCCTGGTTATGTCCATTTTCTTTTTTAAAGTGCTTTAATTTTAGTTGTTTTGTTCTGGTCTCCCTCCCACATGGAAGAGACAGAAATGGGAGGTAATCACAGAGGGAAGGAGGGCCCAGCAGTGACTGACTGGAAGAGGCCTCTTGCAGAGTGCATGATTTGAGTTGAAGCCTGAAGGAAACCAAGAAAATACGTTATGCATCTGTACAATTAGTTCTCTACTATACTTTGGGTAGTTATTTTTTTCTTACTAAATTCATTCCTGTTGTTCCATTTTAAAATTGCCAACCACACTGCACCAGCTCATGAAATCTAATCCTGCTGTCTCATGGGGACATGGTTAATACCTGTGATGATCCATTCCTGCCAGGGCTTTTTCTTACTTTTTTTATTTTTAACATTTAAAAAAAATTGAGTTCTAAATTCTCTCCCTCCTTTCCCTCCCCCCTCATTGAGAAAGCAGGCAGTTCAACATAGGTTATATGTGTACAGTCATACAAAGCATTTCCATTTTAATCATGTTGTGAAAGAAGAAACAGACCAAAACAACAAAATCAAGTAAAAGTAGTGTGCTTTGATCTGCGTTCAGACTCTATCAGTTCTTTCTCAGAATGTGAATAGCACTTTTCCTTGTGAGACCTTTGAAGTTGTTTTGGATCATTGTATTGCTGGGAAGAGCTAAGTCATTCACAGTTCATCGTCATCCACTGACTGTGTACAGTGTCCTCCTGGTGCTGCTCCCCTCACTCAGCATCAGTTCATATAAGTCTCTTCAGGTTTTTCTGAAGTCCACGTACTTATCAATGCACAATAGTATTCCATTACAGTCATATGCCATGGCTTGTTCAGCCATTCCCCAGTTGATGGGCATCCCCTCAATTTCCAGTTCTTTGCCACCACAAAAAAAAAGCTGCGATCAATATTTTTATACAAATTGGTCCTTCTCCCCCTTTTTTATGTCTTTGGGGTATAGGCCTAGTAGTGGTATTGTTGGGTCAAAGGATATGCACAATTTTATGGCCCTTTAGGCTCTCCAGAATGGTTGAATCATTTCACAACTCCACCAACAACGCATTAGTGTCCCAATTTTCCCACATCTTTTCCAGCATTTATCACTTATTATCATTATCATTTTCTGTCATATTAGCCAGTCTGATAGGTATGAGGTGGTACCTCAGAGTTGTTTTAATTTGCATTTCTCTGATTAGTAGTGATTTAGAGCATTTTTTCATATGACTATACATAGCTTGGATTTCTTCCTCTGAAAACTGCCTGTTCATATCCTTTGACCATTTATACATTGGAGATTGACTTGTATTCTTACAAATTTGACTTAGCTCTGTATATATTTGAGAAATGAGGAACAGGCCACAACTTAATGGGAGATTTGGTTGTGAACATACTTTCCTCATCTTCTGTGAGTCTTTTCACTGTGCCACCTAGCTGCCCCCCCCCCTTTTTTGAGGGCAATTGGGGTTAGGTAACTTGCTCAAGTTCACACGGCTAGGTTTTTGTTTGTGTGTGCATCAAGTGTCTGAGGCCAGATCTGAACTCAAGTCCTTCTGACTCCAGGGCCGACACTACTCACTCTACCACCTAGCCGCTCCTTCTGTGAGTCTTTTGAGGAAACTTTCCCCAAGATGGCACAATATTCCCTCCGGTGAATCTGTTCCCTTCATTGGTGCAGATCACAGCTTAGCCATATAGTAGCCTGTGTATGTGTCCATGACCATTCTCAAACCCCCTTCTCCCCTCAGGTTCTCCCAATCTACAACTAAAGGTCTTCGATCCTGTATTTTAATATTTCTTGGGTTCTTACTTAGCCTGAATAGACTTCCAAATAGACTGTCAAACTCACTTTCTTTTCTGCTGATTCAGTTCCTAGATGATACAACTGTATCTGTACTTTCCATGCAAGCCTTTCATAGGTAATCTGCTGATGCTTACATGCCTGCCTCTCTCACTCTTGGGTTGTAAGGTGTTAATTCTTGTGATGTTTCATGATTCACAACTGAAAATTCCATTCCTGACAAAAATCCAATAATGTATTAAAGAAATGGTTTGTGGCCATTTAGAAAAGGAAGCGATAATCACAAAAGCTAACACAGCCAGATAAGTAACATGCCAGACTGACCTCACCTTTTACACCGGGGTGGGAATGGGGCTCCTGTTACAAAATAAAGTCAGTGATTTAGTGAAATTTGTAGAATTCGTTTGCCTAAATCTAAACAAAGCATTTGATGAGTTTCCCACATCTTTGTGGACAGTAGTAGTCAGTACTTTATGGCAGCCCCCAAAGAGGAAGGGATCTTAGACTGAATTAAGAGAAATGTAGTGTCCAAGAGGACAGAGGTGTGACAGTTCCACTTCACTGTGTGCTGATCAGGTCCTCTGCTGGTTTTTGTGTTGTGTTCTGGGAGCCACATTTTTTGGAAGGATATGATGAAGGAGAGACTCTGGAGGGCATCTGAGGGAGAGTAACCCAAGGCCCCTGAGAACTTGCTGTGTGAGGTTCAGCTGAAGAAATAGCATGCTTATGTTAGAGGATGGAAGACGTAGGTTCCTTTGGGATCAGCCCACAGGCCCACTTCTCTGAGGAAGCCTTTCCTGAGCTCCCTTCTACTTAATGCTTGCTCACCCTCCTCCTCTTAGCTGTTTGATATTGAATCTCTCTTTGTGGGATCTAAGCTTTTGTAGGGCAAGGACTGATTTTGTTCTGTCTTTATAGTTGACTGGAAGAAGCTTCAGAGAGACTGTTTGTTGTTTGTCCTTCAAAGAGGAACATGACATCAGGGAGGTGATGCCATGACATGCAAGCAAATTGAATTTAAGTGAGGGAGGGCTGTGCAAAGTCACCAGCCTCACTTTCTCTCTGGGGTCATCTAGGGCCAATGGCAAGATATAGATCAGTATGACTGGAGATGGCCTTGGATACAATGTGTGATTCAGGCTAAGTAAGAAATGAGACAGGGAATGGCCTCTTTACCTCCTCTAAACAAATCGGTCCGGATAGGGAAGACTCTCAGAGTTTCTGGCCAAAACAGAAACAATTCCTGTTTATATTCACTCTAATATTAAAATTAAAGAAAAATCCTGACATAAAAGAGGGCTACTCAAAAGCAGAGTGACGGGTTCGAAAGGCTTCCTTTCCCTTGGAGTCTCTGGTAAAGGTTGATGTAACAGTGATTGAAGTGTGGTCAGATGGCTTTGGCCCTCAGGCTCAGGAAGGGAAGTCCTCTCAGTCCCTGTCCTGTCCCTCACTAGCCTGTGGCAAGTCCCTTGGCCTCTCAGGGGAGCCTCCCTCCCCTGTTGGTTAAATGGTGATAGGAATATTTGCTCTCAGCGCTGCCGGGCTGGTCAGCACGTAATTGCTGATGCCAATCTTTTAAGTGTGAAAGCCTGATCGTGTGCTCTGTGGCTTGGCCATGGGCCAGGGGCTTTTCTGTACTCTGCTTCTCATCCGACCAGTCTTGCTGAGAAAGCAGGAGGGAGTGGTGTCAAGCAGTTAGCAAGGCCCTTGCCTGTCCCCCAATGTAAAGATAAAGGTGAGAAGGGAAATCCTGGGAAGACTTTGAAATTCAGGATCTTTTTGCTTTTAGATTGCAGGGATTTGAATTGTTCGCGGGATCAGAAGAAAACTGTGCTTCTTATTCTCTGGCATTAGCATCCTAGTGAAATCAGTATTGTCTTTGTGTTTCCTTTAAAATACAAACCGTGCCCCTAAGTGGTTAATATATTTCTTGCAGGGAGCAGTGCTCTATACAAACTCAGGTCCCCTTCCCCTTTCTTTTAGTTATTGATTCTGCTAGAAGGTAATATATTCAGTTTGTGAGAGTCTTTTCTTCATTGATGAATAAAGAAAGGGCAGTCAGTCCAGCCCTAAACTCTGGGGCTCCCATTACTCCCAGAGGTTAGCACTCTGGCTCCAGCCTAACAGCACTGCCTTTCAGCCACTCTCCTGCGGAGGCAAGTTGGTCTTTATTCCAGCTCTAGTAGATGACACCCCCACCCGCAGCCCCCAGGCCTTTGTTTCTGCTGTGGCTGATGCCTGAAATAACTTCTTTCTCTTAGAGTCCCTGGTTTCCTTCAAGCACTGCCTTTTGGCACTTTGAGGCCTTTGCTCCTCAACCAACCTCCTCCTCCTCCCTCTACTTGTACCCTCTTTATACGTGCTTATTTGTACTCTTCACATGCTTAGGTATACTTGTGGTCTTGGCAATAGAGTGTCAGCTCCTTGAGAGCAGGCTGGTTTCCTTTTTGTCTTTGTATCCCTTGGCCCTGGGCCTGGCACTTAATATAACAAATGATTGTTCATCTGCAGATAAGAAAAAATAAAGTTTTTCTGTCTTTTTAATGAGAATCTGTCCAAACAACAAGAGGGCTCAGTGTATAAAGACAGTGTGAAATTCACTACTTTGTGTAGATTTTCATTTGTTTTTGTTTTTCTTGTTTTTAGTATCGAGAGAAAGAATGGGCTGATTTTTCACTTTTGATTTCCTCTTCTCCAGGGAGCAGATTTTAAGAGTCAAGGAGGATGAGAACGTTCCCTTTCTTCTAGTCGGTAACAAGTCAGATTTAGAAGATAAAAGGCAAGTTTCTGTAGAAGATGCAAAAAACCGAGCCGACCAGTGGAATGTCAACTACGTTGAGACCTCGGCCAAGACACGTGCAAACGTTGACAAGGTAAAGGCCAAGTGGGTCCTGTCAGTGGAGGTTGGGATTGGTGCCAGGTCTCTTGGACCATGGCAGTAGACAGACAGCCTTGAGTGAGGCAGGCCTCAGTGCTCTGACAAGGCCAAAGCTCACCCCCCAGCTCTCTGAGCGTCCTTCTGCCCATCTTCTCCTGGCCTTCTGCCATGGTCACGTGACTCCTTTTGGGGTTAAATTCACCAGGCTCCATCCACTAGATTGGATTGCTCTGGATTCCCTTTGGGGCTTGATCCTTCAGGTCAGATGATCTTCCTCCCCTTTAAATTCATCCCTTTCTGGTGCTCGGTGGACTTGAGAAGAAAGCTGTCCCTACTCCTTGCAACATGTTCAGTGCTTCTTGAATCACGGTGGATGTCTGGTTTCTCTGGGAGGGCAGAGGCGCATATTCCAGACGATCCTGTTCCATCTCAATTTTCAGTGCCTTGGTCTTTGCCATTGAGCAGATCCTTTGGCGTGCTATAAGATGGGGGTCTTTGCCACGTCTTAATCTGGGGTGTTTATAAATACATCCTTAAAGAGTTTTTAGTTTAATTAGCTGTGCAGCTCTTAAGTCTCTCAACAGCATGGTTATTAAGATTTAATTCCTTCCACTATTGATTAGGAAAAAAATACTTATGAAAAAGGACATTTTTAAGTGTGCTTTTCTGTCCAGTAATTTGAAGCCCTTTTGTAGCCTGACTCAAGACTTCCAGAGGCAGTCCGATTCGCTAGCTCCACATTTGCTTTTCAAATGATAGTTGAGTCAGGAATTCCTTTAGAATATTGTCATTTAGCTGAGGGACTAAAAACATCTCGTCCTGGTTTTGATCATTATAGTGACCCCAGCGACTCCCAGCATGGATTGATTTGCGGGGTTGTTTGACATGCTCTAATTTTGAATTCAAAATAATCTTCCCATGCTGAGAGGGTAGATGGGGCTCTGCTGCTGTCCCCAGTGTAGAGAGCATGCTGTAGCCACAGAATGTAGAAGCAAATGCTGTTAAAATGGGGGGTGTTGGGGGGCTGCAGGGGGTTTAGAATCCCCCAAGGGCTTGGAACAGAACCTGGCAGAAAGTTGGCCCTTAAGATTGTTAGTTTCTCCCCAGTGGCGTCTGTGTACAGAGGTTAAAAAGACATTGTAGATATTGTTTTGTTCAGACATTTTGCTTGGAAGTCTCCTCTCATGGCCCCTCGATCTCAGAGGAGGGGGTGAGGTAGAAGAGGTGACAGCGGTGTATGCAGATAGGGGGTGTCAAGGTTTACTGAGCCCCTGAGGGGGAGACCATCAGGCCCTGGTGGCAGCCCCATCTTTCTGCATTCTGCAGATGCCAGGTGGAGCTTTATTCATGTTGTTGTTTTTAGTAGCAAAAGCTTTTGGACCTCAAGCCCAAAGGACTTGGGTTCAGATCCCACCTTGGAGACTTGGCAGACTCTGTGACCTTACTGAGTCCCTCCCTCTCTCTGGGCTCAGTTTCCCCATCTTGTAAAATGAAGGGCATGTATTTGGTAAACTCTAGGGCCCCTTCCAACTCAGAGTCTTTGGTTTTGTGTTCTGGTTCCCAGGGTCTAGTCGCTAGCTCACCTACTGTGGGATCCTGAGCGAGTCACCCTCTTTCCTGTGGATTTCTTGACCTTCCAATTGAGGGGGTTGGGCTCTGTGGCCCTCAAAGGCCCCCAGAGCACATCCTTTCCTTCCCCTTAGCTTGCTTTTCTCTTGTGTCCTCGGTGACCCATCGAGGCCACAGGCCACCCCGTCTGCTCCTCACTGCATTTATCTGAGGCTGAGTGTTCTCTGCCAGTCACCTAACGGCATCTTGTTTGGTTGTCACAGGTGTTCTTTGATTTAATGAGGGAGATTCGAGCTCGGAAGGTGGAAGACAGCAAAGAGAAGAATGGGAAGAAGAAGAGAAAAAGCTTGGCCAAGCGCATCAGAGAGAGGTGCTGCGTCTTATAACCCGGGCCCGAGCTCCCCCTTATCCCGGCCCCACTAATAAATGTGATTCATAAGCATTGCCCTGGGAGGCTCAATGACTGAAATTACTTTTAACATTTTGGAAATGGTCACGTATCACTCAAAGCATGAGTTGGGACTGCACTGCAAGTCACTCACTGAGAAAAGAAACAGATTCATGTGGCTTCAGCAGGAAGCCCCGTTCAGCCCATTTCATAATCGCCTCCGTGATCACAGCCCGAATGGAGAGTGTGAGCGAGCGTGTGCGTGGCTGGGGTCTCGTGGGCAGTGTTAAAGATTGGGGTGGGGGGTGGTTGAGGGAGAACAGGGGAGAAAAGATGGCTTCCTATGGTTTCTTGTAAAGCATAAACTTTATATCATTTAAAAAGTCTTGATCTGCTGCCTTGGAAAACGACAATTGTGAACATGAAAGCTGAAAGAATGAGTGTCCAGCTGGTTTCTGATGTTCCGAGCTGTCTCTGCGTCCTGTAATTGGCATGGATCTGTAATGCTGGGGTGCGGGGGGAGCCCACTGAGAGAAAGGAGGGGTGTCACCTTGAATGGGGAGACATCGAACATGCCTTAATTTAAAATCTGAAAACTAGCAGATTGCTGCATGGTCCAAATACCTGGAAATCCGTGGGACTCCAGTTTCTGGGCCATCATAGACATGCACTGGGGTGGGAGGAGGCCAGTGTTTATGTGAATGATTCTGGCTAAGCAATAGAGCTGTCTGCTCATCTGAGTTTGAAATGTGTGCCATCCTCTTGATTCTTGGAAACCAGGATCCAGAGCCAGTCACATTTAATCAAGGAAACTTGAAAGGGAAGGCCTATATGAAATGATGGAAGATGAGTTCGACCTACATGCAGGAAGGTTCAGCCCAGGCCCCTTACAAGAGAACCGTCTTTCATTCTCTTATGTTTGGGCTGAGAAATTAGCCTTGAGTAAATCGTGAGCTACTCTTCAGTGTCTGACTTGTGTGCCTGGCTCTGGAATTGGGCCCAGTGAGGACTTCTCCCCTTGTGCTGAGGCCCATTGGAGGAAGGGTCCTCCTTGCCACTGATTAATTAATTATAATTACTGATTAATTAATTCACCAAGGGAACATAGTATGACCACATTGGAATTTATATACTGGAATGAAATGTAGATCTTGTCTTGGTGGTTTGAGTGTGTTCATTAATGAAGAATGTTCTCACCACCTTTTCATACTTGGACTTGGTATCAAGAAAATGAACTTTCCAGAAACCTGTTTTTGGCATTTGCATCCCCACTCTGAGTTAGATCAGAGTGCTGCCCCAAGGCAGATGGGCCTTCTGTGGTCTCCCTTCAAGGAGAAATAATATAACAATATCTGAATTATGTGGAGCTCTGAGAGAAAGGGAGCACGAGGCCATGGCATACAAGGTTTTCTTTCTACCCCTGTAAACCTATAACCAATGGTTCAGAAATGTTCAGGCATTCTAGTTAGCGCGTGTATACCTACAGCTATCAAAAGTAGACTCCTAGGATTCGGCTTTACAAATGGCATTTGGCTCGTCCTGTTACCTGTATCATGGAAGGACTTTGTACGTACACCCCCCATTTAGTAGGCTCTCCCCATGTGCAGAATTAAAGTTCCTGCTGTGACCACAGCCAGGGATGCCAGCCTGTCTTCATGTGTACTCTCTTCAGTTTTATCGAACCAGGGAACCTAACCACTCACATTGGGACTTTGCTTCAAGACCTTTATCCTGGGTACTGAGGTGCTATGAAGCCAAGGGACACAGAGACTTCCTATGTCTTAGGCTGATGCCAATACCCAATTCTTTTACTTGCAATTTGAGCCATTTAAAGACCAATAAACTTCTGTTTTTTAAAATCCTCGTGGTGTTCCTTTGTGTTTAGAAAACACTGGTACGTTTCCATCTTTACCCTGTAGTCAAAAGTGAGCAAAGTTCTTGAACTCGGTGCTAGCTGGGTTTTTTCTCTTGTGCTTGCTGGGCATTGACTTAACATTAGCATGTGTTTGTAGGCTCACAGTTGGGTCTGGGAGAACTTGGTGTGCAAGGTGAGCTTCAATCTAGTATACATACCTGGTCATGGGTCATTGTCACAAGTACTCCAGCCATGACTGTGGCTCCTGCCAGCTGAATTCCCATCCCACATTGAGCCAGAGTGATAGCCCAAGGCATGATTTCCAAGTTTTTTAAACAACTGTATAGGATTATAGATTTAGAACAGAAAGGAATCTTGGAAGCCATCTATCTAACCTTCAGAATGGCTTGTTTGTAGCCATTCACATTGAATAGTAGAGCCAAGAACTGAACCCAGGTCCTGTTGATTCCAAATCTAACACCCTTTCCAGTCTACCATGGTACCTCTTCAGTTAAATTCAGGGACCATTTATTATATACCTACTATGTACCAAACACATAGTAGGTACTTGCTATTCCACAGAAGTTAGAATTGGAAGGGACCTCAGGGCCTCTTAGTCCAAGACATACTAGAAAACCTCACAAGTAGGCAGGCCTCCAGCCTATTCTTAAAGACCAGTGGGATGGGGAGGGAACCTACTTTCTCTGCAGTCCATTTCATTTGGGGATATCTTTAATTTTCAGGAACCCTTTTCTGAATTCCTAGATTTCCCTTTTGTAGCTTCCACCCATTACTTCCAGTTCTGTGGCCAAACAGATTATTCTTACTCTTCCACAGAATACTCCACCCTTGTGTCTCTGTTCTCCAGGATAAACATCCCCACTTTGTTGAAAGACAAAAAATGCCCTGGCGGCTGATATCCTTGGGGGGAAGTGTCCCAGTTAAAGACCCCTCCTTTCTCTACACAATTCCTACTGTGCTTGAGTGTCTTAGCTGGGATGGGGATCCATGTTACTGGTTAGGCCACTGCCAGGTCTGCCAAGCAAAAGGAACCTGGAATTATTTTGAGCTCAGAACTTTTTTTTTTTTTTTTGCTTTTTGGAGGGCAATTGGGGTTAAGTAACTTGCCCAAGGTCACACAGCTAGGTTTTTTTTGTTTGTGTGTGTTAAGTGTCTGAGGCCAGATCTGAACTCAGGTCCTTCTGACTCCAGGGCCGGCACTCTACTCACTGCGCCACCTAGCCACCCCAGAGCTCAGAACTTTTAAAACAGGCTACTCTGTAGGACCTCTGAAGAGTTCTCAGCACTTTGGGTAACTGTCCTAAAAAGGCTATTTCGCTACATTAGCTCAATGGGTTTGTTTCCTGCTTAGGCACTCCACAGGTATTGGTGTTTGGATGGTGGATGTCCGGGGACCCCCCTCCCCTCTCCTCTCTGTGGTCCAGAAACATGGCCTAAAGTGTCGGGCTTAGTCTGAACCCAGAGTGGCTGGACCATGGCCCATTTTAAGGAGGGAATGGGTGTCTCTCCATAAGAGGTAATCCTTTTCCCTTCTCTTGATAGATCAGTCAAGGCAGATTGTGCATCTTGACATATCATCTTTGCTCCTTTCTTAAGCCCCTTTAGCCCAGCTTCCTGGCACCTTTTATGAACATCCCCCCTCCTTCTCCCATTACTTCTCTTACTTGGACATGGAAGATCGGGAGAATGGGCTTCTGAAGCTTCATGATTTTTTTTTAATCCAATTTATTCCCTAGCTGCTAAGGAGAACTAAACCAACTGCTGAGAACCTCCTGGGTTTCCCCCAGGGACAAAGGCACATGATGACTGTCTTAGCAAGCCCTGCTGAGACTGCCATGAAAGATGCAAGAGACTGAAGCTTGCACTCAGTCTCCTCGCGTGGCAAAGTAAGAGTATCCGAGCCTTAGGCAGGCCCTCCTAGTGGCCTTATTTGCCATGACAGACCTAGAAAGGGCTGACATCACTCCAGCACCTAAGGCAGCCTTGGGATGAAAAGAATCCCTTCACATAAGTTGATTCAACAAATACTTATTATGCAAATACAAAAAAAAGAACCATGCATAGAAAATATACACAAAGTAATCTCTGGGTGCAGGGTATAAGGAACTTGAAGATCAGTCCATTTACAATCATCTACCTAGCACTTCCTATGAGCCAGGCAGGAAGCTACAACATCCTTCTAATGATGTCCTATATACAAGAATCGACCAAGAGACAAAATTGTGAAAACATGATTGCAAACTCAAGTGTGGTGGTTCTAAAGTGAGAGAGCGTTACAAGCTCAAGAGTTCTGCCCATGAAATCTGAGTCTGATGTTGCCTGGAGCCTGTAAATCATAGATCAGGCATCTCAGCTTCAATAAGCTGCCCAAAAGGATCCTTGCTCTAGACCGACTGGCATTGGGAGAATCTGACCCTAAAGAGAAGGCATCAAACTTTTGTCATTCTCTGATTTATGATACCCCCACTCTGGACTAGAGAAAATCCAGGGGAAATCTCTTAAATAAACCTTAGATATGACTCATATCTAGGGTCTCCTCTTTGTAGAGACCATCAGGATCCTCATTATTCTTTACTGATACAGTCACAAGCAATTGTCTCATGCCTCCATGTACCATCCCTGGCTATCACTCCCCTATGTGCATTTTGTCTTCCTCTCTTAGAATGCAAGCCTTTTTAATGTCCAGGGAAGAAGTTATGAGGACCTGAACTATGGCAGTGGCCATGGGCATAGAAAAGAGGGATCACCAACAGAAATTGATTAGATGAAGGAAAAGGGGGAAAGGAGGAGCCAAAATAGAAGTTCTGAGACTGGTTGTTTGGGAAAAATTTTGATGACAGTAGAAATTTGGGGAGGCAGGGAGAGAAAGATGTTTTGGCTTAAAAATAATGACCATTTTTGGTCAACTTGAAATTGATGGGTTGGTAGAACATCTGCAGAGGTGTCCTATGGTCCTCTGGAAAGGCTGGTCTGGAACAGTAGAATGGGCTAGGGATACAGGTGTGACCCTTATAAATTCTGGGGGTCCTTATCCCAACTCCTATTTGCACTGGAAAATCAGGTCACAGAAGGCCTCTGACCACATCTTTCCTGAAGGATTCTAGGAATTCCCTTGAGGAGCAGTGGGTTTCTTTGATGCATTGGCTTGAGCCTCCATTTCTGCTGTGTTTTCCACAGTTAACAATCTCCTGTTAAAGTTAGTCTCTCCCCTGCATCATTGATTGACTCAGTGATTAACTCTCAATTTGAAAAAGAAATGTAGATGCCCAAACGTAGAGTCATGTTCACTGCAAATGCTCATATGGACTATTTGTGCCCAACCTGTGGTAGAGCTTTCTAAGCTTGTATTAGTCTGATGAGCCACAGTTGGACACGCTGCACCTTGACTGAAACATAGTAATGTCATTTTGGTTCTCTTCAAGAATGAAGGACAAGAGGGGCGGCTAGGTGGCACAGTGAGTAGAGTGCTGGCCCTGGAGTCAAGAGGACCTGAATTAACTCACCCCTTGGTGAGTTAGAAGATGTCTACCCCAAGCATGTGAAGACTTTTCCCCCAGAAGAATGGGCAGATAGGAATGATTTGTTCCAACAGCCAGGAAGGTGGCAGAAGCAGGTGCTGTGGAGCCCGCAAAACTTGGCCAAACATCTAAGATGCAAAGGTCGTCCACTGTATCCCAGGCTTGTCCTGCCACCAGATTTTGATGACTCTGGAAGAGAGAGTAAGGCTGATAACTTTGTGCACCTCTGCCTCACTTAAATCCAATTCATGTGCAAGTCAAAACATTACCCCATGATGTCACATGTGGGTTATCTTCAAAAATGAAGGACAAATAACAGTAGTAACAATTGAGCTTCCTCCCCAATACCAGAGGCAAGCTGTCTCCTATATACCTCAGTCCCAAGGAAGAGAAGGCTCAGACCTAAAGCAGGCGAAATACATCATCCCTACCTGCCATGGCCACTTCTGAAAGCAGCATTGCCAATGACAAGTCATTCCCTCTTCCAGGACACATCTCAGTGCCAATCCACTACAGGGCTAGGTCTCCTTGGGGCTGACCTCCCTTTTGGCTGCCAACAAACTCTGGCATGGATGAAGTTACTGAGCTTACGGTAGCAGCTTGGCCTTCCAACCTTTGGGTGTTTACATGGTTGCAGCCATCTCTACTCCTTCATGAAAGAGCAGGAAATAACAAATGCAGGGAGACAAATGGAAGAGATGCCATAGATTCATGGCCATGGGTGGGCCCAAGTGGGAGGATGGGCTGCTATCTCTGGCACCCCCTCTGGCTAGCTGGAAGATGTAATAATTCTCTTCCTGATCAGTCTCAGAAAGAAGAGTAAATGAGGCAAAGTCATGGATACCTTTTTGTTGGGCTCAACAGTCTCTTTTCACCCTGTAGTAAGCAGTTGGATGTCACTTGCCCATCCTCTGAAGTCCACATGAGGACTGCACCCAGCAGAGCTTGCTATTTACAGTCCTAAGGACTGGCCACCCATTGGACAGACCCTTCATACACTTGCCTTGAGTCAGCCCCAAAGAGGGGGTGACTGGAACAGAGAAAGAAGAGAAGGCTGAGGATGTATCCTGGTGTGGACAGGGCAAGGCCGAGGGCCATGTATTCACACTGACCACACCTGCAAACATGCCGGGGCATCCTCACCTCTGATTCATTGCCAGGCAGCTCCCACCAGTCCCTCCTCCACCTGCACCTCTCCACCCTCTCTTGGTCCAGCCCCAAGAGCCTCTGGGAAGCTCTGAGCCTGCACTTCCGTCATGTGCTATCTTTTCTGCATCCCTCTCAAGAGCATCTGTCCCTGAAGGCAGGGAGTAGGTCTGGTACCTTTTGCTGACCCTCACACATCCACCTCCCGTTGAACCCTGCCTTTCTGTGTTTTTTTTCTCCTTTTCCACTGTTTAGCATTTTGTAGTTATCATAGGCCCCCAGATGGTTTCTGATGGTGGTGCTTTTCGACTGTGAAGAATCCATCAATCATTAAGAATTTATTGAGCACTTACTATGTACCAAGAACTTTGATAGATACTGGAGATACAAAGATAAAAAAAGGAATGTCCCTACCCTCAAGGAGTTTGCCGTCTATTGGGGATTGGCAACATACACTTATGTTGAGTATATGCAGAATAAACACAACATAAATATGAATAAAACATAAGGTCCTTTGAGAAGGAAGGCCGCCCCCTTGCCCCCCAAGAGGAGGAGGAGGGGCCAGGAAGGGCCTTCATGTGGAAGGTGTGACCTGAACTGAGTTTTGAAGGAAGCAGAGATGGAGGTGAGGAGGCAGAGCATTCCAGGCACAGGATCCAGTGCAGAGACAGGAGAGATGGTGTGTTGTGCATGAGGAGCAGCCATACCAATTTGTTCACCACTTTCCTACAGATTGCACTGCATTTTTCATGCAGGCTGATAATAATGGCAGCACAAAGAAAAAGTTTTACCTCTAAAAATTTTAGACTTTATATTCTTGAAAATGGTCCTCAAAATAAGCCATATTTAGGGGTATTGAATAGAGCGCCAGCCCTGGAATCAGGAGGATCTGAGTTCAAATTCAGCCTCAGACACTTAACACTTACTAGCCATGTGAACTTGGGCAAGTTGCTTGACCCCAATTGCCCTGCATTCCCCACCTCCAAAAAGAAAAAAAAAAGTCACATTTTATTGAGTTCACTTGAGCTTGGCAAATATTCATTATCTTGCCTGATACATACAAAGCACATTCATGATGGGGTGGGGTACATGACAAACCAAAAAGAAAGGCCCTGCCTTCAGGGTGGGGAGGGAGAGTGTCACATGCTAGGTGGAGACAAATAAGTCCCTTGTCTGAACTTGCACAAAGCTCAGCTTGAGGTGTGACTTGATGGAAATGGCAAGGAACCAGGTATTCTCTGCCCTTACAGCCTTGGGTGTAGGAATGAATAGTAGGCCAGATTTGACTGCACTGATGAAAATAGCCAAGGGTATGAAGTTATTGGAATAGCAGAAAAAGAAAGGGCTGGAGCAGATATCACGCCAGCAGCAGCAGTAGAGAAACAGCTGGCATGTCACAGGGGACTGGCCAAGGATAACCTGCCTGGTAGAAGCATGGATAGCATCTTTGACCTGATGCCACCCCTACCCCCATGGACTTTGGGGCTTGGATATTTGTAGGACTGTTTGATTACTGCACAGTGAAGAAAGCTGACCAGTCTGGGGATGCAAAAACACTAGCTGACCAAGTTGTTCTCTGTCAGGGTGAAGGAAGGAGGATGCTGCAAGCTTCCTGGTGTGGAGAGAGCCTCCTCCAAGGATGGGGAGGTCATTTGTTTGTGTCTTCTTCCTTGAGACCTCAGATGGTCAGAAGAGCTGTCAGATGTCCAGCAGCTGAGCCTGGGAAGGAACCAGCCCTTTGGAGCAACTAGTTTATCCCAATCCAGTAGTGAATCTGCCCAGCAGCTGAGGCTCTGGAAACTATAAGCAATGCTATGCTGCATTCAGAGGTGCACTGGGGGGTTTTGCAGCAACTGCTTTAAACTTGAGCCCCCTCTTCTCAGAGACTGACATGGTATGACAGATTGTGGCCTGTTCAATTGGGGGTGGGGGTGCTCTGTTCCGTGGAGAGAGGGAATATTTTTGTACTTCTTGCTCTATTTTATTATTAAAAAATCCCTTTGTAAAAACTAAGTCAGGTGACTTTGGGCAAGTCACTGAACCCTAATTGCCCTCCAAAAAAAAAAAGCAAAAAAAAACCCAAACCAAAGTCAGTCTTAATGGGTTAATAATAATAGTAATTACTGGGCTAATCAATGGTATAGGGGAGATAATGATTAACTGGTGATTGATACTGGGGAAAACATGCTAGAATGGGAGCACAAGTCAATCAAGAAAGCCCCATAACCCCTTAGAACGATACTTAGAACCATGAGGTAGTAATATAGCTGGGTAAACTCTGAGGACCCACCTGCCAGCATGTGTGTGTTAGGAGAACAAGTCTAGAGCCTTGGTGCCTCTACACGGCACTGAAGATTTACAAACATCATTTCATTTGACCCACACACCAACCGTGAGAGGAAGGTACTACAGGTATTATTGGCTCCATTTCACAGATGAGAAAACTGCATCTAAGAGAGATCACTAATCTATAGTCGTTAAAAGTGTTCTTGATCTCTACTGATTAGAGAAATGCAAATCAAAACAACTCTGAGGCAACATGCCCCTCAGATTGGTTAACATGACAGAACAGGAAAATGATAAATGTTGGAGAAGATGTGGGGGAAAATTGGAAAACTAATGCATTGTTGGTGGAGTTGTGAAGTGATCTGTGAATTGTGAACTGATTTCTGGAGAGCAATTTGGAACTATGCCTAAAGGGCTATAAAACTGTGCTTACCCTTTGACCCAGCAATACCACTTCTAGGTCTGTATCCCAAAGAGATCATAAGAAGGGGGAAAGGACCCACATGTACAAAAACATTTATAGCAGCTCTTTTTGTGGTGTCAAAGAATTGGAAATTGAGGGGATGCCCATCAATTGGGGAATGGCTGAACAAGTTGTGGTATATGAATACAATGGAATACTATTATTCCATAAGAAATGATGAGCAGGCAGACTTCAGAAAAACATAGAAAGACTAGAATGAACTGATGCTGAGTAAAATGAGCAAAACCAGGAGAACATCGTACACAGTAATAGCAACATTGTCCGATGACTAACTTTGATAGAGTACGTCTTCTCAGCAATGCAAGGATCTAAGACAACCCCAAAAGAATCATACTGGAAAATGCTGTCCACATCCAGAAAAAGAACTATGGAGCCTGAATGCAGAGCGAGGCAGACTACTTGTTCTCTCTCTTTCTTATTTCCTCTTTTTTGTGGTTCCTCCCATTGGTTCTAATTCTTCTTTACAATATGAGTAATGTGAAAATGTTTAATATGAATGTATATGTAGAGTCTATATCAGATTGCACACTCTCTTGGGTCAGGGGGAGGGGAGGAGGGGGAGGAAATTCAGAACTTAAAGTCTTATTGAAATGAATGCTGAAAACCAAAAACAAATAAATTAATTTTTTAAAAGAGAGAGAGAGATAGTAGGCATAATGGATAGAGTGTTGGCCTTGGAGTTGAGAAGAACTGAGTTGGAATCCTTCCTTAGACTTTGACTAGCTGTATGACACTAGACAGTCACTTAAGCACTCTGTACCTAGGTTACCTCAAGTATAACATGAAGGACTTGGACTCAATGGCCAACATGGTCTCTGTAAGCCCAAATCTCCCAGGTTGTGATATAGCAGGCACTGTGACAGGAGAGAGACAGAGATACACAAATGAAATAGATTTGATTTCAAGAAACTTTAAATGCCATTTCTTCTCCTGATTATGGTCACCATATCTTGGCTGATGATAGAAAGGATGATTCTACATGGTCATTTTAGCCTCCTACCAACCTTGTGACATCATAATCCCTAACTAGGATTTTCAGGTTCTTTCGGGTGGGGTCATTTGTCCCCATGTGAGTCACTTGGCAAGGGGAGGAGCTGCTCTGTCATGGCCTGGATGAATCCCCTAGGTAGATCTCATACAATAGATCTCAACTCAATTAAACAAACATTTATTAAGTTCTTACTATGTACCAGGTACTAGACCTAGGTGATGAGGATAAAGAGAGAAATAAAACAATGCCTGGACTCAGGGCATTTACTGTGGGGTGGGCCAGGCAGGCTATAGTAACATGGATACCTACAAGGAAATACACCTTTCAGCTTCCTCCCATCTTCCTGTGATCATTATTGCATGACTTTTCAATTAATGGTACCCATGAATCTACACCATCCTTCTTTAGAGTGCAAGAAGCTGCTTTATCCTAAGACATTCCAGTTCCCTTCTCTGCCCCCAGGTCTACCCAGCACTCCAAATACACAGAAAGTTTCTTACCTATGACTTAGCTCCAAGTGCTCCAGGGGCCTTCTTTCCTTCTTCCTGTTCCTCTCTAACCTAAAGTCTACTGGTACAGGTCAGAATTCCCCGTTCTCGTTCATAGCCTTTTCTTCCTCCTCCTTAAAATTCTTTTTCAGTTAATAGCTAATAATAGTGCGGGCATTTTGAGCATTCTAAGATTTGTAAGGTCCTTAACATATGGTCTCCCTTGTGCATTCTCCTGGCCTGGAGAAGAGGGATACCTTCTTCTAATTTTTTCACTTGTGCTCTTGGATGGCACTCAAGTCAAACTTTGTGCATATAGAGGTGTTACTTGATGCCAGGGACAACACAAGCTAGGCAGGTTCTCCCAGACCCTAGCCCTCTACTTGCTGCAAATCAGCGCCTTGGGCTTTTGTCTTCTTTGTGGTCATGCTTTTGACCAATCCTTGTGGTAACTATGGTGCGAGCTGTCCATTTACTAGTCTGTTCGCTGTGCTTTGTGCATGCCAGAGGCTTTTAGAGACTTCATTTGTTGAGGGTAATTTCCCACTTTTCCTAGAGCCAAAAAGATTCCATAATTCACTTGCCTGTAGTAGTCTGTTAGCATACCACTGTTGCAACCTGAAAAAGAAACAAGGCATCAGAAGCTGATTGAAAGCAGAAACAGATGTGATTCAATTAGCATTTCTTTATTAAACCCCTAGTAGGTACTAGGGACCAAAAAAGCCTCTGCCCTTAAGGTACCTGAGAGCCACTGGGGTCCAACACCCTCATTTCATAAAAGGACCCAGGGCTAAATAAATTGCCCCAAGTCATACAGCACCTTAAAGGTAGGAATGAGAATTGAGATCCTTGGGTTCCAAGTCCCACAGATTTAGGTCCCCGCACCACACAGCCTCTCTTTGTATCATTTTGGGAAGAAACATGTATATGCGACATTAAATACTACAGATATATAAAATACCTTCCAGGAGCAGGGCAGTGATGCCTGGGAGGCTTCCTAAAAGGGATGGCCTTGGAACTGAGTTTGGGAATGATCTGTGGATTCTCCTAGGTGGAGATGAGAAACATGGACATTCTTGGTGTGGGAAGCCACCAGGTGTGTGGGGTAACAAAAACCCTCACCCAAATTAAACTCAGAGGCTTCCCAAGGTAGAAAATAGAAAGCAGTTTATTATGATTCTCGAGAGTAAAGGACGTCTCACACTGAGTGCATTCAGTACATTCTCGGGGTCAGACCTCGCCAGGCATAGACAAGATACATACTTTTATACCTGCAGCCCCATTACTTAATCGACATCCCCCTCCCCAGCCCCTTTCCTCTCAGCTCAATCTCTGGAGCTTTGAGGGCACAATCGAAAACGCGATAAATCTAACCCAACGACACGATGACGTGTATAAATAGGGTAAGAAGATGCAGTTACTTTTGTAAGTTTAGCAGGCCATTGACTTTGGCACAATGCTCCATTTTTCCAGGCCCCCTTTTCCTTTTATTAATGAACAGATGTGATCAAAGCCTGTGTTCTTGTCCTTGTTCCTGTAATGACCCTGTAACTTCAGGGTCAGCTTGCCCTTACAGTATAACTGGGCAAGGACTAAGCAGATAGGATTAGCCTGCAGATTTAGTAACCTAGGAATTCTTGTCCAGCTCCCATCCTTGTTAGTCTCTTCACCTGCTAACCATGCAGATGTGTTTGCACCCTGTGTCCCTAGCCTCTGCTCCTGGAACACTTCAGGGTCAGCAGCTTGTTTTTACAGAAAACCTGAATTGAAAACCCAACCTTTAATTCTGTGAAGGTCCCTCACCTAAACGTTTTATGAGGGATCTTCACCCTATCTCACACAGAGGGAAGAGAGGGAGCAGAAGACAGGCCACCTTGGCTAGTAGGAGAGAAACTTCCTGTCAGCCTGGAAAGGTAGGCAAGAAGGATTTTAAAAACAAAGGAGGAGTTTTTGTTGATCCAGGCCAAGGAAAGAATCACTGGAACTGTCTGAGGAGGGGAGCGACTTGGCGCTTTAGGAATACCAGTCTCGCAGCTGTGTGAAGATGGATGGGAATGGGGAGTGCAGAGAGACTTGAGGCAAGAAGACCAATTAGGAGGTGACTAGAAAAATGTAAGGAAGAGGATGAGGACCCGAATTAGGATGGTGACTGTCGTTAAAGGGAAAGGGAAGGTGGAGTCAATTCAATGAGTTTTGGCAGCTGAGTGGATGTGAGGGGTAAGAGAGGGAAGAATGGAGAATGACTCCAACTTACAAACCTGAGTAGCTGGAAGGATCATGGCGCCATCCAAAGGCAGCAAGAGAAGGGAGGTATATATGAGTTCAGTGATGGACTTGTTGAGTCTGGGAGCTGTTGATTTGAAGAGAGGTGGGGTCTGAGCACATCTAGATCTGGGAGGCCCTGCCTAGAGGTGAGAGCTGGATTCATGGGAGCTGATGTAGGGGAAGAATGGAGACATTCTAGCTAAGTACTCTTTGCAGCAGCAGAAGCAAATGGAGCCAACAAGAGACACAGAGAAGACTTTAGTTTCCAAAAGTCAGACCACCTGCCAGTTTTCTCCCAGGCATTCCAGTGAACGGGGCTCCCACACACTTTTGCCCTTTCTCTTCTGTGCTCATTCCTCTCCCACTGTGCCCTCTGACATCCCTGTTCAATGGATAACAGACCCCCCCCTTCACATCAGACCTTTGCCCCCTCCCTGGAAATTTCTTTGTATATGTTTAGTATTTAACTATGTTTGAACATGTTGTTTCCCCAATAGAAAGCAAGCCTCTGGAGGGCAGGGACTGTTTTGTCTTGTCTGGGTATCCCTAATGCCTGCCACAGAGTCGGTGCTAAATAGGGGCTCATTGAAGTGCCTGGGAAATGAGAGCTTCTCTGCAGAGAAGAAGAAAACCAAGCAGCAGTCTGTCCGTCCCTGCATCCAGCCTCCCTCTGGCTGTGGGGCAGCCCTGCAGAGCACCTGCTCTCTTCACTACAAATGGCCTCCTCTTGGTGTCAGGGAAGGGCCACCAGGGTATCCCAGCAAGCCTGGATATTTTATCCCGACAGGCCTGTGGTCCCAGCTGGGAGGGAGCTCTGTCGCCCTCTGGTGACCACTGTGAGGCAAGTCCTCTGGCTCAGACAGGGGGGCTCCTTTTTTCTGAGATAGAGGGAGCCCAGCCTCAGCTGATAAGGTTCTCATCATCCCTCCAATCGGCAAGCAATCATTCAGCATCCATTGTGTACCAGGCACTGTTCTAGGCACAGAGGGGACAAAAGCAAAAGCAAACACCCCTGACCCCCAGCCTGCAGATCTGCTGAGGATCTGGGGGAGAAGGAGCCACATTTACCCAGATCCACAAATACCAGCTGGATCCTCCTGAGTAAATGCAGTCCCTCTTTTTGGACTGTGACTTCCTGGTGGCCTAACTCTGCCTTCTCCCCTCAAGGTCAAGGTGGCCAGACTCACATGCTGCTAGTGAGGGATGTGCCTGGTGCTGACGCCCTGGTGACACCATCCTCTGGGGACCAGGCTGGCTGCAGGAAGGAGGCCGGCTACTGAGTGGGGATGGGGATGGATGGTTTCTCTGAGTTGGGTGAGGGTGGCTGCAGCAACAGCACCTTCCCTTCAGGAGAGTGTCTTCTCCTTCCCCTTGCTTTTTAGAATTTTGGAGCCACTTGCTATAGAATGTATGTAAGCATGTACACTTTCTCCGGCACCATATGAACTGAGTCCAGAGGCTCTTACTAAGTGCCCACTGTGTTTCAGGCAATGGGCCAGGTGCAAGGAATCTGAATATCCTAAACGAAACACTCCCTGTTCATAGAAATGAGGCCTTTATCTCCTCTGTAGGGCTTTTGTGAATGACAAGTGTATTTCCCCCTCCCTTTGGAATTGGAGTGAGATTTTTTTTGGCCGCAGAGTTGCTCAAAGATCAGTTACTGAGTTCCAGGGGGTGGGAGTGGGATGCTTTGTTCTCTTAGTGAGTAATATCCACATTAACCAAGTTACATGCAGGACTTTGGAATGTGGAAGTAAGTCTTGGCAAATAGAGATTAGGAAGAATTTTTTCAACAAGGTAATGAAACTGCATTTAGAAAACCTAAGCCCAGATGGCAACCTCAGTTGTATTTAATACACCTGATCCATGAAGCGGCTCAATCCTTTTCACAGATGGCAAAAGCAGAACACTTGTGGCATGACTTCAGACATGGGGTCCCTTCAGCTTTCCTATTGACATCCCCAGATATGCAGGAAGATCTCATCACCAACCAACTACATCCTGTGTCTCCATCCTCTTACCTGCCTCTCCAGCCTCCTCCAAATCCTGCCAGTGCTCCTGTGTGATGACCAATGCATAGAAGATCTGTGCAACCAAAGAGATGATCAGGAAAGATCCAAGGCAGCCCTTGATATGGGGAGGGGCCATCAAGGGTATCCACAGCACCTTGAAGGACCTGGAACATTGCTAGCAGACACCCCAAGGCTCAGTCACTGCCAAGTCTACTGCCCTTGGTTTTTAATGCCTTTACTATCACTTGTGACCCCAACACTCCAACAGGGAGTCGATTGTCTGTTACAAAACCAGAATGTGAACACATGACCTATCAGTCAGGCTTTCCCACAGACCACCAAGTCTGCAGCTACTAACCCTCACTGGCACTAACCCCAGGGTTACTAGAGCGAAGCCACTCACCTCAAATAACCAGATGGCTTACTGTGGCCCAGTTGGCCACCCTTCATGTCATGTGGGCATGATGTCACAGATGAGTAATCCAGGTCACATTGTTTTATGCCTGTATAAGGACTTGGAGCTTGAAGGAATTTATAAAATTTAATATTTATTTTTTCCCAATTACATGTGAAAACAATTTTAACATTCATTTCTTAAAACTTTTGAGTTTCAGATTCTTTCCCTCCCATCTCCTTGAGATAGGTTATATATGTATAGTCATACAAAACATGTTTCCATATTAGTCATGTTGTGAAAGAAAGTAGACAAAAAAGAAATAGAGAAAAAGTAAGTTTTGGGTTTTTTTCCCAAATGCTTTATTAACTTCTGGTTTACATCATTCATTTCCACCAGATTTTGAGTTACAATTTTTTCTCCATTTTTCCCCTACCCACCACCCCAGAATAGCAGTCCCATAGGATATCCCCTCATCCAATCTGCTCTTTCCCATATATTCTCCCATACCCCCTTTGACTTTTCCAGTAGGGCAAGGTGAATCTCTGTGTCCCAATGCCTGTATATCTTATTTCCCAATTATACATAAAATAGTATTAATAATAGTATTTATATATTTTTAAAACATTTGATTTTAAAACTTCAAATTCCAGATTCATTCCCTTCCTCCCTTGTCAGCCACTCTTACTGGGAAGATAAGCAATTCAGTATATGTTGTACATGTATAGCTATGCAAAACATTACCATAGTAGATATATTGTAAAAAACTGATTATATTTCCCTCCCTCCTATCCCACCTCCCACTTGGTCTATTCCCTACTTTTATCCTGTCCCTTTTCAAAAGTAGGTGCTTTCAACTTCCCTCCCCCCAAGCCTGCCCTCCCCTCCATCATCCCCCCTCTCATACCCTTCCCCCCTACTCTCCTGTAGGGTGAGATATCCTATTTAGTATGTATGTCATTCTCTCCCTGAGCCAAATTCAATGAGAATAAGGTTTTGCCTTTTTGCTTTCCTGTTCTTCCCCTCCATTGTAACCATTTTCCCTTGCCTCTTCTATATGAGATAGTTTACCCCATTCTGTCTCTCCCATCTCCTCTCATTATATACCTCTCTCACCTCTTACTTTCACCTTTTAAGTATCATCCCTTCCTATTAAATTTGACCTGTGCCCTCTATCTATGTATACCTGTAAACATATATACATACATTCACATATGTATTCATATGCTCATATACCCTTCTTCAACTATTTTCATACTGAGAAAAGTTTCATCAGTTACAATGATCATTTTTCCATGTAGGAATGTAAATAGGTCAACTTTAATAAGTTCCTTTTGATTTCTTTTCCCTTGATTACCTTCTCAAGCATCTCTTGCTTCTTGTGTCTGAATGTCAGATTTTCTATTCTACTCCGTTTTTTTCCTCAAGAATGCTTGAAAGTCCTCTTTTCCACTGAATGACCATATTTCTTGGTTTTAATCCCAGCTCCTTTGCCCTCCAGAATATCATATTCCAAATCCTTCAATCCCTCAGGGTAGAAGCTGCTAGATCCTGTGTTATCTTGATTGTGTTTCCGCAATATTGAAATTGTTTCTTCCTGGCTGACTGTAATATTTTCTCCTTGATCTGGGAATTCTGGAACCTGGCTATAATATTCCTAGGAGTTTTCTTTTTTGGGATCTTTTTCAGGAGGTGATTGGTGGATTCTTTCAACCTCTATTTTGCCCTCTGGGACTAAAACATCAGGGCAATTTTCCTTGAGAAATTCTTGAAGGATAATTTCTAGATTTTTTCTTTGATCATGGCTTTCAGGTAGTCCAATAATTTTTAAATGATCTCTCCTGGATCTATTTTCCAGGTCAGTGGTTTTTCCCATGAGATATTTCACATTGCCTTCTATTCTTTCATTTGTTTGGATCTGCTTAACAGCATCTTGATTTCTCATAAAGTCATTAGCTTCCATTTGCTCCAGTCTAACTCTGAAGGAATGAATCTCCTCAGTGAGCTTTTGAGATTCTTTTCCATCTGGCAAATTCGACTTTTTAAGGCATTCTTCTCCTCATTGCCTTTCTGAGCCTCTTTTGCCATTTGAGTTAGTCTATTTTTTAAGGTGTTATTTTCCTCAGTCAGGCTGTTGACTCTCATTTCATACTTTTCCTGCATCCTTCTCATTTCTCTTCCCAATTTTTCCTCCACTTCTCTTATCTGCTTCTTAAGGTCCTCTATGGCCTGTAACCAGCTCGTATTTTCCTTTGAAGCTTTTGGTGCAGGAGTTCTGACTTCACTGTCTTCCTCCTGTTCCATGCTTTGATCCTTTTTACCCCCAAAATAGTAGTCTAAAGTTGCATTTTTCTGTTTGTTTTGCTTCCTTTGCCTGGTCATGTTGCCACTCAATTACGTGACTTTTGGGCTCGTTGCCACAGTAGGACTCTGCCACCAGCCAGGGGAGCTTCCATCCCAAACGCTGGGGTTTTCTCAGCTGCTGGAGATATTAGTTGGGCGCCCTCTCTGAAGCTTCCACACACTCTGGCAAGCTGGTCACACAC
>WOXC01010837.1:0-278554 GCA_011680675.1 Gymnobelideus leadbeateri
CTGCCACACTTCTTGTGCTGGGAGCTAGGGGCCTAGTTATTAGCTTTGTGTTATGTAGCCGCAGGTTCTGGCAGCTGGACACTGTTGCTTACCTGCTGTTCACCTAGACTTGGTGTTGTTGGTTGGTGTATATAGATGTATGTGGGATCTTATGCATTTCCTCTCGGTTATACTGCAGTTTGTGGGTTGAGGTGTGCGGGTAGGGTTGGTAGAGCCACTAGAAGCCGCCTCCTCACCAGAGGCTGCACTAGAACATGGGTAGGTTCAACCAGTAGTGGACACCTGTCTGCCACACAAGTGGTGGTTTTCTGCACTGATTTCTGCCAGTTCCCCTGTCTGCACTGAGGCATGCAGGGGTGTCCTGTTGCTGGCACTTGACTGCTCCACTATCCTGGGACTCAGGATATCCCGCTGGTTTGCTGAGGTGGGGCTTGCTATTGACTTGCCCAGATGCCTCCTGTCCTGTACTGGTCCCCTTCAGCCACAAAAAGAGGGACTTCTCCCATTAACCCCCTAGTATCACAAGCTAAAAAAACAAACAAACAAACAAACAAAAAAAAAACTATTGTACACCATCTTTCTTCTGGCTCCACTCTTCAAGGATTTTTCCTGGGATGGTATTTTGTGGGTTTTTCAAGGTCATTAAGGGTGAGTGAGAGTGACTTTATGCTTACTCCACCATCTTGGCTCCTAGAAGTCACAGTTGTTTTCTTTTGCAAAGTTGTTGACTCTTTTTTAATAATTCTTTTATATAGCTCTCAATTCTTTCCCCAGTATTTCTTCTACCACTCTTATATGATTTTTAAGCTCTTCTGTGAGTTCTTTCTGAGTTTGAGTCCACTTCCTATATTTCTTTGGGGTTTTGTCCATAGGTGTTTTGACATTGTTTTCCTCTTCTTAATTTGTATATTGATCTTCCCTGTCACCATAATATGCTCAGATTCATTTTTTGTTGGTATTGTTTTTTGCTCATCTGTTTGTGCCTTTTTTTCTCTTCCTTTCCTTTTTTTTTTCTATACTCCCAGAGTGGAAGTGGCACTGTTGTGGCTTCTTGTGCCAGGGGCTGTGGACCCTTGCTATTTATCTGGTGTTGTCCTGATGTTGCTCTGAGGTTCATGGGGACCCTTGTGTCTGGTGCTGCACTGAAGGGTTGCAGTGGTGGGGTTGCTAGTGCTACTGGAGGTTGTAGACATCTGGCAGCTTACCTGGTGCTGATCTGGGGTACTAGTTCTGGTGTCTGGCATGTGCTAAGGCCGGGGGGGGGGGGGTGATTCTGCATTTCCCTAGGCATACACTGAAGCACATAGTGGTCTAGCTGTTAGTAACTGCCTGTTTGCCCAGGACTATGCTGAAGCACAGTGGTGAGGGCCCAGTGCTGGTGGCTACATGCTTGTTTTGGCAGTAGTAGGGCTGGTGTCTTCTTTTTTGCTCATGGCTACACTGAAGCATGTGGTGGTTCTCAGAGATGGAGTCAGTCATTCCCCTGGCTACGCTGAGGCACATGATGGGGAAGTGGGTGGGGGTCGGGGGAGGTTCTAGTGTTGGCATTTGCGAGTTCCACTCTACTGGGACTAAGGATCTACTGCTGGTTTGCTGAGGTAGGGCTTGCTAAGATGCTTCCTGTCCTGAACTGTGCTCCCCTTTTACCCACATAAGACAGACTTTCCTTCTAGTCTTCCAAGTCACTTGGGCTCAAAGATTGTTTCACCATAATTTTTCTGGTTCTGCTATTCCAGGATTTGTTTGGGGGCCCTGTTTTATGGTTGTTTGGGAGTGAGTATGTGTGAGACTTATAGTGATTTCCTGGTTATTCTGCCATTTGTCTTTTTTTTTTTACTTTTATGTCCTTCTGATTTCCCAGCTTGATCTTGATACTTGTAGGTTACTGGTGCTCTCAACATGGTGCCATTTGTAGAGGGGCCTGATCGCTCACCCACTGGCCAACACTCTGGTCCTTACACAGGTGTAGATACTATTCCCTTATGACTACAACCTCTCCTTTCTACACGAAAACTGCAACACAGAACTGAGTAATGAGTCACAGAGCTACCAAATTATGTGCCCCATGCTAGTACAAAAGTACCTTGGATTTTCTGACAAGGTGTTCAATCCTCCTATTGCCCCTATGTTCTCCTGCTTCTGTGATACTGCATTACTAAAAACTCTCTACCTCAGTGTCAGCAGACCTTTCTCTCTCTTTTGCTTCCTAAGCTACCCTGGGTTGGAAAAAAATAACTCACTATATTTTGTTTTGTTTTTTCACTTTTCCACTCAGAATTCTGTTTGGTATTTTTCTGTAACCATTTTGTGTAAGATTATTTAGGGGAAGTTTAGTATTTGTAACCTTTTACTCTGTCATCTAGATGCCAAACCCTCCCCCTCCCTGCCCATGGCACATCCCATGCTAGGATTTGCAGGAAGTCAGATGATAAGGAGCAAAAGTCCCAGTATGAGCTAGCATGGAGCAAAGAAGGAAGTATAACAATTCATCCATTAGCTATGTCAAATTTGGCAGTTAACTTGATGGGGTGCATACTATGTGAAAAAAAATCTGATCAGATTATCCCCAGGTTGTAATGTGGTATACAGTATGCCATATCTCCATGCACCATGAGCAATTCTTTGTAACTTCTGTTCCTCTTATTTAGTCACAGTGAATATCTCCTTGTGAACTGACATTCAGTGGTTAAATAAAATTGTAGCATTGATAAGTGGCAATTAAGGGGAAGGGAACAATTATTACAACAACCCTGAGTGATAGATGTCATTATTATCTTCATTTTTCAGGAAATGAAACTGAGGCAAACAAGGTTAAATGACTTGGTCAAGGTCACGCAGCTAGAAGTATCTGAAGTCAGATTTTAGCTGGATTTGACTCTGGGCTCTGAGCTCTATCTACTGTGCCACTGAGTTACATAATTAACACAGTGGAGAACATATTAGTATGGGCCTCAAGCAAAGAGAATCAGAGAACAGGGGCAGCTAGGTGGCCCAGTGAGTAAGAGCGCCGGCCCTGGAGTCGAGAGGACCCGGGATCGATTCCAGCTTCAGAAAATGAGCACCGACACATAAATAATGACTGTCAGTGTAACCTTGAGCAAGTTACTCAACCCCAATTGCTTTAAAAAAAAGAGAGAGAATGATAGAACCAACTTCATTCTCTCTCAGAAGAATTCCTAGAACCCTAAGATAGAGATAAAACCTCTTTTGGGAACTCATCTCACTAGTCTATGTGTGCGTTATGAGGGTTACTAGAGCTTTTAAAGCATATATATATATATATACATACATACATACATATACATATACACATACATATACATATACATACACTCATGTTATATGTGTGTATTAAATAAATTAGTTTCCTTATCTTACAGATGAATAAACTTATGCCAAGAGAGGTTAAATGACTTGTCCACTGAATTCCAATAAATTCAAACTAAACATTTTCTGAGAGTCAACTATGTGCCTAACATTTTGCTAAACGTTGTCAGGAAAGGGCCAAAAACCAATAGCAACAACAACACAGAGACTGATATGACCTGAATTCCGCTTCTCAAATGCTTATGATTCTGTTGAGACAAGAATTATACCCTAGAATTAATAGGAAAAACTAAAGGATAGCATATAATTGAGTGCTACATGTCACTGTGATGAGCAGTGGTTTTCATTATGAGGTAGAATGTCTAGAACAGGTTCATGGAGAAGGTCAGATTTAAGTAGTACCTAAAATTGCATAAAATTAGACATATATGGAGGAGGGCGGATAAATAGCTTAAACCAAAGCACAGCATGTGTGAGGGAGGGACAAAAGGGGCATCAGTAGGCAATAACATTAGATAATGAAGGAACTGGGATTTGCTTTCCGGTATATTGTAATATACACTAAAATCTGGAAGATTTCCCTCTTGTTCTTTCTTCATATCTTACTTAAAATCTCTTCCTTTCTCTATTTCAATCTGGACAGTCATTCTTTCACCTGTATTTGTTATGGATAGTTTATTATTCTATTTGCTCTATTAATTGTCTGTGATCTTTAAGTCTTGAAATTTGAAATAGGACTTTTTGGGGTAAGCTTTTGAAATTGCAAAGTACTCTGTAAATAGGAGTTATTATTATTATTATTATTATTATTATTATTATTATTGCATTATTATTGCATTATTAGTTCATAAGAACATGTATTACTATGCATCCACAATGGTAAATGTATGATTGCCAGGAAGGATTTTTTTAATCAAGATGCTTTCAACATTATATAACAAAGGTCAAGGAAAGACTCTTGCAAATGAGAGAAAATTGCAAACACTTTAGTAATTACTTCAAATCTTTAGGTCACTAGAATTGCCATTAAAGGCAAGAATTTAGAGAAGATACAGAAAGGGGAAAAGCACTAGAGACTGAAAAGAGAGATGATTCAGTGGAGATATTCTTTATCCAAATGTTGTACTTCTCATCACCCCTTCCTCTTTTCCAAATATGTAGCATTGATGGTCATTACGAAAGGTTAAATTTCACAGAAAGTCTTCTAACTTTTCTGCTGCTCCATTGGATGCTTCCCCTTGGAGAGTCTTTTCTGCAGATTTTATCATGCTCATTTCAATTTTTCAAAATTTCATCTGATTTATCCTAAGAATATGAGCCTCCTCCTCTGACATGATCTTAACTAGGGTAGTCAGAGGTATCAACTTCACCCAATTACATGGCAAATTTTATACTCAGTAATCTTTCTCTTCTCACAATCCAAATTCCAGTTGTCATTATCTGCTGCCATAATGTACTAATGCCCCCAATCTGAAAATTGATGTGAAGGGAAAACATATAAAAAATCCAAATAATTATCAATCTCTTTCTATCCTGTGTCTCTACCTCATTTGAGAAGCTCTCATATATGTTAATGGCCTGAGTCAAATGCTTGTGCTCTGGAGGGTGAAGAGCTAAGAATAATTCAGACTCAACATGAATATGTCCACAAGGGAATCTATATAGAAAACCATTGATAGAGAAAGCACAACACAGACACGCTCCAAAGGCATAACAGTGAGGAATGAAATTGGTAATATCAAGTAAACGAGGAGAAAAATAAAAGAAAGTTCCAGGAGGATAAAGAAAGTCAAAAGGATAAGTTGAAACCAAGTAAAACACAAGAATATGTATCTGTATCTGTATTTGTATGTGTATGCATATTGTGTGTATGTATATATAATACATTGAACATATGAACATGCTTATGTATACATGAATACATACATACACACAGAGAGATGTATGTATATATGTATATCTCCTATAAATAATGGTTGACAATTTGTTACAAAAATCTATGGCACTCTGAAACACTTTGGCAAACTGTGGCACATATGGCAAGGGTGACATGAAGGTGATTTTAAGATGATATGTCCAATGCCAGTCCTAGAAAAAAGGGAAGCAAGACATCACTTCAGTGCCCTCCTGCCTCTTTTTATCAATATCCCTTTTCTTTTGATCATCTCCTGGGTATTTCCCTATCCTTTGCCTGCCCTCATAACCCTACCCCTTGTCCCAGAACATTTTCTATGTCCCAACCTTATTCAATTAGTTAGCTATCAAGTAATTTCTTAGGAGGTGGGAACCCTGGCTAATAGTGGAAAGGATAGAGCAGAAGTCAGGAAAACTAGGTCAAAGTATAGGAACTATCAATTATCAGAAATGAGTGCTCTTCACCCAAATTTCTACTTGCCTTTTTCCAAGGATCTTAAAACTGGGGAATCATGACTGTATTCAAGCATATCCAAGATTTCTGTGTTGTCCTACTTCTTTCTAATTTCTGGGTGTTATGCTACTCCCTTCACTAAAGAGGCATCAGCATCCCAAATATATAGATGCATAAATGAAGATTTAATGATTCACCTCTGAAAGGTTTCTGACTCCTACTTAGCAAGATGCTTGAACAAAGTATATGATGTCCAACTATACCCACACATATACATGCTGAATGTGTGGGCAATGTAGGCAATCTGTTTTGTTTTTGTTTTTCTTTTTTAGTTGCAGCTATTCATACAAGGTGCCATAGTGTAGTGGACAGTATTATACACTGGGAAGCATAATTCATTTTAATTCCAAAGGCCTAGGTTCAATTTGTAGCTTTGTCTCTTACTCTCTAAGTGACATAAGGAAAAGTCACCATTTCTCTGGACTTTAGTTCCCTCATTTGTGAAATGAGAGGGTTGAATGATTTCCAAGTCCTCCCTTCACTAGTATCCTGTTTCTGTGAGCCTAGTAGACAGACTGACAAATATAGATTATAAGTACAGTTTTTCAATTTGGTCAATTCTCTCAGACCCATAAAAGATGGCATGCTTGGGGCGGCTAGGTGGCGCAGTGAGTAAGAGCGCCGGCCTCGGAGTTGGGATGACCCGAGATCAAAATCCGGCCTCAGAAAATGAGCACCCACACATAAATAATGACTAGCCGTGTAACCTTGAGCAAGTTACTTAACCCCAATTGCTTAAAAAAAAAAAAGATGGCATGCTTGTTCTTGATTGTTTTTTGAATCATATTGTCTTCATTTGATTATCTAATGATATAATATGTAAAAAGTACTTAGCACAGTGACTGGCATATAGTAGGTACTATATAAATATTTATACCTTTCTGCATTTCCAGAATAATCTTATCTTTCCCTCTACCCAACCAAACCCCATCCTTTCTTCAAAGTTTAAGTTAATTCTTACTTTATGAAGACTTCCCTTGCTAAAGAGAAAATATTATATAGGGGAAAAGATGTTGGACTTGAGGCTGATGACCTGGTTTAACTCCTAGCTACTTTGACTAAAAAAAACACAGATAATAAAACTTGGGCTATTTGGTCTCTTGGGGTTGTTATGAGCCACAAATGAGAAAATGTAGATAAATTTTTTTTATAACAAAAAGGACTATATAAGTAAAGGCTATTATTGTATAAGTTCTCCAGCCCTCATTTTTTTATTCCTTTCTCTAAATATTGGAAAAACTTATAACATGTAAAAATAATTGAGCATATCATTGCATATTCACTCTTTTCTTGTTACTCTAGTTCATCTTTGTAAGTTTGCACTCTCTAAAAACATGAAACTCAAGAGCAAAAATTACATTTATAACATATCTTTAATTTTGGACAATGCCTACCTAGCACAGGATTTGGGACAAACTTATTTATTTACAAACAAATTTATTGGGGCCAATAAATTTGAATATGGAAACTGTGCCACTTTTTGAAGAACTGGGTTCACAGAGGTCATGTTCAATCTTGAAAGCTTCTCTATAAAAAGTTTTTTGGTAAAACTCATGCCCCCTACCTATATTTTCCTAGAGAATAACAGAATTTGGCATTTGTGTATAAAGCCCTTAATTCTTTTGAAAGCATTCAGGCTAACAAAATATTGAATATAAGACTAGTTTTATTCAAATTGATAGAAAACACAAACTAGAGTTCAAGACCATAAACATTCCAGGAAAAAAAAAAATCTCTCTCTCTCTCTCTCTCTCTCTCTCTCTCTCTCTCTCTCTCTCTCCCTCTCTCTCTCTCTCTCTCTCATTTCTACATTTCCTAGGTACTAATATGGTGCTTTAGACCTTGAGTAATAAATAAATCAAACAATCAACAAGCATTTATCAAGTACCTACTAGGTGGACAGATGTTTTGCCAAATACTAGGGATACAGATAGAATAAATAAAATAATCTTCATTTTAAAGAAGCTCTGTCAGGAGATCAATTTACACACACACACACACACACACACACACACACACACACACACATACACATTTGTGTGGGGGGGGAGAGGGAGAGAGAGAGAGAGAGACAGAGAGACAGAGAGAAAGACAGAGAGAGACAGAGAGAAGAGGAGAGGAGAGGAGAGAATTAGGTTATTAAATGTAAGTTTAGGAGATAGTGAACTTGCATTTCAGTGGATATGGGAAGATTTTGTCTGTAAGGTTGTATTTGAGCTGCATCTTGAAGGAACAAAGGGATCCCATAAGGTGGAAATGAGGAGGGAGAACCATACAGAAATGGAGGATCACAAGTTAAAAACCACCAAGATGAGAGATGGAATGATAAGGAAACATACCTTTAAAAAGGCCAATTTTGACTGAGCCTTATATGGTAGGAAGGGTTAATGTGTAATAAGGCTGGAAAGATTGATTGGAGCCAGATTGTGAAAGCTTTTGAAAGACAAATCAGGGGTGGCTAGGTGGCGCAGTGAGTAGAGGGCCGGCCCTGGAGTCAGAAGGACCTGAGTTTGGATCCTGCCTCAGACACTTAATGCAAACACAAACAAAAACCTAGCCGAGTGACCTTGGGCAAGTTACTTAACTCCAATTGCCCTCCAAAAAAAAAAGCAAAAAAAAAAAAAGACAAATCAAATGATTTCTATTTGATCCTAAATATAGCAGGAAAACACTGGAGTTCATTGAGGAGGGGTGTGGCAATAAGATCTGAACTAAAGGAAAATAACATTTGCCCTGGAGTATAGATAAGAGGGGGGGAGACAACTTGCTGTGGGAAGGTAATAAAGGCAAGAATTAAGGTGGTTCTACCCTGCAAAGGGAAAGAATGTGCAGCTGATAAGGAATACTGTCATTTTCGCCAACAACAAACCCTGCTCCCAGGGTAGCACAATATAAATAGGTATATAGATAGAAAGACAGACAGGCAGGCAGACACACACACACACACACACACACACACACACACACACACATGCACACACACATGCATTCATGTTTGTATATATGTTTGTAGGTATGTGCGTGTGTGTATATATTCAAATATGTAGACATACAGGTACATAAATAGATAAGGAGGCATATTAGGTCTATGGAGGGAAAAAAGGGCTAGATAATTGTTGTTTCCCAGTAACACATTATTTAAATTTAACAATTTGTCCCTCTGCCAATTTATTATATTATTTTATGGAGACAAAGCTATGGCTAAAAGAAATCATTTAAGAGGGTGCAATATTACATTGACCAATATATGATTTTCAAAGAGAAACTCACAAGTACTTTTCTATTACTTCTGAGGTCAAAATAAGCAGCAAGGAGTTAGAAATGAAGCAGAAGGCTTATGGGCCCCTCCTTCCATCTCTCTGATTTGAGAGGGTAGAAGGTGATCTTCAGAGAGTTCTTCCCAGATCTTCTATTTATGGAGGGGTCCCAGGGCAGAGTCATTAAACATTTACTAAGTACTTTGTGTCAGGCACTGTGCTTAGAGCTGAGGATACAAAATGGCATGAGAGAGTCCCTTTCTTCAACCGGCTTATAATCAAATGAGGAAGAAAAAACAAAAAGATGAAAATGTGAGGGAAAGTAGGGAAAATACTCTATATGGCGGCATTGATAAAGTCATGTAGTCATGGTGGGAAATGTTCTGAGGTATGTTTTTCTGAGTTGTTTTCATCTTGTTTAATTACAATAACATTTATATAGGACTTTCTATGTGCCAGGTGATGTGCTAAGTGCTTTACAAATATTATCTCGTTTGAACTTCACAACAATCCTAGAGTGTAGGTGCTATTATAATTTTTACTTTATAGATGACAATGATGAGTCACTGAAGATTAAGTCTAAGAAAATAGCCAGGTGAGAACTGAAAAGGAGACTTTCCTGGGTGCCATCTTTAAATAGAAGAGGATACCTCATTATTTCCCACTTGCAGAATTTCATCATAGCCCTCCCAACATGGCCCAGAAAACTCTTGATCCTCTAAGATCATGCCATCCCTGGAATTCACATTCCTTCAGTGCCCTTAGCACTTGTGGCCCCTCCCTCCCTGCCTGTATCTCCAGAGATTAGCACAGTGCTTGGCACAATGTACTAGATTAATAAATGTTTACTAACTGACAGATTAGTTTATCTATGAGGAGGAAAGCCAAAGACTTTTGAGTGGTATGCTATCAAGAAGGACTGCGGTTAATTCTGTTATTTCATTAAGACATTTTTAACTATATTAAAAACTGAGTGAAACTTTTCAGTTCTACTTGAAGAAATCAAAATAGTCCATAGTGTTGGGTTATTTTCAGTCTTTACAATCATAGGAAATGCTTATGAAATTACAAAGGAAGATTGGAGGTCTATGTTTGTGTATGTCTGTGTGTGTGTGTAATACATGGCTTAATGTGGCTGGAAATACTCTATTGTAGATGGCGATAGCACCTGCTATTTGTAATAATAGCAATAGGAGCAGTGCAATTCATCAGAGACAGTTTTGGAGACAGAAAATAAAAATGCTGACTGTAGCCAAATGGAAGGAAGAGATAAAGGACAAGGAAGAGAATTGGAAAGGACTCCTAAGTAAATTAATGTGTCCCAAAGGGCTGTCTGTGATACTTAATAATAAACAGATTTCAAGGAAAAAAAAAACACTGAGAGTAAATGAATGAGAATGAAAGGGCAAAAGTTAATCACAACAACTCTACTGCAAGTGGGGAAAGCATCTTATAAAAAGGAGAGAACTACAGAATTATAAAGGAGAGCTTCGAATATGCAGCCTTCTATATCCCTGAATTATGTTCTAAATGTTTATTCAGAGCCTACCTAGGTGTAAAGGTCTAGCATTTTCTTCTTGAATATATGGACAAAGGAGGGGAGAAAAGTAAAAGCATATGATGTGCCAAGTACTTCACTATGTATTTTACATACAAATAAAAAAAGCAACCCTGTCCTCAAGGAGGTTACATCCTAATAGGGAAAGACTGGTGACCAGATACAATTATTTTGGTTTTGAAAATTTCTGGCAACAAAGTTGAGTGGATTGACATATCCTTTCCAGGAATAATGACAGAATTAAATTGATGATGTAGGAAAAAGTAGAAGGGGTAGAACACTGAAGTAGGTTTGTAATTAGGGGCATAGATATTAGTAAAATGACTAGAAAGTAAAGTGAGGCATGCTTGGACCAGGCCTACAAGCCTAGATTTCTGTGGACGATGTGAGGAGACCACCAATCTGGACTACAGGCTCTCAGATCTGAAGTTAGGGTGAGGAAGAGAAAGATGAATGCATGAGGCAATCAGTCAACAATCATTCAAGAGATCACCATGAGTTGGGACTAAGCACAGCCAATACAAAAAATAAAGGCAAAAACAAAGTCCTTGCCCTTAAGCAGGCTACATTTTAATGGAGGAAAACAATGCATAAAAGGAAATTAAAAGGGAGAGGGAAGAGAGCTTCCTTGTATAAGAGCAAGGTGGAAGAGTCTGTTTTGCAATCTGGTGATAAATGAAGTGATAGTTAGCCTGGGCACTCTTGGACATCTAGTCTTGGTGACTTGAAATTCCCAAGAACTAGTTTCTGAATATCTCCCTACTTCCATTTTGCTAAGAAGTGTCTACTAATAATTTTTATTTTACCCTTTCAAGTCAAAACATCATTCTTCATGGAAGAGAAAGCAGAAGATAAATGAGTTCTAGGGTTGCGCCTTCTTTCCATTATCACTTATTATTGTCCTATCTACCCTATAGCAAACCGGGGTGTTATTCAGTTGTTTTTCAGTCTTGTTCAACCCTTTGTGACCCAACTTGGAATTTTCTTGGCAAAGATATTGGAGTGGTTTGCTGTTTCTTTCTTTCTCCAGTTCACTTTATAGACGAGAAAGCTGAGGCAAATAGGGTTAAATGACTTGCCTGGGATCCCATAACTAAAGTCACATTTGAACTCAGGAAGATGAGTCTTCCTAACTCCAAACCCAGGACTCTATCCACTTTGCTCTACTATTACTACCTGAAACAAGAGATTCCAAATGCTCAAAATAAACAATAAAAAGAAGAAAAATTCAAAAGAATAAAACACGTGGTAATTATGACAAATATAAAAAAGATGGGACAATATCTGAGCAGCCTATGATATTGATACTCCTGTCCCCTATACTAATGTAGCAGAAAAGACTCAGAGAATATAAGAGGATCTGACTTATATTGAGTGTAAAAATTTAATTGCATTGAGGGTTTTTTTTTTCCTGCTTGGTGAGGAGTGGGGGAGTGGTGTTTATATGAAGCCCCAGGAATGAATGAAAGAATGAATGAATAAAACTTTTATAATCCTTTATTACTACTGACAAAAACATTGTGCTGAATGCTAGGGATAAAAATAGAAAAGCAAGATAGTTTGCAAGATATACTCAAATATACTCATATTCTAATGAGGGAAACAACAGTAATAGACTATTTGTTCTCTGAACCTGCTTCTCTGGAACTGTTGCCCTTTGAAATATTGAATTTGACCTTGGAAGGGTCAAAGTTCATTTATTTATTTATTTTTACCATATTGGTGCTCTAAATGTAGGGTTCATTGGTTAATAACAGTAATCTCAATCTCAGTAGAGATTACAATATGACATCAACATTCAAATAATTCGTTAAGGCATTTCTCATTTAAACAGCAGGAAATCTGTGCACTGAGAATTCAAATGCTTACATACCGGGACATCAACAAATCTACTTGAATGTAATTCAGTGGAGCCCAAAAGTCCTGATTTGCCTAGTTTGAGTGACAAAATGGACCTCCAAATGGCTATTTGCTATGCATTTCAGTACTTGAGGGAATAAAATGTATATGTTTCCATGGCTATTCCCTGTGTGCAAATCTCTTCCAAACAAACTATAACTCTCAAAAATGTTTCACCAAGACAAACAGAAAAGTAATTGGTGAGGCTATTATAAAACATAAAAGCAGAAAAAGATGTGGGAAGTCTGTAAGGATGTTTTACTTACATCAGAGAAATGAAGTAAAACTGAGACAACAATATATTTAAAGTTCCTAGTGGATTATTCCTCAAATGACTAAAGCTGAAGATGAGGAGCCTCTCCTGTCAAAATGTATTGAAAATACTAAAAAACAAAATAATTTGGGTAAGTCATCTCAACTTTATGGGCCTTTGCTTCAATATCCATAAGATGAAGGGTTTGGTTTGAATGTATTTTTAGGTCTCTTCCAATTCAAATATCCTATGGCTAAACTTCTGTTTAAGATGGCAGTGTAGAAGACCCAGTTCTCTTCACAAACACTCCAGGAAAAATCTAAGATTATATCAGATAAAACAATAATAAGAAAGACCAAAGGAAATAAGAGGAATCTCCTCTATCCAGTGCAGAAACTTATAAGAAAATGGCTAGGATCCTGCCATTGCCAAGGGGTGGAGTAGTGATGGGGGTGTGGGAATTCAGCACAAATTCTGGAAAATCGGACCTCATCTCAGCCCTCCTGGTATGAATAGTAGCAGGAGAGAGAGAGACAGAGAGAGAGAGAGACAGAGAGAGAGAGACAGAGAGAGAGACAGAGAGAGAGAGAGAGAGAGAGAGACAGAGAGAGACAGAGAGAGACAGAGACAGAGAGAGAGAGACAGAGACAGAGAGACAGAGACAGAGAGAGAGACAGAGAGAGACAGAGAGAGAGAGAGAGAGAGAGAGAGAGAGAGAGAGAGAGAGAGATCCATATGAGTCACAGTGAATAAAGATAATCCTGAGCATCTGAAGCCAACACATTGGAGACACATTTAGAGACACAACAACACTGGAGAGACAGCAGGTTATAGGGCTGATATAGCAACAAGGCACCTTTCTATCTATATGTCAACTACCACCCACTTCCAAGTAGCCTGAAACCAGTGTTCCATTTACAATCTCATCAAGAAATACCACCTGTGCCACACCTGGCCAATCCATTGTAATGTTAATGGAGTTGAAGATCTTCCCCACCCATTAATAGGCCTCATGTGAAACCCAAGAAGAGAAGCTTGGTTAGAGGAGGCTTGTTTTTCAGGAAGGCCCAGACCTTTTATTACTTTGTAATTAGGCAGTAGGTCACAAGGGTTGTGATGTCCTCTGACCATGAAGAAGTGTATATATACTCCAAGGTTAGCATTTTGCTTTGGAGCTCACTCAGTGGAAGAATGTTCATATGATTTGGCCAGATGAGACTCTCTGTAGCCATTATAGAGCCCCCTGGCTTTGAAAACCCAGATATTGGTGTTTTTCCTTTTTTTTATATATGTCTGTAATGGTCAGATTGTTGGATCTATCTGTTGATCTATGATGTATATTTTATTTGGTCAGATAGTTAGAAGCCCTGTTTGTTGGACTTTATGCTAGTATTTCTGCTTATAATTTTTTTTTGTTGTTGTTATTTCTCTTTGCATTTTCTCTGAAATTCAGGGTGCTGATATTTTCCCCTGAACTAAGTAAATGATATATGTGTGATTTAAGTAAGATTATTGACCCTGTTTTAGTTGTTTTCCTTTAGAAAAGCAGATCAATGAACCTATGCTAGTAGCCCTCCTGTACACAGGTGTTATTGGTTTTACACTCCCACAGCAACTGCAAATAGCATTGTTGTTACACTCATGCTGTTCCGGGAAGCCTGGACTAACATAATACCAAACACCTAATTGGCGTCTTTCAAGGCTTCAGCAGAGCATTCAGTCAATTCCCCATTTGTTACTATACAAAAAAGTTGAAGAGATGGAAATGAGTCATGTTTATCCACTTGCAGACAGAAATAGACATCAGGAATTATGACAAAGGATGAAATCAGGTTTCAGCTACTTTATATTTAACACCAAGGGTAGTAGCATTCAGACTACAGAGGGAGCAGGCATAACCTGGGTCTGCCCAACCTATCTGAGAATATAGGAAAGGGTTAGAGATTAGCTTAATCCAGAAAATGAGGTTGGAAAATCAAGTAGGCTAAAAAAAGCTCCATATACAATGAAGAAAAATTTGTAAGAAAAATCTTAAGTGTACAACCAGAAGAAGGAAGTGAATGCAGAATGATAAAGAGAGTTTCAGAAGAAAAAAAGTGTGGATTGGTCACAATGAATGGAGAAATACATGGAATAAATGAAGACAGATTTTTTAAAATTGAAATTAAATACTTTGAGGGGGAAAATTAAATAGCTTAGAGTAGATGGTCAAAAATCGAATCCTACTGGCAGAATCCCCCCAAAAATAGGATAAAGGAAATAGAAGTTAATGATTCTATAAAACAATAAGAAACATTAGAAGAAAATATAAAGATTGAAAAATTAGGGAAAAAAACTTATCTACTATCAAAAGCAATGTTCTGAAGGGGGAAAAGGGTGGAGAAAAGATAATTTGAGGATCACCAGACTCTATAAAACCATGACCCAATAAGAAAAATCATTTAAAAAAACTGAATACATACATTAGAATCAGGGGGCAACAGAAAATAGAATTCCTTGGTCATCTCCTGAAAACAACCCCTAAACTGAAAATACCTAAGAATGTAATAGCCAACATTTGGGTCTTTCATATTAAAGAAAAATACTGTAAACAGCCAAAAAGAAATAATTCAACTACTCAGGAACCACTCAGGAACCAGTTTGGATCACCCGAGATTATGCTGTAACTTCCTTAAAGGAGAATAAATTGAGCATGATATTCCAAAAAATAAACGAACAAAAACTTACAAACAGGAATAACTAATCTTGTAAAAAAGTATAATCCTATGGTGAAAAATGGATCTTAAAAAGAATACAGTATTGCTAATTAAAATCTCTTCATTGCCTCCAGCTATAAATCCATGATCTCAAAACTAGAGTTCAGTAGAAATGAAATATAGACCCAGAAAAAAAAAAAACAGAAACATAGACATAGGATAAAAGACATAACCTAAAGAGGAAAATCATTTGATCAATTGGAAAGATTTAAATGTTTATAAAATCCTTAAATTTTAAAATGAGAGGATCAAAGTGTTCTTTTAGAATCCTATTATATTCAAGGGTCAGAGGAAGTGTAAAGAAAAACAGATGCACATTATTTGGAAATAGTTTTTATTTAATTTTGTTGGTTTTAAGGAATGAAAGAAAAAGAAAGGGGGAAAGAATAGACTAGGAGAGGGGGCGGTGGTGGTGGTGGTGGCCTGGAGTCAGAAGGACCTGAGTTCTGATCCGGCCTCAGACACTTAATGCACACACAAACAAAAACCTAGCCGTATGACCTTGGGCAAGTTACTTAACCCCAATTGCTCTCCAAAAAGAAAAAAAAAAGAATAGACTAAGAGAGAAATGAGGAAGGAGGGAAAATAGAACTTATTGTTTCTAATAATTTCAGTATAACAGAAGAAGAGTATCCAAGAATAAAATAGGTGGTTTCAGGAATAACTATCTCATGAAACTCATGTATATAATACAGGCACAGGAGGGTTGAATATGCAAAAAAAAATTAGACATTCAATAGAAAAATAAGTGAGGAGAAAGGAAAAACACAGCTGAAGAGGAGAATAGAATTAGAGAAGGAAGAAGCAAAACAAGCATCAACTTTGGAAAGTGGATGCCAAAGGAAGGAAATAAGTACTTATTAAGTACTTGGGAGATGTCAGCCACTATGCTAAGTGCTTAACAAATATTATATCCTCGATCCTTACAATATCCTGTGAGATAACTGTTAGTATTACCTGAATTTTAGACTTGAGGTAACCGAGGCAAATGGAGGTTAAGTGATTTGACCAAAGCCAAACAGACATTAAGTATCTGAGGCCGGATTTGAGCCCATGATTTCTTGATTACAGGATTAGCCCCCTATCCCCTATACCACTTACCCGCCTCAGCCATAATGATTTAAAGGAGAGAAAATGTGAAGAAACCAATAATCAGTATCTAGGCCAGATTATAAACAAACAAACAAACAAATGAAATGAGGGCAAAAGAGATGAATGATGTTGATAATTTCTTGCTTCTTTATTTACCTCATTCTTTTTTGTATAAAGGGCAAGTAAGTGGCAAAGAAAGGAATATTTTATGTTGTTATTGTTGTTGCTATTTTGAAAATGTAACTCCCTATTTGGCCCCTGTTGTAAGTTCAGAGACCAACGTGATTCATTTTTTTCAACCTGAATGAGTAGTCTACCATATTAGCTCCAGACTCTCTCTGGATATCTGAATGGTCCCACTGCAACTCAAATGATACATCAATTTGTACTTCTCCAGAGGCAGCATCTACATCCATGCATAATCACACTTGGCAGAGAGGAAATAATTTAAAATAACATAATATAGGTGAAAACATAGTTAACAATAATAAATGTGAACAAAATGAACCAATGGTTTGGAAACAGATCCAACAGTATTATTATTTACAAGGAAAAAAATTGAAACATAAAGATTCAGACAAACATGGCTCCAAAGAAGAGACATGAGAAGATATTTTCCCATGCTACTTTATATAAGTAACAGGTTTAGAGGAGGAAAATATTTCATATATTTTCAGGGATTTTTCAATATATTGATTAACATATTGAAACTGATTAGTTTTGTTGATTATTTTTTTCTTTTCCCTCTTTTTCCCCCCTTAAAATTGTATTTAATATAGAGATGAATCTCTGGAATTGAGATCAGGAGGGACAGAGAAGAGAATTTTAGGTAATGTAAAAATAAATAAACATGTAATTTACTTTTTTAAAAAATTACACAATTAAAATGTAGAGTTATATCAGATTTTTGTATGCCTCAGGCAACTCTAAAAAAAGGAAGATTTTTAAAAAGCATTCTCTACTAGTAACAATGTAATTATATTATGATTATTGAGGTGAGATAATTTTATTAAAACAAAGAAATTTTAAAAAAATAATAAGCAAAATATATGAAAGAAAATATCATGTCAACTGAAGATGCAATAAACTATTAGAAATAATTCATCCAATTTTAAAATAAACAAACCTAACTTATATGAAATAGATGAATACAAAATGAAAATTTAACTTAATGAGAGAAAAAGAGAGTTAATATAAGTAAAACATTTGTAAACATAATATTGTAAAATAAATATATTTAAAACTTGTGTATGCATGTGCATGTGAGGATGTTTATGTATCTCTGTGTGTGTTGTACAACAGAGGATCAGGTTAACTTATAAGTGAGTTCTATTGAACATCCAAACCCAATTAGCTCAAATATTATGTACCTTGTTCATAAAAAATAAAGAAAGCATTCTAACCAATATCTTCATGAAGTAAATGCATCTCCTAAACCAAGGAGAAGGTAATAGAATTGTAAAACTATCTCAAATTGCTATTAATTGAAAACACTGAATAAATTTTTGCAAAGAGGTAATAGTAACATATTAAAAATATTATATAAGAGAATAAGGTTTAATTTATACCTGAAATGTTGTATGGTTCAGATGATGTGACCATGGTTTACAGAGAGAAGCAGAGGGATACAACTAAAAATAAACTGAACAACTTCAACAAAATATTAGGGAATGAAGTAAATACACATAAACATATTAGTCTTAATATTGTTTTCATGCATCCTTAGTTTTTGTAGAAGATCAATGGCATCATGGGGTGATTTTTCGACTTGTTCTTGAACTGAGGTGAGTCAGTGTTACACAAAATCATCAACCTTACTCTCTTTTCCAGAATCATCAAAGACTATTAATAAGACAAAAATTCAAATGACTAGGAATGGACTGCAGTGGATAACCTCAGCATCCTCAACATCTTGACCAAGCTTTAGGATAGCCATGGTAACCTTTGTGGCCTTTGGAACAAATTGTTCTCATTCACCAATTCCACCAAGGAAGTATTCACATTCTTGCAGTAGACATCCCCCTAACTCAAGGGTTTGAAAACCATCAGTTAACTTTAACCTGGATTAGCCAATCTGTGGAGACAGTTTTACTTCTGTATGACCCTAAATATTGTATGGCTTCTTAGAGCCACAGGTGAGAGTTGGGTGAAAAATAGAAATCTAATGTGGATGAGTAGCTCTGAAAAGACATGCCAGTACCTTGGAACACCTTATACACCATAAAAACCAGTGGTAAGAGATATAGGTGACATTTAACCTATATTGGAATATTACCTAATAGATTCAGAGCCACAACAGTCAAACTACCAAAGGGTTTCTTTATATAGCTTGATAAATAATTGTGAAATTAATTCTTCAGGGGAAAAAAGTCAAGAATATCAAGGAAAATTATGAAAAAAAAGTGGGAAGGAAGAGGGATTAACAGTACAATATTTCAAATTATAATACAAGGGAGGAATCATCAAAACTATTTGGTACCAGTTGAAAAATTGATAATATGATCAATTTAATAAGTTAGGTGAACAAGACCCAGGAAGACTAGTATGTTATTTGGTAAAGGAGTCACATTTTGATTGATAATACCAAGAAAACAAATTACTGTACAACTGACTCCATATTCAACCAAAACTACAAGGAAAATGGGATAGTCTGTCAAAAAATCAGATATAGACCAACATGTCATACTATATGCTACCGCAAGCTTCTGATGTGTATATGACCTTAATATAATAAAAATTCTGATAATAGATATCTTTTAAAAATATTGCTAGAAGGATATTCCTCTTCCATCAAGGAAGAGAAATGCCCACAAAAATGAAATGGACAATTAGGATTATGTATTTTTGTTGCAACGAAATCAATATAAAACCAAGGGACACTTTTAACTGAGGATAAAATTTCTTTCAAACCATGTACATTATTGGTATAAATATAACAGAATAATGCCATAGCAGTTCAAAGTAGTGGGGGTAGAACTATTTAAGATGTAAGAACTGGATCTTAAAAAGATTTGTATTCTAAGAAGAGAATTTAGTAAACATTAAGTACAGATTAAGAGTGAGGAAAGCATAAATAGCAAGCAAGTTAGCATGTTAGAACTAAATAGCTTTAAAATGGAAGATAAAGACACACAGGCCATTATTACATACTGAAATCTGGGAGGAAATTTGGGTTGGGTATAATCCATTTTATCTTTTTTTTTTTTAAGAAATGAAGAGATTCTTGTCTAGCAGGTACACTTGTTTGTTCAAGGTAACATATATAATTAGTAGTAGAGATAGAATTTAAACATAAGGAAACTCCAAATTCAGGGGTCCTTCTCTTTTACCATTACAGAGTCTGATTCTATAATGATTTTTAAATCCAAAACTATGGAATATGGACTTTGTCCTATAAGTAGAATAAGCCACAGTAGGTTTTACAACAGGGGAGTAAGAATATCAGAGTGATATATGGGGAAGTTCAGTCTAGTAAATGTCTGCAGGATTAATTGGAAGGGAGGAGAAAAAGACATCAGAGAGGGCAGTTAGGAGTATACTGTAGAAGTTTAGGCTCTGGATTATGGATGTAACCATGGGAAACACAATAGACAGAACAGATATGAGAGATATTAATAGGAAGAATCGATAAGACTCAGTGACTGCTTAGATATTGGTAGTGAAAAAGAAAAAAAAAAGATAAGTCCAAATGTTAAAGTAAATTTCCTTAAAAATAGTAATTGTTAATAGTTGTATAATAAAAGTGGTAAGGAAGTTTGGAGGGAAAAAATGAGGGTAGGATTATAATGATGAACGTTTTGATTTGTTAAGTTTGAATTCATCGCCAGATATTTAAAAGCAGATCTTCAACAGTCAAGTCTACCACCTTCTCCCCTTCCATTTCTACCATACAGTAGCCTTTGAGGAAAAGGGTAGCCAGGATGAAACATTGATCTATCAAAGTACATGATCAGATAATATCTTGGGTTGAAATTTTATTGACTTTTCTATAGATCTCTAATGTGTGTGTGTGTGTGTGTGTGTGTGTGTGTGTGTATCCTCAGCTATTATCTCAGTATTTTACCTACTTTGAAGGTTGTTGATATAAATTCTCAACATTTTCAAGAAAGAAAAGCATAAAATGTTAATTAAAAATGATATCATTACTATCCTCCCTAAAAAAGAAATACCATAAAACAGAAATTACCAACCTAGGCACCTATTTTGTCAACTCCAAAATGTTTGAGTATAATCTTTATATATCAAGAGACTTCTTGTACATAGATATAGGAAGGCACCATCTTTTCATTAGATATTCTACAGCTGACCATTTTCTTACAATCTCCAAGTGTATTAAATTATACAGAAAATAGAAGATTCTATTGTGTTTATTGATTAATTGTTGACTAAAACTGCCCCCAAAAAATACGCTCAAAATTTTCTGATTCATATGGAGTAAAATGCCACTTTAGCATCTTCCTACAAAGTTTCATTTCTTGAAAGATATTAACAACTGGTAACTTTATTTAATGAATTTCTGATTCAAAAATATCAAGTGATACTAAAAGGAAAGATATTTGCTCACTAGAATTGTTGACCATGGTCATGAGGATGTTTAACATATAGTCCAAAGGGAAGAATGTATATATATACACACACACATATATATGAAACCTTACCTATAGATGATGAGGTTCTACCTGTATTCCTTTTGAAGGATGACATTGTTCTGATTGTATCAATCTCCAGAAATTTATCACTCAAAAAAGTTGAATCAGACATAAGACTGTGTCTTTCATGATACCTTTTTGGATGTTTTGATATAAAAAATTGCTCTGTTTAACCTTTTTTGTCAACAATTTGATTAGAGTTGTATTTGGCAGGCTATTCAGATTTGCAGATGACATGAAATGCAAAGAAATTGAGTAGATAACATTTGGAATCCAACAAAATCTTGAAAGATTGGAACATAACATTTAATTCAATAAGAAAAAAATAAGAGGCCTAAATTTAGAACCTTGTACCTGGGTTCATAATGCCAACTAAAACAAAACAAAACAAAAAAAAACAAAACAGGGATAGAAGGGTTTGGGGGTAGAAGTAAGGATTGAGGAAAATGTTGATAGAAAAAAAAATATCCAAAGACTAGCACTTCCAAGGGACTAGAGTTGCAATCATCTGAATGATATAATACTTACAAATGAAATCTCAGGCTATATTAATGAATCTGATTTTCCAGAATTCCTGCAGCTAGCACCCCAACATCCCCAGGGTGGCTGCCAACACAGGTTCTTAGATCTGCTTTTGTAAAGGAAAGCAACTCAAAATCGGTTAACAAGCTCACTTTAATCAAACAAACATATATTACCTAGTTCAGGGGAAAAAGGTCAGCACCCTAAACTTCAAAGTATATAGACAGATCAGACAGGCTTCCAAACTGTCCAACCACCATCAATACCAAAATCACAGTTACCAGAGAGGGAAGCATCAACATCTGGGTTTTCAAAGCCGGGAGGCTCTCAAGGGCTGCCCAGAGTCTCATCTGGTCAAATCACACAACACTTCTCAAAGTGAGCCCCAAAGCAAAGCCTCACATCAGGGACTATATAGCCTTCTCATTCATCAGAGAATGTAACCAACCTCTTGATCTACTGCCCAATCACACAGTATCAAGGTGTGGTCATTCCTGAAAACAGAGCCTACTACCACAGGCTCCATGTGACCACATTTAGCCTATTAGGGGGCAGAGTTTATTTTCAAATTAAAGAAGGTTCTCAGAGTCACTTAAGCCAATCAAGGGGCCTAGGGGCAGGGAAGATCTTCAAATCTGCATTTCCATTACAACACATTATCATTCTTCTATACTTGTTATATGACTTAATACTACCTAGTGAGTCCATAAGATGTGGTCCTACCCTGATTTATTACTAATGCTTTATAATAGTGGATCATCTGGAGAATATTTGCTTTTAGTCATTCCCCAAGTAGATTCTCACACCTTCATGAGTTAGCACTTTTCTATGTTGAATCTCTTTCTGGTTATTTTTTCTCATCCTCTTAATCCCTTCCTAAACTTTAGACCTTGCTGGCATATGCAACATCTCTTAATTTATGATCATCAGCAATTGTTAAATGGTCTATTTGCTTCCAGTAAAGCTCATTAATAAAGATCATAGTAATGACGAAATATTCCTCCACCCTGCAGCACCCCATTAAACATTTCTAGGTATCAGTATCTCTTGTCATTTATCATTTTCCAATTGGTTACAGACCTTTAATATGTTTGCTTCCATGATACTTTCTTATTAAACTTTATATAAACAAGTAGCACGGATCATTGTTGCTATAATTGACATCTTAATAAAGCACTTAATGGATTAAACACTAGGTTGAAATACATCCCCATATCCGACCATTAACATGTATGTTGAATAAAGAATCTTTCACAATTAGCTATTTCCTTTCCAATTCCATTGATTTTGCTTGTGTATAAGCTTTTCGATTTTACTTAAAGCTTTTCATTTTATCTTATTTGATCATTTTTATTTTTTGTTTCATTAATAAAGCTCACCTTATTGATAACGCATAAAGATAACTCCTCTTCTTCCCAATTTTTAATGAGATATCTTTTGTATATGGAAAAGGTATGAGATATTGGCCTACACTTAATTGCTGCCAGACTGTTTTCTAATTTTCCCCAAAGTTTTATAAAACAGTGAATCCTTGCTCCAGTACATGTTGACATTGGGTTTATTAAAACAAACATATGAAAAAAAATTGCAAATGTAATACATTGCATTTGTAATTTATCTACACAGTTTGACTTATTGAATTTTTTTTTATTATCGTATCCCCTTCATTCCTACTCTCTTAGTCATTACTTCCCTTGATATATTTGGTCTTTTGTTACTCCACGTTAATTTTATAATTATTTCACCTAGCCCTATAAAGTAATTAGTTAATAGTTTGATTGTTATAGCATTAAATCAAGAAATTGACTGAGAAAACATTGTAATTTTATTATATTGGGTCAGATACAAGGTCTATTGTGAATTGATATAAATACAAAAGAAAAAAAAAACTATTCCCCAAAAAATAAATGGCCAAAGGATATAAACAAATAGTTGTTAAAAGAAGAAATGCCAGTTGTCAGCAAAATAGGAAAGTGTGATCAAAGTGATTACTAATGAGAGAAATGTTCATTAAAACAATCCCAAAATTCTGCTTCATCTAAATGAGGTTAACAAAGATGATAAAAGGGAAAATTTTTAGTTGTTGGAATAGCTATTAAAGGCCAGCACATTACATCACTGTTAGTAGAGCTAAATTCAAACATTTTGGAGAACAAAGACCCTGAACCTTGTACATCTTTTATATCAAGTGTTAAAGCCACTATTCATAAATTCCCAGAGAGATCAAAGACAGAAGAAAAAGAGATCTTTTTTTCTATCTGCATATATATGCATATAGAAACATATATATATATATACACATATGTATATGTTATATACACCTGTACAAACATATATCTAGTGTATTTATACATATCATACTTGTGTCTATAGGTTATATAATATACTAACATTATATATGATATTATATAACAAATATTATTAGTTATATTTAATATGTTATATTTTAATATGTAGGATATAATGTAACATATTCTATAATAATATAATATTAATGCTATACTCTTACATTTAATGTCAACATTTGTTGATATGATGATATAATGATAATATTGTGCATTAGTATGGTATGGTATGTTTTATATATACATACATACACATATATGCAGACACAGACAAACAACAAAATAGTTACATATCAATTGGGGAATGGGTAAATAAACTATGTTAATTAAATATTATTATGCTATAAGTAATGATGAATTCAAAGAAAATCTTTTTTTAACTGGTGTAGAATGCAGTGATCAAAGCTAGGATAACAATTTTCAGAGGTGTTAAACACAGGGTCTAGAGACCAAATGGCACACAACACTTTCTAGTGTGAACCAGATTAAAATATAATTTGGAAATATTCAATAAGATAAATTAAAATATGATAAGAAATATTGATGAAATTACATTTTTAAATTAAGTCAATATGTGACCTACAAGGATGCTTATTTGAAAATTACTTGCCTTATTTCAGTTTGGATTTGACATCATTGATGGAGGTGATGACGACAAGAATGTAAAAGAAAAAAAAATTTTAAAGGCTAACCAATGTCCAACAAAAACTACACAAAATTTCAGAAGACTGATGATGGAACATGCTACCTACTCTTTGGTGAAGAAATGAAAAGCTCAAGGTACTTTATGAGGTTATGTTTTCAGATGTGATCAGTGCGACAACTTGTTTTGCTTGATTTTACTTAGATTTTAGGAAGTAAAACTTCGCTTTGGGTAAAGGAGAATGGTGGGTTGTGAAAGTCACTTTAAAAAAGAAAAGAAACAAAAGACTGACATTAAATATATTAAAATACACAGAACACCTCATAAGAAAGCTCAGAAGCATTTATTATTGGTGAAATTTTATAAGTTCTGGAATAAATTTAATATATACTTAAAACACAAATAATGCAATAGATGTTTGAATTTTCATATGCAATGCTGTTTTCTATTCTTTGCATGTTGAAATATTAGTGTTTGTTTATAAATAACTAAAATGGTAATCTCATTTTAAAAATCTCAATTGTAATAATTTATTGTTTCAAATATTTTAATAGGTGTTGGGGATACAAAGACAAACATGAATGATTTCCCTCTTCAAGAATTTACTCTTTACTGGGGAGGACAATATGTATACATATTACTGTGTGTTTATGTGCATGTGTATGCATGTGTTCATGCATGTATGTGTGTGTGTGTGTGTGTGTGTATTATACAATAACCAAATGTGCCAGTATTTAAATTGGCATCAAAGTCCCAAATAGTTGGTGGGAAATAGGAAGGACTTTTGTAGAATGTGGTACATGAGCTACATCAAAAAAAATATTCAACAAAGCAGATGTGAAGAAAGAAAGAATACCAGGTTTGGGTAACAGCCTATGTAAAGAAATAGAGTTGGGAGATAGTGTGCTTTGTGTAAGAAAGAGAGAAATAGCTAGATTGGTTGACCCAAAGAGTGCAGGAAGAAGAGTAATTATAAAAAGAATGCCAGGTTGTGAAAGAATTTAAAAGTTAAACAAGGGAATTTATATTTGGTCTTAGAAGTAATTGGAAAACAATGGAGTATATTGAGTATGGGAGTCACATCTGGGTCTAGGAAAATCACTTTGGAGGGGGATGAATTGGAATAGAGAGACTAAAGGCAAACAGACCAATTAGAAAGATATCATAGGGGCGGCTAGGTGGCGCAGTGAGTAGAGTGTTGACCCTGGAGTCAGAAGAACCTGAGTTCGGATCCCACCTCAGACACTTAACGCACACACAAACAAACAAAAAAATCCTAGCTGTGTGACCTTGAGAAAGTTACTTAACCCCAAATGCCCTCCAAAAAGCAAAAAAAAAAAAAAGATATAATATTCTAGATCAAAGATGATAAGAATCTGAACTTAGGTTGTATCTAGGTGAGTAAAGAAAAGGGGGTCAAAGGTGAATAAGTCTGTCTAGGTAGAAATGAAAATTTTTACAACTGATATGACAGGTAAGTGAGAATTAGGAGTCAAGGATGGTGCTATGGCTGTAATACCTGTGAGATTAGGAGGATGGAGGTACCTTTGAAATAAATAAGAAAATATTTTGTAGATGAATTAAAAGGTGGATAAAATGAGTTCTCTTTTGAATATGTTTTGACTTTGAGATGGCCCTGGGAAATGTCTAGAGATTGGGACTGTGAGTCATCTGCATAAAGATGATAATTAAGCTCATAAGAGTTGATAAGGTTACCAATAAAGGATGTACAGAGAAAAAAGGAAAAAGGGCCGAAGACAGAATCTTAGGGTACACCTAGAGTTAAGGGACAAGGATAAAGAAGGATGAGTTGGGTAGAAAGTGATACAAAAGAGTATACTGTCATAAAAATGCAGAAAAGAGAATATTGAAGTGGAGAGAGTAGTCAACACACACACAATCTGCAGAGAGATAAAGAAGGATGAGGACTGAGAAAAATTACCAGGTTTGTTACTTTAAGAGTTTTTTGGGCAATTTTGAAGATAACTGCTTTAGTTCAGTTTTAAGACTAAAGGTACAAACTAATAAAATAAAATAAAACAAAAAGAATAATTTACACCTCTCTTATTAGAGCTCGCTCGCCTTTGGGCTGAGACATTGAGTGCACAAAATCATCCACAATTAAGAATGGTCCCCATTCACTTCTTTCCCTAATTTCCAGAATTTTAGAGAATGGGTACACAGTTGTGGATCCCATAGTCAACCCAAAAGATTGACACTACATTTTGACAAAGAAACTGAAGCTGGAGATGGGGGGAGGGGCAATGGAGAGCCAAAATAGCCAAATGAAATAGACATTTTTGAAAGGTCTTTTAATACATGCCACTGAAAATGTCTGCCTAGGAGAGGATTCTGGGAAGATAGTGGAGCAGGTCAGAAAATTTCAAGCTCTCAAAGTTTTCCTCCACAATAGAGATTAAAAAGATCCCTTGGACAAACATAGAGGAGTTAAAACATATAAGAGTAGGGGCAAGGGGAGGCTAGGTGGCGCAGTGAGTAAGAGCGCCAGCCTTGGAGTTGGGATGACCCGAGATCAAATCCGGCCTCAGAAAATGAGCACCCACACATAAATAATGACTAGCCGTGTAACCTTGAGCAAGTTACTTAACCCCAATTGCTTTAAAAAAAAAAAAAAAAAGAGTAGGGGCAGCATGGGGGTCCTATTAGGACATTTGGAGAAGACCTGAAGAAAAATCTCAAAACTAGATTTCCTACTGGTGAAGAGTAAACACCTCCAGGCTAGGGTCCACTTTCACAACAAGCAGCAAGCTGCTTAAAAAACAAGCTGCAAGCTTTGGAATTAGCTGGGTTGGGAGGCTGCCTCAGGCCCAGCCAAGGAACTTTTACCCCTAGGTCAGTGAGAAAAGTTGGGCACCTGACCTGCACAAGATGTAGGGAACCTCTTCTGACAAGAAACACCAGATCCAGCTTTACTATGGAAAGCAGCATGAGCAAGAAGGAACCAGCACAGGCCCATTGAGTGCAGAAACAGTGGGGCAGGGGAGAACATTGCCTTTGGACACTTATTGGAGGTTGGAGCTATTCATTTGAATTCAAGGTCAGAGGGGAGAAACAAAGAGCATCAGAGGCCAGAGGCACCACAGTTCATACTCCAGAACTAGAAGTAATTATAAAAACTAAATTATTACCAAAAAAAAAATGCACAGGCAAAGGGTAAAGAATACAACCATAGAGAGCTACTATGGGAATAGAGAAGACCAGGATTCATCTTCAGAGGAGGATACTGAAGCAAAGAAAACCTCTTCTATGCCAAAGAGTAATGTCAAATGGTCACCTCCCCAATAAGAATTCATTGAGGAACTTACATACTTTAAAAATCAAATGAGAGATTGAGGAAAAATTCAAAAGAAAAGTAAGAATAATACAAGAAAAACAAGATTATAACAAGAAAGTCAACCAATTGGAAAAGGGATCCAGAATGTTAAGGAAGAAATGACTTCTTGAAAATCAGAATTGGGCAAGGGGAAGCCAGCAAAGTTATAAGAGATAAGAAATTATATATGTATTCACACATATGTGTGTGTTTGTGTATAAAATGTAAAAGTAAAAGAGAATATGAAATATCTCTATATAAGAATAACTAGATTGCCTGAAAGTTCTGATCAAAAAAAGAATCTTGATACAATAATACAAGAAATAAATAAAGAAAATTGTCCTGAAGCATTAGAGCAAGGAGGGAAATTAGAAATAGAAAAAAATCCACCAATTACCATCTGAAAGAGATCTTACAAGGTAAACTCATAGAAATGTTATAGTTAAATTCCAAAACCCCCAGATCAAGGACAAAGTTTCATGAGCAACAACAACAACAACAACAGAACATTTTACATATCATGTTACCACAATTAGAATCATATAGGCCCTAGAGTTGGTGACCTTAAAAGATTGCAGGTCTTGGAACACTGTATATTAAAGAGCAAAAGAAATGGACCTCTGGACAGAAATGTCATACCCAGCAAAGCTAAGCATAATTTTTTTTTTTAAAGCAATTGGGGTTAAGTAACTTGCTCAAGATTATGTGGCTAGTCATTATTTATGTGTGGGTGCTCATTTTCTGAGGCCTGATCTGATCTCCGGTCATCCCAACTCCGAGGCCGGCGCTCTTACTCACTGCGCCACCTAGCCACTCCTTTAGGGCAATTGGGGTTAAGTAACTTTCCCAAGGTTACAGGGCTAGGTTTTTGTTTGTGCCGATTAAGTGTCGGAGGCCGGCTCCGAACTCAGGTCCTTCTGACTCCAGGGCCGGTGCTCTATTCACTGCGCCACCTAGCCGCCCCGCTAAGCATAATTTTCAATGGAAAAAAATGGACATTTGATCAACTGTCAAAATTTCAGGACTCCGTTTAAAAATAAATGAACTCAATAGAAGATTTGACATACAAGAAGAGCCCAGAGAAATATAAGGTATGTACCAATGACCAATTACAAGGGTCTAAATAAGGATAGAATGTTTACCTTTTATGTATGAAAAATTTTAAACCTTTGTCTAAGGTTGTTACTAGTAATTTGGCAGATTATAAGAAAGACTAGAGTAAATCTGCATACAATATGACTTCAAAACCCAAAACTATTCAAGAACAGCCAAAAGAGTAATGAGTTGCAAGAGGAAGAACCAATATAGAGGAATTAGGTGGGGAATGGGGGCTGTTAGTTCTGGAAATCTACTTTCATCAGGAATGAGTTTAAGAGTTTAAGAGGGGGAAATATATATATATATATATATATATATACCTAGAATAATATAAAAGTTATCTGAATTTAGAAAGAAATTATATTTAGAAATCTTGAAGGGGATAGGGAGGGAGGAGAGGATAAATGAGGGATCTTTAGAGGTGAGGGTAAGGGAATAGTTTTAAAATGGGGTGTAGAACAGTCTTTAGATTTAGGGGAATGGGAGGATAAGGGAGGGATTTTTGGAGTGGGGGTAGGTTAAGTAATAGGAGGGCAAGATAGCAGGTAGAAGTAAAGTAGAGGAGCTAGGAGAGATAGAATAAAAGAGATACGTACAAACATAAAAACAAGAGTAGCAGTAAAATCTCTTAGGGAAAGTATATGTTTTTGTATGTGTGTATGTATGTATATGTATATGTGTATGTAGATATCAGTACTTATATATAAATATATACATGCTCAACTGTAGCCTTGGAGTGGTGGGTAGTAGGGATGAAGGGGGAAAAAGAACTAAGTAAGAAGTATTTAGCAGAGAACAAAAGAAAACCTATAAGAAAGCAAAGATGGAAAACTTTCACCGTATCCCACAGTATTTAAAATATAGGCTTTTGTGAAATGATAAGTTATTGCTATGTATTCTGAATCCTTTCTTATGTTCTGCTGTGCACATGCCATATTATTTCTTTTCTTATTTTATATTAAAGCTTATTATGTTTGTTTTTGTTATTATGTTTTTAAGTTCTAGTATTTGTCAAAAATTAAAAAAAAAGAAAAAAAACACAAGAAAAAAGATAACGCATGTCAAACCAAATTCTGAGCAGGATAATCAACATAACCTTATAATGAGTCATTTTTTTTCTCTCCCAAGGAAGCTTAGAATGGTAGAAAGAGAAGTAAGTTAGACACCAAGATAGGTGCTGGTAAAGGGGGAGACATGGTGGAAACAAACAATCACAGCTATAGACCTTAGAGGTAGCGACAGCCGCAGTAGCAATAGTGTGACTGGGAGTAACTAGAAGAAATAGCTGATAAGAGAACTGAATACTAGCACTAGTCACAAAATCAGGCACCCATTTGCCAGCTCTATTACTCACAATTCCAGGGTGAAGAGATTGTGGTTGTAAAGGAAGAGGGGCTCTACTTGTGTAAGGAGCAGAAATACAGACCAGTAGGCCAATGACCAGAACTCTTCCCAGATCACATGACATTAAAAGCACTCAAAACTCGAAGGCACCCACTGAGCTATAAATGCAGGGGAAGTTCTTAAGAAACAGAAACTAAGGCTGAATTCTACTGTACCCACCTACTCCCCAGCCAGAGGTGAGCAGAGTCCAAATCTAATATAAAATCCAAAGTCAAGAAATAAGCTGGAAAAAATAACAAGCAAACAACAATAAAAAGAAACTTCCCATAAAAAAAAAAAAAAACTATTATCATGACAAAAAGGCTCAAGATACAAACTCAGAAGACGACGAACTGGAAATATCCAGAAAGTCTCAAAGAAAAATGCAAATTAGAAAAATGGCCAATAAAAATTCTTAAATTAAACAAATGAAACCCGAAAGATATTTTTTTTAATCAAATAAGAGTAATTGATGGTAGCTGAATACAAATCAAAGCATACTGTTTTTTCACATTTTGTTTCCTTTGTGTTTTCTTTTGCAAAAATGACTAATATAGAAATGTTTTACATGATTGCAGATGCATAGCCCATATCATATTGCTTACTTTCTCAGGGAGGGGGAAGAAGAGGGATAGAATTAGCAACTGGAAACTTAAAAAAAAAGATTAACATTTTCTTTACTTGTAATTGAGGACAAATAAAATATTAAAAGGAAAAAATGAAATGTGTATTGAATTTTAAAAAAATCAAATAAAAACAGTAGAGGAAAACTGAGGGAAAGAAATGAGAGCAAATGCAAGGAAATCATGAAAAGAAAATCAATAGTTTGGTAAGAGCGGCACATAAAATATTGATGAAAATAACTCACTAAAAATAAAAATTTGCCAAATGATAAAAGTAGTACAAAAATGCTAAAGAATGTAAATCAATAAAATTAGAATTGACTAAATGATAAAAGAGGTAAAAAGAACTCAGTGAAGAAAATATCTCCTTAAAAATGAGAATTGGTCAAGTCGAAGCTAATGGCTCCATAAAGCACCACACACACACACACACACACACACACACAGACACACACACACACACACACACAGACACACACACACACATGCTCGCACATACACAGACAATGATAATTATAATAAAGCAAAGTAAAAAAAAAAACTGAAGAAAATAGAAAAAAATGAAATATAGGAAAAACAACTTACCTGGAAAATATCAGAGATAATTGTACTACTTAAAAGGCAACCTATAAAAAGAAGCCCAGAAATCATATTTCAATAAATTATAAAAAACAATTGCCTAGATATATTAGAACCAGAGGTTAAAGTAGAAACTAGATATGGAATCTGCTGATCCCTTGCTGAAAGAAATACCAAAATGAAACTTCCCAGGAGTATTTTAATCAAATTTCAGAGGTCCCAGGTCAAGGAGAAAATACTCCAAGTGGCCAGAAAGAAATAATTAAAATACCATAGAACCACAGTTGGAATTACACAAGATTTAGCAGACAATGTCAAGGAGCAAAGGGTTTGGAATGTTTTTTTGTTTGTTTGTTTTTTTTCTGGAAGATATGAGTTAAGATTACCACCAAGAATGACCTACCCAAAAAAACAAAGTTTAAAATGTATAAATGATTTATACATAAGCAAAGCAGGGGAGCATAGAAGAAATTATCTATTAGAACTATGGATAGGAGATGAATGCATGACCAATACAATGAAGAGATAGAGAGGTTTGTGGGAGGTAACATGAATAATTGTGAATGCATATTTTTAAATGCACAAATGTAGTCAAAATTAGCTGCCCGTTCCCCAAATACTGGTCCCAAAGTCCATAGGGCACTAACCTCTCACTTTGTCCTAGGCATATCTGTGCTGATAATTCTGGAATCCCCACAATTGCTGGTGTTCTGGGGTCCCTCCAGCCGGCTGAAGGTCTGGCCACCCTGGGGCTAAAACCTCGGACCTGGGCTCGGCTCTGTGCACCTTGCTGTCAGTTCCCAGAGCGCTGTGCTGCCTGCTCTCAGAGTGCTGCGCTGGCTGCTTCCTGCAGGGCTGCTGGGTTGTCCTCAGCAGGAGGTTAGCTTCTCTGTGCCGTTCTGTGGGTGCTGTGGCTCCAGAAGTTGTTTTTAGTCCCCTTTCACATTATTTGAAATTTGTGTGGGGCAGAGCACATTGGAAATGCTGTTTCTACTCCGCCATCTTGGCTCCGGTCCCTGTAGTCAAAATTAGAAGAAAAGTAGTATGATGTTTAAAAAGTTTGAGAGACATAGTTTCTGGGTAATTAATTAATCATTGTATTAATAATGTTAGCATGTTATTAATAAAAGAGGCCAGTGATACACTCAAATGCTAAATACCCCCATGGTGGTAGGCTCACAATTTATATGCCCTTGGAAGAGTGAATATTCTTGAAAGTGGCAATCAACTCTGATTGGTTAACAAAATGAGAGGATAAAGATTGTAATGAGAGTTAGGCTATATCACAGTGAGTGTCTTGAGGTACTTGACACTCAGCACCCAAATCTTGGTAAAGGAGACCTATCAATTTTCATTTCATCTGGCTGACAAGAGGGAGAATCGAAATTTTCCCAGACCTTTCTAAGTAAGTATCATGAGCCATTCACCTAAACTTAGAATTTCTTTTACTGTCTTTGATTAGATCTTAGCCATTCTGGCTTGGTAGGTCTTTGAAAAACATTTCCCAAACTCGTTGATTTATGGAAGAGGAAGTAGAACAGGGGGAATACCTTGGATCTGATTCAGTCATAAGATAATAATAGAAGAGGAATAATAATTTATCTTAAGAGATAACTGGGAAAAATTATAGTAAGTTCCTCTGATAAAGATTTCATTTTTCAAGTAAAATTGAGTCAAATTTACAAAAATAAGAGTCATTTCAAAATTGCTAACTGTTCAAAAGATATGAAGAGGCAGTTTTTAGAGGAATAAATAAAAGCTATCAATACTGATATAAAAATATTCTCAGTCTCTAGAAATGCACATTAAAACAACTCTGACCTGCCACCTCATTTTTATCAGATTAGGTAAGATGTCAAAAAGAGGCAAATGACAAAAGTACACAGGATGTGTGAAAATACACTAAGTCACTGTTGGTGGAGTTATTTCTAGAATACACTTTGGAACTATGCCCCAAAAGCTTTAAACTGTGCATTCTCTCTGATCTAGTAATACTATTACTACTAGGTGCATATACTGAAGAGATCAAAGAAAAGGAAAAAGGTCAAATATGTATAAACATATTTATACCAGCACTTTTTGCGCTGGCAAAGATTTGGAAACTCAGGGGATGCCCATCAGTTGAAGAATTGCACAAGAAATTGTAGGACACAATTGTAATGAACGGAAAACTATAGTGTTATAAAAAAATTATTAAGGGCATGGTTTCAGAAAAACCTAGGAAATTATGTGAATTGTTGCAAAATAAAGTGAGCAGATCCATGAAAACAATGTGCATAATAACAGTGATACTAAAGCAATAATCAGCTGTGACTTAATAATTCTGATCAATAAAACACAAAATAATTTCAAAGGATTCATGATGTAAAATATTTTCTACCTCAACATAGAGAACTGATGGATTCAGAGTACACATTTAAGCACATTTGTTGTTGGTTTGTTGCAACATATTAATGTGAAAAATATTTTTCATGACATCATATGTATAATGCATATCATCTTTCTCATCTGCTCAGTGGCTGAAGGAGGAGTGGAAGGAGACAATTTGGAGCTGAAAACAAAAATAAATAACTAAAAGAAATGGAAATACACCAGCTATATGCACACTGTACTTGAAAAAAAAAACAGTTTCTAATAACCAGAAAATTCAAGACAATAAGATTAAATAAAGGAGAATAGAGAACTATCTCTAAGCCTCTAAAAACTGATTTTGGATACTGTTAGATTCTCTTCCAAGAAGCTAGCTATTCTGACTGCATAAACCTATGCCTGATCCAATGGCTGTGTCTACCTTTTACTTTGCCTTCTGGCTATCAACTATCCTGACCTATAACCTACTTACTTCTAACTAACTCTTCAACTAGCTATCAGTTCCAATTTGAGCTTTCTCTGGCTACATTATCTTTCCTGTGATTTCCAACAACTTTTGCCACCTTCCTCAGACCAAAAATCTAATTCTCTGACTTCCAGAAACCTTTCCCCAAGAATTTCCATTTGTCCTAAGTAACAAAATAGATTTTGAAAATATAGGCATTTTTTTCTTTTTTTCATTTATTTAGTATTTAATTTTTCCACAGTAACATGTTAAACAATTTTAACATTTCTTTTTAAAACTTTGATTTCCAATTTTTCTCCCTTCCTCCCTCTCCCTCACCCATTGAGGAGGAAAGCAATTCCATATATGTGCTCATGCAAAATATACCCACAATAGACATGTTGTGAAAGAAAACATAGATTAAAAAACAAAACAAAAAATTAGATTGCTTCAATCTGTATTCAGATACTATCCGTTCTTTCTCTGGGTGTGAATAGAATTTTTCATCTTAAGTCCTCCAGAATTGCCATGGATCATCGTATTGCTGAGAATATCTAAGTCATTCACAGTTGATCATCTCACAATATTACTGTTTCTTTGTACGCATTACACTTCACTTTGCATCAACCCATATATATCTTACTAGGTTTTTCTGAGAGCAACCTGCTCATCACTGCTCATAGCACACTAGTAGCCAACACAGTAATATACCACAACTTATACAGCTATTATCTAATTGATGTGCATCCCCTTAGTTTCCAAAATTTTTACTCCCAGAAAAGATCTGCTATAAATATTTTGGACTTATAGATCTTTTTTTTTCCTTTTTTTAATCTCTTTTGGGATACACATCTAGTAGTGATATTGCTATGTCAAAGGGTATGCATGGTTTTATAGACCTTTGGCCATAGTTCTAAATTGCTCAATAGAATGGTTTAATCAATTCACAACTACAACAACAGTATATTTATGTCTCAATTTTTCCAACATTCCCTCCAACATTTGTTATTTACATTTTCTGCCTTATTATCTAAATGAGATAGTACTTCAGAATTGTTTTAATTTGCATTTCTCCTATTAATAGTGAATTAGAATATAGTTTTTCATATGCCTATAGATAGCTTTAATTATTTCATCTGAAAACTGATTATAACTTTTGATAATTTATCAATTGGAGAATGGGTCTTATTTTTTTTTAAATTTGGTGTGTATATATATATATATATATGTATACACGCATACATACATACATGCATACATATATATATATATGTAGAGAGAGAAATGAGTCTTTTATCATTCATTTTTAAAACATTGAGTTACAAATTCTCTCTCTTCCCATCTCCCTACCCACTCTCATTGAGAAGGCAAATAGTTTGATACTGTTTATGAATGTGTAGTCATGAAAACATTTCCGTAATAGTCATGTTGTTTCCTTTCACCCTATCCCTTCTCAAGAGTGTTTGCTTCTATTTAACCCATCCCCCAATTTGCCCTCTCTTCTTTCCCTCCCTTTCTTATCCCTTTTCCCCACTACTTTCCTGTATGGTAAGATATATTTCCATACCCAATTGAGTATGTAGGTTATTCCCTGCTTAAGTCAATTCCAATGAGAGTACAATTAACTCATTCCCTCTCACCTCTCTCCTCTTCCACTCCACTGTAAAAGTTTTTTCTTGTCTCTTTTATGTCAGATAATTTGCCTCATTTTAGCTCTCATTTTCTCCTCCAAGAATATTTCTCTCTCACCCTTTAATTTGATTTTTTAGATATTATCACTTCATATTAAACACACCCTTTCCCACATAGGAATATAAACAGTTCAACTTTAATAAGTCCATTATGATTTCTCTTTCCTGTTTACATTTTCATGCTTCTTGTCAGTCTTCTATTTAAAAGTTATATACTGTAAGGGACAGCTAGGTGGCACAGTGAATAGAGTACCAGCCATGGAGTTAGGAGGACCTGAGTTCAAATTTGGCCTCAGACACTTAACACAAAAACTAGCCATGTTACCTTGGGTAAGTCACAACCCCAATTGCCCTCCAAAAAGCAAAAAAAAAAAAAAAAGAAAGAAAGAAAAGAAAAGAAAAGAAAAAAGAAAAAGAAAAAGAAAAGAAAGTCATATACTTTATTTAGATTTTTTTCCCTTCAAGAATGCCTTAAATTCCTCTATGTCATTGAATATCCTTTTTGCCCCTCAAGGATTACACTCAGTTTTGCTGGGTAGGTGATTATTGGCCTTAATCCTCGCTCTTTTGATCTCTGGAGTATCATATTCCAAGTCCTGCAATCCCTTAATATATAAGCTGCTAGATCTGGTGTTGTCTGGATTATGTTTCTATAATACTCAAATTGATTCTTTCTGGCTACTTGGAATATTTTCTTCTTGAACTGGGAACTCTAGAATTCGGCCATAATATTCCTAGGAGATTTCATTTTGGGATTTCTTTTAGGAGTTGATTGGTAGATTCTTTAATTTCTATTTTGCCATTTTGTTCTAAAATATCAAGGCACTTTTCATTGATAATTTCTTGAACGATGATGGCTATGCTATTTTTTTCATCATGTCGTTCAGGTAGTACAATAATTTTAAAATTCTCTCTCTTAGATGTATTCTTCAGGTAAGTGGTTTTTCTAATGAGGTATTTCACTTTTTCCTTTTTTTTCATTTTTTGGTTCTATATTATAATTTCTTTATTTCTCATAAAGTCGTTAGCTTCCATTTGCTCCCTTCTAATTTTTAACAAGTTATATTTTTTCACTGAGCTTTTGGGCCTCCTTTTCCATTTGGTCAGTTCTGCTTTTTAAGGCATCCTTCTCACTGGCTTTTTGGACCTCTTTTGCCATTTGAGTTAGTCTGTTTTTTTTGTTTGTTTGTTTTTGTTTATAATTAAGCAAATGCTTTATTAACTTGTGGTTAACATCATTTCCGTCAGATTTTGAGTTACAATTTTTTCCCCATTTTTTCCCTTCCCACCACCCCAGAATAGCAGTCTCACAAGGTATCCCCTCATCCAATCTGCTCTCTCCAATATCTTCTCCCATAGCTCCTTCAATTTTACCATTAGTGCAAGGTGAATCTCTGTGCCTCAAAGCCTGCACATCTTATCTCCCAATTACATGCAAAATAGTATTAATAATAATATTTATATATATTTGAAACATTTAATTTTAAAACTTCAAATTTCAGATCCATTCCCTTCCTCCCTTGTCACCCACTCCCTCTGGGAAGATAAGCAATTCAGTATGTGTTATACATGTATAGACATGCAAAATATTACCATAGTAGATATATTGTAAAAGACTGCTTATATTTCCTTCCCACCCATCCCACCCCCCTCCTGGTCCATCCCCTACTTTGATCCTGTCCATCTTCAAAAGTGGGTACTTCCAACCTCCCCTCCCCCCAGAATGCCCTCCCCTCCATCATCCTCCCTCTCATCCCCCTCCCCACTCTTCTGCAGGGTGAGATATCCCATTTAGTATGTATGTCATTCTCTACCTTAGCCAAATTCAATGAGAATATGGTTTTGCCTTTTTGCCTTCCTGTTCTTCCCCTCCCCTGAAACCACTTCCCCTTGCCTCTTTTACATGAGATAGTTTACCCCACCCAGTCTCTCCCCATCTCTTGCCACATTCCTCTCTCACCTCTTAACTTCACCCCTTAAGTAACATCCCTTCCCACCAAATTCGACCTGTGCCCTCTATGCATGTATACCTGTAAACATATATACACACATTCACATATGTATTCATATGCCCATATACCCTTCTTCAATTATTTTCATACTGAGAAGGATTTCATCAGTCACAATTATTGTTTTTCCATGTAAGAATGTAAATAGTTCAACTTTGATAAGTTCCTTTTGATTTCTTTTCCCTGATTACCTTCTCAAGCATCTCCTCAGCTGCTTCTTGCCCCCAGGGGAAGAAGCCAGCGTGTTCCCCAAATACTGGTCCCAAAGTCCATAGGGTACTATCCTCTCACTTTTTCCTAGGCATATCTGTGTTCATAATTCTGGAATTGCCACAGCTGCTGGTGTTCTGGTGTCCCTCCAGCCAGCTGCTGGCCCTGCCACCTTGGGGCTAAAACCGAGGCTCAGGCCATCCTGGGCTCGGCTCCCAGAGTGCTGGGCTGTAGGTTCCCAGCATGCTGAGCTGGCCATTCCCTGCTGGGCTGCCAGGCTGTCCTCAGTGGGAGGTTAGCTTCTCTGTGTCCTTCTGGATCTCCAGAATTTGTTCAGAGTTCACCTTCTACATGGTTTGGAAGTGGTTTGGGCTGGAGTGCCTTGGAAGTGCTGTTTCTGCTCTGTCATCTTGGCTCCACCCCCCCCCACCCCTGTTAGTTTTTTTTTTTTAAGGTGCTTTTTTCTTCAATGTATTTTTGGGTCTCTTTTAGCAAGCTGTTGAATTATTTTTCATGATTTTCTTGTATCACTCTCATTTCTATTTCCAATTTTTTTTCCTCTACATGCCTTACTTAATTTTCAAAATTCTTTTTGAGCTCTTCAATGAGCTGCAGCTAATTGATATTTTTCTTGGAGTCTTTGAATGTAGGAGCTTTGCCTTTTTTCTCTTCTTCTGGTTGTATGTTTTGATCTACTGTGTCACCAAGGTAAGATTCTATAGTCTTAGAGATATTTTTGCACTATTTGCTCATTTTCCCATCCAATTACTTGACTTTTTAGCTTTTTGTCAAGGTACCTCTGCTTCCAGGATGGGGGTGGGCTACTTTCCCAAACTTTAGGGTCTTTGTGCAGCTGTTTTCAGAAATACTTGTAGGGACCTGTAAATTTTCAGGTCGTCCGAGATGGCATGATCAAAGGAGGGGTGTTTGCTCCTTTCCTGCATGTTCTCTGGTCTGTGAGTGACCATAAGCACTCTTTTCTGCCTTGGCACTGTGAGGAGGATTCCCTTTCCACTGCACTACAAACTCCACCATACCAGCACTCCTCTTCACCCCAGGACCACCACCAAGGACTGTGATCCAGACCAAAGCAGAGCAAAGCAAGAGAACCTCACTTCAGCAACAGTAAAGCAATCTTTGCAATCCATCTCTGATCAGCCCCTCAATCCCCATACTATCTTTGGGTCAGAAGATCCAGAAGCAGCTGCCACTGCTGCTTCTGCTACCACTGCAGCCACCACAATCTCTACTGCCCCAGGGCTGGGACCCGGACCATGCTCTTCTCTCACCTAGGTGCAACAAAGTTTTCTCACTGACCTTTGTTGTCTTTGGCATTTGTGGTTTGAGAAGCCTGGAAATTGCCACAGATACCAATGATTCAGTCCTCTGTGACCTATTCTAGCCCTGTGTATGTGGGTGTGATCCAAGTTAGACTGTGCTCTGCTCCCAGCCCAGGGCAACAGACCTTTCCTTTTGACATTCTAGGCTGTCTTGGGCTGGAAATTGTTTCACTCTGTCATTCTGTGGTTTCTGCAGCTCTAGAATTTGTTTAGTCATTTTTTTACAGGTATTTGAAGGGGTTTGGGGGAGAGCTCAAGCAAGTCCCTGCTTTTATTCCACCATTTTGGCTCCGCCCCTGGTGACTTGTTATCATGACATTCTTTATTTCTCTTCCTAATTTTTCCTCTACTTCTCTTACTTGATTTTCAAAATCGTTTTTGAGCTCTTCCATGACCTGAGACCAATTCGTATTAAGATGCTATAGTATGAGTTGTTTCTATTGTTTGCTCATTTTCCCAGCCTATTTCTTGACTTTTTTTTTTACCATTTGTTGAGGTAGCACTCTGCTTCTAGTGTGGAGCTTCAGGAGTTTTGTGCAGCTGTTTTCAAAGATAGTTCTTGGGACCTGTAAGATTTCAGTTCTTCCAAGATCATATAATCTAAGGAGAGGTATTTACTCCTTTCTTGGCTGTGCTCTGCTCTATGAATGACCACAAACATTATTTTCTGCCCTGAAATGGTGAGGAGGGTTCCCTCTTCATTGTTACCACAAGCTCTATTATGCCAGTGTTGCTCCCCACTCCAGGAATACCACTCAGGACTGTCATCCAGATCCAGTTATGGGAAAAGCAACAGAATCCTGCCTCAGTGCTAGCAAAGAGCCCCTGTAATTTATTTCTGACCAGTTGTTTGATCCCCTCACTCTCTGTAAGCTGAGAACTCTAGAAACAGCCATCACTGATGACTCCACCAGCATTGATTCAATCACTCCCAGGGTCTGCTACTGGTTTGCCCCACAGCCCAGGGCTGTGTTGGGGCCAAAGCTATACTGTGTGCCTCTCTCACCCAGGTATGACAGAACCTTTCTTACTAACCTTCTAAGGTGTTTTTGGTGTTTATGTGTTGAGAAGTCTGGAACCCAACACATCTGCCTGTGATTCAATCCCTCAAGGCCTGCTCCAAGTTTGCTGGGGTCCAGACTATGCTGACATGACCTGAGCTGAACTGCACTCCTCTCTCAGCCTGATGTAATAGACCTTCCCTGTAAACCCTCCAGTTTGTCTTAAGCTGTAGATGTGTTTCATTCTGTCTTTTTGTAGATTCTCCTGCTCTAGAATTTGTTTAATTTTACAGTTATCTGAAGGAATTTGGGGGAGGGCTCTAGAAAGTTCCTACTTTTATTCTACCATCTTGTCTCCACCGTCCAGGCATTTTTCCTTAAATCACTATTGATTAGAGAAATTCAATTTAGAACAACACTGAAATAGTACCATACACCTATCAGGTTGGCTAACACGAAAGAAAAACAATGAAAAATTCCAGAGGATATAAAACAAATATGAGACACTAATGAACTTTGGTGGAGTTGTAAACTGGAGAACAATTTGGAATTATGACCAAAGACATATAAAACTGTGCATATCCTTTGATCCAGTCTGTTTTCCAAAGCATCATAAAAAAGGAGAAAAATATTTTCGTACACATGTACAAATATACAAAAATATTTATGGCAGCTTTTCTTGCGGTGGCAATGAATTGGAGATTTATGGGATGCCCATCAACTGGGGAATGGAAACAAGTTATGGTATATGATTATGATTGAATGCTACTGTGTATAAGAAATGATGAGCAAGATGGCTTCAGAAAAATCTATGAAGACTTATTTAAATTGATGTAAAGTGAAGTGTGCAGAATCAGGGAACATGATATATACTAAAAGCAATAATGTAAAGATGATCAAATGTGAAGAATTTAACTACTGATCAAAACAATTCCAAAGGATGAACGGTGAAAAATGCTATCCACATTCAGAAAGAAATGATGAACTCTGATTACAGATTGAAGTATCGATTTTAAACTTTCTTTCTTGTATGTGTGTGTTTCCTTTTGCAATATGACAGTTATTGAAATATCTTTTGCATGGCTTAACATGTATAACTCTTATCATATTTCTTACCTTCTAAATGAGTGGGGAGGGGCAGAAAGGATGGGGAGAATTTGGAACTCACAATTTTTTAAAAAGTATGTTAATTCTTTTACATGTATTTGGGAAATATTTAATGAAATAAATAAGAATATGTTAGTCATTTTAAAGTAAAGTCTATATATCTTTTTATGGCTATAACTGAGGATTGGACTGAGTAAAATTAAAAAGCTTCCATGACCTTAAGTCTCATTTTTCATTTTTTCTCACCATGGAGCTTCTTTGCCCATTACTTTTATCCCCTATGGATCCTTTCCTTTCCCAAATTGGTTCTTAGAAAAAGATTTAAGTAAAGCACTATGACCTTTTTGTAACTAAGAATAGTCAAGATAATGGTGTAGGAATAAGCAGTATAGTCCAGTTCCTTTTTATAATTATATCATAAACATCCAGAACATGAACCAGACCAAGTCCTGATCAGAGAGTCATTTTTTCTCATCCAAGTCAGTTTAGAGATGAACAGAGAAGCCTCTGGATACTGGTGACTATGTCTAGTCAGAGTTGGTCATGAGTATTGGGATTGAATGAGGTCCAGGAGGAGTGTAATTGGGCAAGAAAAGTTCCTGCTTCCAGCAGAAAGATCAGGCACTACTAAGTGAGGAGGAATGTGTGCTGACCAAAGCTTAGTCATTCATTTCCATGGAACTAGAATATATATATATATATATATATATATATATATATATATATATATATATATATATATATATATTTATTATGGACTTAGAAGGTAGCCTGCAGGTAAGGGTGGAGGACAAGGCATATAGGAGTTGCCACAGTGATGTGCACATATAGATCCAGGGCAAGGAGAAGTCTTGGACCTGAGGCTGTTTACTCAGCAAGGAACAAGATCAGAAGCATACAGAAGCTGTGTAGCTTTGATCCCTGGGTGGAGGGTGGTTTCAAATGCTACTTCCACCCCAGTCTGAAGGCTATGTCAGTTTAATGAGGTCAGGGAGCTCAGACCAAAGCACAGCCTGTAGTTTTGTTGCTCAGAAACAGCAAAACTTTCAGCCAGCTGATGGTGGCTAAGGCCAGCAACAGTCTTCTGGAGTCCCTAGGGTAAGCACATAGCTATATTGTTCAGACCCAAACCAAGGTCAAGATTTTTGACAGCTCAGACCAGAAGGGCAATGATCACACTTCACCTCGAATTAAAGCTCTTTTACCACAGTGAAAACTTTCAGAAGCCCGGGTAAAGGTGTCCCTAAGATTTTAAACACACACACACACACACACACACACACAAACACACACTCTTCAATACTCAGAGAAAACAGAATTGGGGAAACAAGAGGACAAAAAATAAACAGCAAAAAAACATAGCTAATCATGGTATAGAGGCTGACAGAAAGAAGCAGAGTTCAATGTCAGGAAGTAATATTGTAAGAATGAAAAAGAAAAAAAAAATCCCAAAATGAAGAGTTGTTGTAGATAAAAGGATGCCCAAAGACACAAATTCAGAACAAGACAGTGACACTCAAAAAAAAAAAAAATAGCTACAGAGTGTCAAAGAAGAAAGTAATCTGGATACAAATTCATCTAGAATCACTGGAAGCAGTAGTTTTGAAGTAATGATAAGCATAAATATTATTTTGAGATATTTGTTCAGATAAGGTACATTTCATCTTTCCCCCAGAGTTCTCCAGTGCCTTTATAGGGTTTCAGACCTCCCACATTGACTATAACTTTTACTTATGGTGTTCTTCTAGATGAGGAAGAGGGTACCCTTCACTCTACTTCCATTTAAGCAATTAACAATTGGATTAGGTTTACAAAGAAATATTTACTTCAAATGTAGAACAAGAATAAACATGCAAACATTCCCCCTCCATACCAGGAATCATATCCTGCAAGCTCCCCATCCTCACCACATCTTATACTCTGGGGAGGGGAAGGGGGTTAAGTTCACAGTTTAGCTCAGTTTCTGCATATCACAGTAAAATACAGCAACAAATCACAAGTCCCATTGAGTTCAAGTTCTAAGCACTCTTCCTTTTTAGGGCTTCCCCGATGGGCTAGCTGGCTGGACAAACATTGTGAATTCCTGACTCCAAAATCCCTATGGCTCAAGTCCAGTTATAGTGAAGATTCTATTGCCTATGCTTTGGACTGAAAAGGACAAGTGAAACAACAGGGAAAAAAGCCTGTCTTTTGAAGACATAGAATATAAGAGGAGAGAATAAGGTTGTCCTTCCCCCCACATGAGGTCACATTGTGGCACCCATACTTTGGGTGAACTTAGATTTCATCTATGTGTTTTGAAATTATTTTCTTCTTCTGGTTTTCCGTCTTGGATTCATAATCACATCTTTTTTTCTCTTCTTTCCTTCTTTAATTTCTTTCTTTCCATCTTTCTTCATTTCTTTCCTCATTCATTCATTATTTATTAATTCCTTTGTCTCTTTCCTTAACCTCTGACTTTCTTCTCTTTCTTCATTCATTCATCTCTCTCTATCCATCGACTATCAATCTATCTATCTATCTATCTATCTATCTATCTATCTATCTATCTATCTCTATCTATTTTTGGCTTAATTATTATTTTGTTTTGTTTTGTTTGCTTTTTGGAGGGCAATTGGGGTTAAGTGACTTTCCCAAAGTCAAAGGCTAGTAAGTGTGTCAAGTGTTTAAGCTCGGATTTGAACTGAGGTCTTCCTGACTCTAGGGCCAGTGCTCTATTCACTGTGCCACCTAGCCACCCCTGGTTTAATTATTTTTCCAGCAATATGCTCTGGGCAACCCCATATTGGGCTGATTAACAGTTCTGGGTGCTGAGTTTGTGTTCCCTGTCTCTCTGGGAGAAACGCCTCCTTATTTTACTGTCATCTTGGATAACGGTCTGTATTCACAATCTTTCCAGAGTGATCCTGAACATAGCTAAAGGTTCTGGACTCTGAGTCAGGACTGAGTCCATGTTTTTGACCCTCAACTGTTCTCCTGTGCTGAAGCTGAATACAAGATAAGCTCTGTATGTTTTTAGACTTCAGACTTCTTTCAGAGCCCTTAATGTGGAGAATGAAATCTTTGTTCCTTGAAGAAAGTCCACACTGTTGGTTTGGGCCTCGGGATGAGGGATCAGGTATGTACCTCTCAACTCTGCCCACCTACCGTGGAGTTCTAGATAGGAGACCCTATGCTCCCTTCTCACCCATATTGCAGAATCCTTGCCTTTGTCCTTTCCATGTAGGTGAAATTGGTGGTCTTGTGCTAGAGTAATGACCAAATGTAGTTTTCTCCTTAGATTTTTAGTTATTTATTCTGATCTCCTTAGACCATTGTTGAAGTAATTACAAGGGAAAATGGGCTCCATTTCTTCCTCTTAGTCTATCTCTTGGCTTGTTCTCTTGAGTTTCAAAAAATATCAGTTGAATAACATATTTTAAGCTTACTTTATATTTTACAGATGTAATTTAAGTTGAACTCTTTAAGAAAGATGAAGTTGAGACAAAAGCTTTAAACTTTCATTTACATTAATTAATGTAATAGGGCACAAAAGTCAGTGTTTTCTGAGAGAAAAAAACAAAGATTGTTAGTTATTTTCACATAAAAAAACTCTCTTTGAAAAAAGCTGGAACACTTCCAAAGTTTGGATTTACTATTTTTCAAAACAAATATTTACTTAAAACATTGTATAAGGTTGTTTACTGGACTGCCAAAGAAAAGGAGCCTAAAATTACTAGAGAGATTTTAGTAAATCTCTATGTATTCTGGGAATGGTAAAGGTGGTTTGTGGACAGGAATAGAAGGAAAAACTGGAAGTGATTCTTTTGTCAAATGATTTGATGTGTTCTAAAGAAGTTTATAGTTCTCTAAGCTGTTTGAAACTTGTCATCAAGAAATTGGCAGCCTCTCCATTCTCCTTCAGAATGTAAATGTATTAAGCTACAGACACATTCTAATATAACCACCTCCTTTTATTTTTGTTTGCTGGTGCATGCTGACACCATAAAAGAAAAACCCTTATTTTGTGATGTCCTTTTAAAAACTAAAAAGGACATTACCATGTCTTTTTTTTTCCTCCAACAAAACTTTGGAAAGAAAAGCTTCATATTCATGCCAGAGATGAAGATCCTAATATGCTTGTTAATAGATCTGGTTCTGAGTCTTTTGTGGAAAACTAACCTCCTCCCATGATGTGAATTTATTAATTTAAACTACAGGCATGCACTGACCATGAATATACTTCTAACAATCCTGAACGAGATTTATTGAAAATAAAAGTCATCACATTTATACCAACCAGGTTTCTAAATCATGTTTTAAAAAGATTTTACCAAGGAGCAGATTGTTAAGTGCATCACAATTTTCTAGTTTTCAAGAGGACAAGTCCTAAACTGCTTGTTTGAACTAAGGGCAAACATTTTTCATTGTTGTTTTTTACTTAAAAGACAAAGAAAGGGGGCAGAGCCAAGATGGCAGAGTAGGAGCACAAACTTTGCATGGGCTCCCACTCCAATCACTTCCAATACATGTAAAAAATGATTATAAACAAACTTTAGAGCTACAGAAGCCACAAAATGACAGAAAGAAACAAATCTCCTGCTGAAGGAAGTCTGACAGGCAGACAGCAAGGGTCTGTCTCACTGAGCTGGGAGCTGACTGCAGTCCTCTGTGAGCCACACAGTCCCAGCCCCAGGGTGGCCCTGACCAGTGGCCACCAGAGCAGACTTCAGGAGAGGGAATCATCAGTAGCTGTAGTGGTATCCAGACTTCTCAACCCATACACACCAAAGACAAAGTAAAAGGTCAGTATGGAACTCTGTTTGAACAAGGGGAGACTGAAGAGTATGGTCAGGCCCCTGCCCCCAGAGTGAGATGCCTCAGAGGCACGGCAGCTCCAGTGGCCACAGCCTGGCTGCTTCAGGAGTTCCAGGACTGCAGATTATATGAGGACCAAGCAACCATTCAGAATATAATCTCTCTTGCTTTAACCTGCTTTGATCTAGATCAGTCTTGGGTGGTGGTCCTGGGGTATGTGACCAGTGAGCCAGAGCTTGTAGGGGCTGTAGAGAGGCTGCTCAACTAATAGGTCCAGCAACTACAAAAACCAAAGCAACTTGGGACAAAGCTCTCTCCATTCTGGAAGGAGAGTTCTATTGTGGCAAAGAGTTCAAAAGTCAAGTAATTGGCTGGCAATATGAGCAAGCAATGGAAACATAAATAGACCATAAATTCCTTTTTGAGGGGACAAAAAGGATCAAGACATGGAGTGGAAAGAAGACATTGAAGTCAGAACTCCTGCATTAGAAGCCTCAATGAAAAATATAAACTCGTTGCAGGCCATGGAGGAGCTCAAGAAGGATTTTGAAAATCAAGTAAGAGAAGTGAAGGAAAAATTGGGAAGATAAATGAGAATGATGCAAGAAAATCATGAAAAAAGTCACAATAGCCTGCTAAAGGAGACCCAGAAATACACTGAAGAAAATAACACTTTAAAAGATAGAATAACTTGTGGGCAGCTAGACGGCACAGTGAATAGAGCACTGGCCCTGGAGTAAGAAGTACCTGAGTTCAAATCTGGCTTCAGACACTTAACACAAAACTAGTTGTGTGACCTTGGGCAAATCACTTAACCCTAATTGCCCTACCTCCCCCCCTACAAAAAAACAAACAAAAATAGACTAACTCAAATGGCAAAAGAGCCCCAAAAAGCTAAGGAGGAGAAGAATGCTTTAAAAAGCCAAATTTGCCAGATGGAAAAGGAATGTCAAAAACTCACTGAAGAGAATAATCAATTCAAAATTTGATTGGAGCAATTGGAAGCCAATGACTTGATGAGAAATCAAGATACTATAAAACAGATCCAAAGAAATGAAAAAAAAATAGGAGGCAATGTGAAATATCTCATTAGAAAATCCACTAACCTGGAAAAATAGATCCAGGAGAGATAATTTAAAAATGATTGGACTACCTGAAAGCCATAATCAAAAAAAGAATCTAAACATCTTTTAAAGAAATTATCCAGTAAAATTGCCCTGATATTCTATAACCAAAGGGCAAATTAGAAATTGAAAGAATTCACTGATTGCCTCTTGAAAAAGATCCCAAAAAGAAGGCTGAGGAATCATGACTGTGATACTGGTACTTTGCATGAAATTGTTTGTGGCTTTGTTAAGCCTTGACTTCCTGGGAACAGAGGCTGTGAAGGATTTGAGGTGGACTGGACACTATGACTTCAGCGTGGAACAGAAACAGAACAGAGAGTGGACAAGGACCTGGGAACTGTCTGCCTTTGAACCCAGGTGACAGTTTGGTGAATCCAGGTTGGAGCTGGGACCATGGAATGGGGATCCAGGGAATCTAAGAGACTACCCCAAATCAATCAGAAAGAAGACATTACTTGGATATTGTGTACTGACTGAGAAGAATGTAACTTATTTGTTACTGAGGGGTAGATGGCCTCTGTATTTTACACTACCCCTTAAGAGAGTGCTGAGTAGTGACTGATGAGTGGAGAATTTTGACTATTGTTTTTTGTGACTCTAATTGAGTTGATTGAATGATTGAGTTACTAAGTGATTGATTGACTAAATGATTATACTTTGTTCAAAACTGTGTGACTACTGAGGTGAAAACTATGTCACCATTTTCTGTGATAAGTTGTTGTGAATGCTGTATTTTGATTATCTGTGACAAATTGTAACATTGTGAATGTTGTACCTTGATTTGCTGTGAATGTTTTGCTGATTTGTTATTGAATAAATAGGGTGTTCACTATACTATGTAACCAGAACCTTAAAAGCTGTTCACAGTAGCATTCTTCTGGAAAGCTGCTTGTGCTTGGCCTTTACATTATGGCTATTATTAACACACAACTGGGAAATAAGATATACAGGCACTGGGGTATAGAAATACATCTTGCCCTACTAGAAAGTCAGAGGTTGGATGGGGAAGCATATAAGAGAGAACAGATTGGGGGAAGAGGTATTCAGTAGAATTGCTATTTTTGGGTTGAGATAGGGGAAAGATGGGGAGAAAATTTGTGACTTAAAATCTTGTGTAAATGAACATTGAAAACTAAAAATAAACAAATTAAACAAATAACTGAACGCAATTGTTTGTTGCATATTGCATGTAGGCTAACTTGTCAAAGACCATCCCACATTTTAATGTTATTATTTAAGCTAAGCAGCCACAATTTTCATACTATGAGTTATTTTTATATAAAAATTAATTTTACCTTGACTGTATTTTAAATGTATCATCATTTAATGTGTTTAAAAGTAAGTATAATACTATATGACAAGTTTGTTTTTAATATGTCAAGCAATATATTTAAATATAATTCATGGCACATAGAGAAAAGGTTAAGAACCTCTATTCTAGGAAGTTAATTGTGATGTAATTATTTAAAACTCTACTTTGACTTTTTTTTAGTTCAGAATTGGCCAATTGATGGTTCTGAGCTTCATGAGCAATCCTTGAAGAAAATATGAAGAAAAACAGATTGACATAAGTACTCATTAAATTTCTATTTCAGTTAAAGGTATGTTGATGTTCTTTCAAGCCATAGCATCATGTTAGAAAAGAGACATACAAGTGAAACCTGACCCACCCATATTAATGTCATTATAAAGATTGAATTCAACTTTAATTCTTTTTCAATAATATCATGTCCTATTGTTAAGGATATTAATGAATGTTATGTCCTAGCCTTCATTTAATTAACAATTTTATTCAAGTTAATATTCTGTTCTGTTGTTTTTTCAAACTTCCAGAGGAAATATATTTTAATTTATTTTTACCCTTTGGGTTACTCGCTTCCCCATCAGGTCACTCATTTTGTGGCCAGATTAGTTTTCCTAATCTATGTCCTTGATGATATTACACCTTTATTCAAAAAGTAGTTTAATGACTCTCCATTATCTGGCACATACATTTCAAAGTCTTTATCCTAGTGGCCAAGATTCTCCATCATTTAGATTCAATGTAAATTATCAAACTTATTTTCATATATCTCACATTTTAGCCAAAACTACTTACTATTATTCAAAAATGTCTTGTTTCTTACCTCCATGCCTTTCCTCACATACTTTTCTACACTTGTAATACCATGAGATCTCCTACTCCCTCCAATATAGTTACCAAGTCTCATAAATTTTACCTTTATACTTCTTCTCCTCTGATACTGTTACCCTGCTCTACTACTACAATAGCTTGTTAGTTGGTCTATCTGACTCATGTCTCTCGATACTTTACTCCACCTTCCACTTGGCTGTCTAATTGGTCACCCTAAATCACAAGTCTAACAATGTTACTCCCTTACCCTTTATAGTAAACTCTAATGCATAGGTTTCCAAAGTGAACAATAATGCCTGGGGGGATTTGCTGGTAGTATGGGGGAGATAGCCTCAGGTGCAATTGGGGGCATTGAATAAAAATAAGGGTTAACCTAACTGAACCCCATGGGGGCCTTGAGTAATTTTATTTGAAAAGGGGGCAGCAGGTTAAGTTTGGGAACCTCTTCAGGTAGCTCCCCATTTCCTCCAGAATCAAATTTATAAGTCCTCTGCCTATGCGAAATATAAAATTAAATGCCTTTGACCTTCAAACCTCTTCATAACATGGCAACCTTTTACCTTTCCAATCTTTTTATGCCAGAGTCACCACTATGTACTCTGTTACCCAGTGATACCAGCATCCTCGTTAGCAGAGCAATACAGCCTCTCCCAGCTCCATGCATTTTCAGAGATTCCTCCTCCCTCCTAGAAGTCTTTTCCTCCTTGTCTTGACCTCCTGACTTCCCTGGCTTCCTTCAAGTCTTAGTTAAAATCCCACTTTTTACAACAAGCCTTTTCTGATCCCCCTTAATGCTAATGCACTCCTCAACTGATTATCTCTAATTTGTCTGTGGTAACGCACATTTGACTGTGGGTTCCTTCAAAGCAATGACTGTGTTATAATTTTCTTTGTATCCTCAGAGTTTAGCTTATGCCTGGCACATAATAGGCACTTAATTAATGCTTACTGACTCAATGATTATATCCCTCTCTTCATGAAAATGCTATACATCCAAAACCCAGCTCAAATTTGACTTAATCAAGAAAATCATCTCTGATTCCATAAATTGAATCACGATCTCTCCTTATTCTTTACTCCTATAGCACCTAGATTGTATAGTTTATTTCTATACTTGTTTGCATCTCTGTATGTGTTCTCTTCTATGATCTATTCCTTTTGGGCAGGGACTGCATCTGACTTTTCTTTCTGCATCTGCTTGAGTCTCAAAAACTTGACCAGAGGTTTAGGAGATATTCAAATGTTTTCGGGATGTGTAATTTCAAATGTACTCTGTTAATAGAGGAGGTAGATCTTTCAGAAATGTAAGTAAATACAATAAAGGCTATCTACGATACAAACCTAATAAAAATAAATAAAACTAAGCAGTGGTGATCAGGAAAAACAGAATTTCATTATTTTCATTTTCTTTATAGTAGGAATAATGGATGATAATATTTATAAACCAATTCATTTCCAACTTGCCTTTTTTAAAACTTCAAGAATGTAGATGTATGAAATAAAATAAAACAATAAATTAAAAACGTCTTAATAGTAATTTTAATTGCCCACTTTAGAGTAGGTAGAGGAAATTTTATATTATCTTGTTCTCAATGGCATAGCCTTCTTGAAAATCAAAGCTTGGTCAGAGCCCATGTCTTTTACAGACAAGTTGCAAAGGCATACTTAAGGAAATCAAATATGAAATACATTAAATCCTCTGATTAGTTGGGTGATGTTGCATATTCCTACCATAAGTTAGAAAGAATCATTCCCTTTCTTTAAATACACTTCTTTTATCTCTGGGACAACTTAAAGAAATTCTATGAGAACAAAATTGTCAGTACCCATTGGTTTCTAAGCCAATGTATTTGTCTCAGATGCGGAATTTTCTTTTTTTATTATAAATTTTGTGTTAACTTCTAGTGACAAGTACAAATATTAAAATATATAAAACATATGAAAAGTAAGTAGACATAGAGGTATAAAATGAAATTAGAAAAGAAAGTTTGATGTCTGTAAACCCCTTACTAGTTGCTAACCAGAACTATAAAATATTCATGCAGAATTTAATGACAAAGAAACACAATTATTTAGCTTTTGCTTATGGCCTATTTTGAACTTCTCAGAATCCATATTTTATAAGATTTGTTGCTATTGCTTCTGTCATTCATTACATAGTTGTTGTAAATGTATATATTGTACTTTTAGTGGCACATTCTTAACCCTCTCACTTTCTGTCTTCCCATAAATCTGAATCTTGATATCTGCCATTTGTAATCATTGAAATAATAATGCACTTTATTCATATGACACAGTGTATTTATCTATTCTGCAATCACGAGTACCTGTTTTGTTTCTAGTCTTTTGCCACAACAAATAATGATATTAGAAATATGTTTAGATAAAGATAAATAAAGATATTAGTCTTTTGGTAATTTTTTATTGTATAGTTTGTTGTTGCTCATCCTTCATTCTTGAAGATCATTTGTTATCCCTTTATAAAAAGGTGGGCCAATTCTCAGCACCATCTGAAGAGCATAGATTTGTTCTGTTCCAACAATGTTTTCACCATAACTACTTCAAAATTGAAGTGTGTTATCATCCATTAACTTTGCCAATTTGACAGGTATAAAGTGGAACTTAGGAATTTTCAATTTTTACACTGATTATTGGATATTTTAAGTATTTTTATGTAGTACTGATAATTTTTGTTCCTTATTCATTCCCTTCCCCAAATAATCTATTGAAGGATTATTCTTATGTATATATAAACTTTGAATATCAGTTTCTTCTAAGTTTTAGATGTTGACTTTTTAATAGAAATAATTATGATACTTGCTTCTTTCTTGTTTTAGTTATACATTCTTGTCCTTTTAAAATATTTTCACATAATCAGATATTTCTATTTTGCTTAATACGATCTTCTAAGTTATGACTAAATAAGAAATTATCTCCTTTCCAAAGTAGTGAAAGTAATATGTTATATGAATTAAAAAAAATTTATTCTAATACTTAATGCATTTGATCTAATTGCAATGATTAGCCAAAGAAGCTGCTTTGATGTCAATTTTAATCAAACTACAATCTAATTTTATAAGTGGTTTAATTTCATATAAAAGTATTATATGTATCTTGTTCTATATAATTAATAGCTAAATTAATCTCTCTTTCTGTTCTTAACCAATGCCAGTCAGTTTTGATAATTATTATTTTATAGTATATTTGAGATACAGAATTATATACTTAGGGCTGGAAAATGCCATAGGCCAACACCTTTGTTTTATATATGCAGGGCCTGCAAATATAATGGGATTTGATGACTTGCCTGGTCATCATTATTTGATCCCAGATCCCCTAACTGGAAACCCTGTATATTCTCCATTGCTTCATTTTTCTTCATAAGATCTCCTAGAATATGCTTTATTTTTTCACAACTCCCTTTGATGTTTTGAACTTTTGTTCTCCCATTTAAGTTCTGTAATATAAAATTCTATGACACAATCCTTTGAGTTTTTTGATTGATATAGCATCATATTGTTTATATACAGGTATATTTTCACCTATTGCTTTCTTAATTTTATTCCTAAATTTCTTTTGTTATTTTTCTAGGGTTAAAATGTCTAGAATTATATTGAATAATAACATCAACAGTAGGCAGACTTACTGTCTTTTATTCATGTGGGAGCTATTTTAAAGTGTATTGATTACATATAATTCTGGTCCTTGGATTCAGATAAATGATATTGATTGTTCTAAGTAAAAATCCTTCGGTTTATACTTTTTTATTGTCTTAGCATAAACAGATATTGTATTTTCCATTGCCTGTGCTGTAACTTATTGACATAATCACATACTTTAATTATGAATGTAATTAATTATCCTAGAGATTTTCCTAACATTTGACTATCTTTTTACCAGTATTTTTTAAAATTAGCATGAAATTTGACTTTATTACCTTTCTCTTTCTCTGATTTAGGCCAGCATTTCAAACACATCTTTTCTCTCCTCAGATCTTATATTTGGTTTATCTATGTTCTAGCTCCTGGGATGAAGCCCATTTTCCTGGGCTTAATTTCTCAATTCCCACAGAAATCTATCTAGGAATATATGGTAAATAGCAAATTGATGTGATCCATTTTGATTGAGGGAGTTCTCTAAATTGTAAATTTCTATACAATGAAATCACATACCAGATTCAGAAACAAAACAAACAAAACATGACATATATATATATATATATATATATATGAGGAAATGAAATTAAAAAAAAACTGAAGCAAAGTCAAGTATGCTTGATTCAAAGCTAGAAATTTAGGAGTTGTTATCTGATTCAGATGGATTTATAAAGGAATTCTATCAAATATTTTTTTTTTTGCCTTTTGGAGGGCAGTTGGGGTTAAGTAACTTGCCCAAGGTCACATGGCTAAGATTTTGTTTGTGTGTGCATTAAGTGGCTGAGGTCGGATCCTAACTCAGGTCCTTCTGACTCCAGGGTTGACGCTCTACTCACTGTGCCACCTAGCCGCCCCTATCAAATATTTAAAGAAAAATTAAAATTTATGCTACAAAAATAGAAATAGAAGAAACCCCCTGGCATAGTGAAGAGAATACTGGACTTGGAATCAGGAAAATCTCACTCAAACATTTACTAACTATGTGACCCTGAGCAAGTCATATATCTATTCCCATTTTCAGTTTTTTCATTTGTTCCATATATTTTTCTTTAATCCTCTGCCTTTTCCATCTCTTTTGTAAAATCTTAAAAGAATATATATTATTATCTGACCTCAAACAGTTGTTGTAAAGATTATGTGATATAATATACGTAAAATACTTTGCACTAGACTATAAAACAACATTTGTAAAAATGAATGATGAAGAAGGCAATGTGAACTATCTCATGGAAAAACCACTGACCTGGAAAATAGATCCAGGAGAGACAATCTAAAAATTATTGGACTACCTGAAAATCATGATCAAAGAAAGAATCTAGAAGTCATCCTTCAAGAAATTCTCAAGGAAAATTGCCCTGATGCTTTAGAACCAGAGGGCAAAATAGAGGTTGAAAGAATCCACAGATCACCTCCTGAAAAAGATCCCAAAATGAAAACTCCTAGGAATATTGTAGCCAGGTTCCAGAATTCCCAGATCAAGGAGAGAATATTACAAGCAGCCAGGAAGAGACAATTTCAATATTGTGGAAACACAATCAGGATAGCACAGGATTTGGCAGCTTCTACACTGAGGGATCTAAGGGCTTGGAATATGTTATTCTGGAGGGCAAAGGAACTGGGATTAAAACCAAGAATCACCTACCCAGCAAAACTAAGTATCATGTTTCAGGGGAAAATATGGTCATTTAATGGAATAGAGGATTTTCAAGCATTCTTGAGGAAAAAAACAGAGTTCAATAGAAAATTTGACATTCAGATACAAGAACCAAGAGATGCTTGAGAAGGTAAACAGGGAAAAGAAATCACTATGAACTTACCAAAGTTGAACTATTTACATTCCTACAGGGAAAAATGATAACTGTAACTGATGTAACTTTTCTCAGTATGAAAATAGTTGAAGAAGGGTATATGGGCATATGAATACATATGTGAATGTGTATATATATGTTTTCAGGTATACATGGATAGAGGGCACAGGTCAAATTTAATAGGAAGGCATGATACTTAAGGGGTGAAGTTAAGAGGTGAGAGAGGATTGTGGTGAGGGGGAATGGGGAGAGACAATGGAGTGAACTGTCTCATGTAGAGGAGGCAGGGGAAGGTGGTTGCAGGGGAAGGGAGGAACAGGAAGGCAAAAAGGCAAAACCTTATTCTCATTGAATTTGGACCAGGGAGATAATTACATGCATACAAAATAGGGTGCCCCACCCTACAGGAGCATGGGGGGAAGGGAATGGGGGAGGTAGTGGAGGGGAGGGCAAGCTTGGGGGGGTTGGAAGCACCCACTTTTGAAAATGGACAGGATCAAGGTGTGGAGTGGACCAGGTGGTAGGTGTAATAGGAGGGAGGGAAATACAGTCAGTCTTTTGTAATATATCTACTATTGTAATGTTTTGTATAGCTACACATGTACAGCACATACTGATTTGCTTATCTTCCTCTTAAAATCAAATTTTTAAAAATATATATAAATGCTATGATTAATACTATTTTGCATATAATTGGGAAATAAGATGTGCAGGCATTGGAGTATGGGGATTAACCTGGCTGTACTAGAAAAGTGGAAGGGAATATGGGAGAAGAGATGGGAGAGAGCAGATTGGATGAGGGGATATACTGTGGGACTATTACTCTAGGGTGGTCGGTAGGGGGAAAATAGGGGAAAATTGTAACTCAAATTCTGACCCGAAATGAATGATATAAACCAGAAGCTAATAAAATATTTGAAAAAAAAAAAGGAATGATTTCAACCATGATTGATGCAATGATGAATCACGATTCTAAAAGATGAAGTTGAGATGAAGAGTTCTACCTTCTGGCAGAGTAGTGATGGACTAAATATATTACAAGAGACAATTCTGGACATGATCAATATGAAAATTTGTTATTCTTTAATGACTATTTGTTACAAGAGTTTTGTTTTTCTTTTTCCCTCCTATGAGAAGAGAGAAATGGGAGGAAGAAAAAAATATTGGATAATTAAAAAAAATTAATTCAAATGGTACTTGGTTTAAAAAGGGTTTTGCAGGTAGGCGACATAGTGGATGGAGTACTGGCCCTGGAGTCAGAAAGACCTGAATCTAAATCCAACCTAAGATATTTAGTAGCTTGTGACCCTGGTCAAGTCATTTAAACTCAATTGCCTCAAAAAAAAAAAATAGGACAGTTAGGTGGTATAGTGTTGGTGTCAAGAGAACCTGAGTTCAAATCCAGTTTCAGACACTTACTATTTGTGTCATCCTGGAAAAGTCACTTCATCCAAACTACCTATGGGGGGAAAAAGAGAGAGAGAGAGAGAGAAAGGAAACATCTTTTTTTTTTATCTCTAGGTATCTGTGAGTCACCATTGTAAATAATGTAATGGCAGGAGCTGATCATTTAGCCTTCCTGAACTGGGTCTCAGTTTTTTGTTTGCATCTTCTTTATTGGTTGCTTTATTTTTATTTTTTAAACATTTGTTTTTAAAACTTTGAGTTTCAGATTTTTTCACTTCTTCCCTCCTCACCTGCCCCCACTGGGAAGATAAGCAATTCAATATAGTTTGTACATGTGTAATTCCGCAAACCATTTCCATAGTAGTAATATTGTGTAGGACTAACTATATTTTCCTCCATCCTATCCTACCCCCCACTTATTCTATTTGCTCCTTTGACCCTATCCCTTTTCAAAAATGTTTTCTTCTAACTACCCTCTCCCATAACCTGCCCTCCCTTCTATCATTCCTCCTCTTATCCCCTACCCCCTATTTCCCTGTAAGGTAAGATACCCAACTGAGTGTGTATAATATTCCCTCCTTAAGCCAAAGTCAATGAGAATCAGGTTGTTCACCCTTTCACCTTCCTGGTTTTCCTCTCCACTGTAACAGTTTTCTCTTGCCTCTTTTATATGAGATAATTTACCCTAAGCTAACTCTCCTTTTCTCCTTCTCCTAATTAATTCCTTTCTCACCTCATAATTTTATTTTTTTAGATATCATCCCTTCATATTCAACTCATCCTGTGCCCTCTCTCTATGTATGCATGAACATACACATGTGCATACTCATATATATATATATATATATACCCTCCTATACATGCATATAAATGTGTGTATACATACATATATATTTATGTATATATATATATACACACATATATATATATATATGTACATATGTGTGTACATACACGCATATATTCCCTTCACCTGTCCTCATACTGAGAAAAGTCTCATAAGTTATAATTATTTTAGTATGTATTCCATGTAGGAATGTAAATAGTTCAAATTTAATAAGTTCCTTATGATTTCTTTTTCCTCTTTACCTTCTCATGCTTCTCTTGCTTCTTGTATTAGAAAGTCAAATTTTCTGTTAAGCTCTGGTTTTTTCATGAAGAATACTTGAAAATCCTCTATTTCATTGAATGAGAATACCTTCCCCTGAAGCATTATCCTCAGTTTTCCTGGGTAGGTGATTCTTGGTTTTAGTCCTACCTCCTTTGGCCTCCAGAATATCATATTCCAAATTCTATGATCCCTTAATGTAGAACCTATAAGATCCTGCATTATCCTGATTGTGTTTCCACAATACTCAAATTGTTTCTTCCTGACTGCTTGCAGTATTTTCTCCTTGACATGGGAATTCTGGAATTTGGCTATAATATTCCTAGGATTTTTCTTTTTGGCATCTTTTTCAAGAGGAGATTGGTTAATTCTTTTAATTTTTATTTTGCCTTCTGGTTCTAGAATATCAAAGCAATTTTGCTCCATAATTTCTTGAAAGAATATGTCTAGATTCTTTTTTGATCATGGCTTTCAGGTAGTCCAATCATTTTTAAGTTATCTCTCCTGGGTCTTTTTCCAGGTCAGTGGTTTTTCCAATGAGATATTCCACATTGCCTCCTATTTTTTCATTTCTTTGGATCTGTTTTGTAGTATCCTGATTTCTCATCAAGTAATTAGCTTCCAATTGCTCCAATCTAATTTTGAAGGAGTTATTCTCTTCAGTGAGTTTTTGACATTTCTTTATCAATATATCAGACGTGGCTTTTTAAGGCATTCTTCTCCTAATTGGCTTTTTGGTCATCTTTTGATATTTGTTAGTCTATTTTTTAGGTGCTATTTTCTTCAGTGTATTTTTTTGTCTCCTTTAGCCGGCTGTTGAATTGCTTTTCATTATTTTCTTGCATCATTCTCATTCTTCTTCCCAATTTTTCCTCCACTTATTTAATTTTCAAAATCCTACTTGAGCTCTTCCATGGCCTGTAACCAGTTCATATTTTTTCTTGGAATCTTTTAATGCAGGAGTTCTGACTTCAGTGTCTTCCTCCTGCTCCATACCTTGATCCTTTCCTTTTTGTCTCCAAAAAAGGATCCCATGGTCTGTTTTTGCCTCCTCTGCTTGTTCATATTGTTACCCCATCACTCAACTTTTGAGTTCTTTGCCATGATAGAACTCTTCTTACTAAATGGAGAGAGCTTTGTCCCACATTGCTGGGTTTTTTGCCTCTGGCAGAGCTATTAAGAGGCTGCCCTCTCTATAGCCCTCACAAAGTTTGGCTTACTGGTCACACGCCCCAGGACCACCACCCAAGACTACAATCCAGATCCAAGAAGGTTAAAGCAAGAGTGATTACCCTCTGAATGGTCACTTGGTTCCACTACAATCTGCAAGCCAGGAGCTCCTAAGGCATCCACATGGTGGGACTGCACTGCTGTGGTGCCCCTGCTTCTTCTTGCCCTGGGGACAGGGGCCAGACCACACTCTTCTGTCCCCTTCTCTTCCAACAGAGTTCCATACTGAACTTTTGCTTTGTGTTTGGTGTTTATAGGTTGAGAAGTCTGGGAACTGCCACAGCTGCTGGTGATTCACTCTCCTGATGCCTGCTCTGACTGAAGCTGGTAGTGCCACCCCAGGGCCAGAACTGGGTGCCTCAGGTAGGACTTCTTGGCTCCCAGCTCAGTGTGATAGACTCTTCCTATTGGCCTTCCAGGCTGCCCTTTGTGGGAGATTTGTTTCTCTTTCTCTTTGTGGGTTCTGCAGCTCTAAAGTTTGTTTGGAGTAATTTTTATATGTATTGGGAGTAGTGGGAACCAGAGCCCATGCCAAGTTTGTGATTCCACTGTGCCATCTTGGCTCTGCCCCCAAAATATCTGCTTATTTTTAAAGGGAGAGTAATGCTGACTCCTTGGAGTCAATTATTTTAGGGAGAAAGAGGAAAAAGTTCAAACATGAATATTCTCTGAATGATCCCCCACCTCCATCCTCATGCCAGATAAAGTAATCTTGCTTGTACAAGTTTAATAACAATAGCCATAATAATGATGATAGTGAAGTCAAAGGCCAACACAAAATAAAGACAGAGTGTTCTGGGAGAGTGGATATATTTTCTAAGGAGAAAAATGTTGTGTTTCTCACCTCCCACCCATTGCATTAGTCAGATCTAGGTCCTTTTATGTGTCTGGATGTAGGAGGGAGGCATCTATACCTTAGAGAAGGAGAAGTTGACATCTTGTCACCACTTACTCTCGTAATGAGTTGGGAAGTTATTCCATGGATATAATTTATGTTTTTCTTGATTGTCTAGATTTTTAAAAACTATGGAGAACATTTTAATAATTATTATTAAATTTAAAAGTGAGCTGTGTGTATTTCTTGGAGAGCTAGTTTTTAAAAATTTACCAGCACTTCCCTGGTGCTTCCTAGTGGTGGATGGGAAGATGTAGTAGTGTTCGAGTCTCAGGGTCATAATCTAAAGCACAACTGCACTCACCCTGGAGAAGGGCTATAAGCACCACCAAGATGCTCCTTCACACCCTACAAGGAAGTACCCCAGTTGAATATCAGATTGCTTCTCTCACTTACACTATATCCCACATGAATTCCATTAAGGGAGAAAAGGACCACTGAGGTTGAATTATGAGGTACCTCCTTGCTATATGTGTCTCACTATATTTCTGACTTAAGTTGGTGTTACTCTTCCTAGGGACCCTGTGTGTACAAAAGGAGGGTATATTCTGGGTTGGACAAAATGTTTTGTCCCATTGGTTGTTTTATTTATTTTTTCTATACTTTCTCATCTCATCTCTTTTCCAAAAACTTAAAAATAATTCTATGATGATATGACACCTAAGGTCCTTTCTCACTCTAAATTTATAATTCTATGAAGTTCCCTAAAACTCTTTTCTTGTCCACTGGACTTGGTTTTTATGGAAGGGGCCATGGATTTAGCTGTAGACAAAGTGGAAGACCATGGGAAGATTAGCCCAACTTTCTCAGGAAAATTATTGAGCTCATCACTGTTTCTCCTGTGAGCTCACCATCACGTTTCCCTCCCTTCAAATGTTCTCTCACACCAACCATGGGTGTCACAGTGGGCTCTTTATGAGCTGAAAGTGGGATGATGTTCAGAGCAACTGACATATTTTGGTAGAACCCTTTTTAACTGGGGGAGGAGAGGAGATGTTATTTCTGGCTTAATACCATTAAATTTGTGTCCATAAGCTCAGAATCTTTGGAAAAGAAAATCTGTATCCACAAATAAAAAAGCAGGAATTTAGAGCAAAGGAATGAGATTGAGGTCACTGCTGCTAGTCAGGTTCTTCTGGAGATTTTGTTCTTTGACTTTTCTCTTCCTTTGACTTTGCTGACAACCAAAAGTAATGAGGAGCTGAGAAAGGTGATGATCTTGGACCCCAAAATAACTCTGGGGAGTATATAGAGAAAGCATAGTCTAGAATTTCTTAAAAGGTGCAGGTGGCTAACTTCATATCAGAAGTTAATTACAAGGACTTTATAACCCTAAGTGAGATGGAGATGAACAAAGATACAGATCCCTTGAGCAGGAGAAAATAAGGGTCAAAAGAGAGATTAAAAGCTCCTGGGTAATATTTGGCTATCTGACAGTTATTCTGAATTCTGAAAGAGCTGGACCTTAGAAATTAAGGTTCTCCACCTGTCAAGACACAAAGAACCATCCACAGCTCTCCTTTTCCACCTTTTTATACGGGGAGAAACACAATTGTGGATTTTTCCTTAGTTGGTATCCACACCCCTCGGAGAGCAAAAATTTAAGTTTCTTCTACCCGAGTGATAAGCTAAAAAAGAGAATCTAGATTATACTCTAGAGGAGGCTAATTGTCACAATAAATAGAGTAGTAGGCCTGGCGTCAGGAAGACCTAAATTCAGTCATTGTGTAACTACGGGAAAGTTACTTGAAATGCTTCCTGCTTCAGTTTCCTCAACTGCAAAATGGGGTTTATAATACCACCTATTTCTCAGCATTGTGAGGACTAAAGGAGATGAGTAAAGTGCTTTGCAAGCTTTAAAAAAGATATATAAATAGCAATTCTTATTTTTATCTGTTGACTACTTAAATAATATCATTAGAAGACACTAGTGGCCCTAAAACATTAGAGGCATGTAGTAGACCTCTACGTGTGCACCATAGTTTCACATATTAATCATATTCATGATCCTCTATAAATATACCCTGAAGAAGCATGTTACAAATGTGTGTACTTCTCTTCCGGTATGCCCAACCGTGTATATTCCCTAGTTGTCTAATTTTTCCATTGATCATATGTGTATGTGTGGGAGAGTATGGAAAACTGCGGGAGTAAATTTGCTATTGCTATTTTTGGTACCATACTATTTCATTATATGACAAATTTAAATGAGCAAATTGTTCCCTCTGACTAGTAAAAGAAAATATATTGATCAGAATTCATTATAATTTCAAGCTGACATGAACACAACGAATGTTTTGAAATTATGGTAGCTTTGGAGCTCCACCTGCCAATATGTGTGTGTGTGTGTGTTTAGCATTCTTTGGTATATTAATTTGTTGATTTTTAAATTTTATTTGTGGATTTCCCACATTAACTATATACATTTTAATTTTGAGGACCCCATTTCCTAGTACAGATTATAATTTTCAATTATACATATCATCTTCTATTATTACACTCCAAAGTGTCTAGCACAATGCTCTCAGTAGGCACGTTTAAGTGAACATTTCACCATTAGCAGAACACAGGATGATAGGAATAAGAACAGACATAAGAAGCAGCTTTTGACCAAGGAGAACAGAGTGCCTTACTTTATTTTTCTCATCTCTAATCAGGGATAGTTGAATGAGACCAAAAGATCTGGTAAAATTTCCAGATTGTTAACTAAGACCTAGTTCATCCATCCATGTTTCAGCAAGTGGGCTACACACTGCCCCATGTAGCTATGTTCATTTTGGGGAAGATTGTATTTGATATATCAAGGTAGTAACAAACAAAGCCTTAAACTCTTAAAATCAGTTTGACCTAAAAATGTGTATGTTAGGAACCTTCAGTACATCACTTAAAATATTAATCTTCTCTGTAGTAACTTCCAACATCAGATTTATATTTTCAAATAGAATCTATGAGGAATTTAGTGTAATGAGGAGGGCCCTATCTATTCTTTGTCATTGCTTTATTCTCCTGTCTCCAAGTTCATTTCAAAGAGTGAAAAAAAAGCAAACTAAAACAGAATATAAATCTGGCTCTTATACCTGTAATGATAAATTTTTGAATTTTTAAGTTTTACTAAAATTCTCCTAAAAGTCTACTATGGCATGACTGGAATAAAATATTGCCCCAGTAGCTCTTGATTGGCAATTAGCAATTAGCAAATTTCAGAAAGTTCAGGAGAAAACTGTGGCTAAGTGCATGTGCTAAGTCAAGCAGCAAACATGATGTTTTTAGTGGAATGATTTTTTAGACACTATGCTTTGAAGCCATGAGAAATTATTTTGGTGTGCAAAAAGAAAGCCTAGAGAGAAATGGTTCAGATAGTCATAGGCCTTTTCCTTCCAAGTTTCAGAGGAAGGATCTCCATTTCTCTATTTGGGTAACTTTAAAAGTAATTATTCATTCTCTTTTCATTGTGACATAAGCCAGGGCCATGAAGTTCATAGCAGAAATGTAACAAAATAGTGTCCAGTGATAACTTTGGACAGAATGAGCAAAGGTAGCACAGCAGGAAGACATTCAGGAAGATGAGCATTTGTTTGTGTCATGATGTTTGGATGGACTATCAGTGACTGAGAGTCACAGTGAAATAGCATGTTAAGCTCTAGACATGGAATCATGAAGTCGGGCTCAACTCTTGTAACTCCTATCTCAGAAAAATTGCATGACACCAAATGAGGAAGATAGCTACTCTTAGTCTCAGTTTACTCATCTATGAATTGAGAATAATATCTGTAGCACTTACCTGACAGGTTGGTTGTGAAGAATAAATGAAATAAGATAATGGGTATTATAATAATAGATAACATAGAGCCCTACAAGGTTTACAAAATTCCTGAACTCTGTTATCTTAGCTGATCATCACATCTACCCTGTAAGGGAGATTTTTTAAGTAAAATCATTTTACAGATGGGGAAAGGACATTTGAAAGATGAGTGACTTACTTACATATCATCATCCAATTTGTGTTAGAAATCAGTATTCCTGAATCCAAGTTCAGTATCTGCTATATCACATTGTTTCTTCCTTTAAGTACTTTCTTTCCTTTTCTTTTTTTTCTTTCCCCAAATGCTTTATTAACTTCTGCTTTACATCATTCATTTCTGCCAAATTTTGAGTTAAAATTTTTTCCCATTTTTTCCCTTACACCCATCCCAGAATAGTAATCCCACAGGATATCCACTCATCCCATCTGCTCTCTCCCATATCTTCTCCCATACCACCTTCAACTTTTTCAGTAGGGCAAGGTGAATCTCTTTGCACCAATTCCTGTATATATCATTTCCCAATTACATGAAAAATAGTATTAATAATAGTATTTATATATATTTTTAAATTAATTTATTAGTTTAGTTTCAGTTAACAAGATTCAATTCCATAGTTCCTTGATTTTCAGATTTCCTTTGCTTCCCTCCTCCCACCCCCCACAACTGCATATAGTCCGGTATAGGATTTGTAAATACATTCGTATAAGAGATTGGTCCAATTACAAAGCCGTATTGTACTAGGTGGGATGGAAAATGATAAAGAAGAAATAAAACCAAACAATGAAAAGAAAAAGATCAATTAGTTAGCTTCCATCAGGATTCAGGCTCAGTTCTTTCTAGTTATGCCTCTGGATGTTGCATTTCTCTCTTTCTTGAGTTTTTCGAGATTGACTTATATCACTGCATTGCTGATAATAGTCCAGTCTGTCATAGTTGGTCATCACACATATGATGTTTCTGTGATTGTATACAAATTTCTTCTGATTCTACTCTGTGCTCAGCATCAGTTTGTATAAGCCTCTCCAGGTAAAGATGAAATCCATCTCCTGCTCGTTTCTTATAGCACAATAATATTCCATTACATTCATATACCATAACTTGTTTAGCCATTCCCCAATTGATGGCACCCCTTTAGTTTCCAATTCTTTGCAACTACAAAAAGGGCTGGTATAAATATTTTTGTACATATGGGTCTTCCTCCCACTTCTATGATCTCTTTGGGATATAACCCTAGAAGTGGTATTGCTGGGTCAAAGGGTATGGAATTATTTATAGTCCTTTGCACATAATTCCAGATTACTCTCCAGAATGGTTGGATAAGTTCACAACTCCACCAGCAATGCATTAGTGTTCCAATTTGCCCACATTCTCTCCAGCATTTGTCATTTTCTTGTTTTGTCATCTTAGCCAATCTGGCTGGAGAGATGTGGTGTCTCAGAGTTGTTTTGATTTGCATTTCTCTAATCAACAGTGATTTAGAGCATTTCTTCATATGCTTATAGATATCTTTAATTTCTTTCTCTGAAAACTGTCTGTTCATATCCTTTGACCATTTATTAATTGGGGAATGACTTGTATTCATATAGATTTGACTCAATTTTCTGTAAATTTTAGAAATGAGTCCTTTATCAGAGACATAGGCTGTGAAAATTCTTTCCCAATTTCCCCCTTCACCCTTGATCTTGGTTGCATTGGCTTTGTTTGTACAGAAGCTTTTCAATTTAATGTAATCAAAATTATCCATTTTGCATTTTATAATGCTCTCTAATTCTTGTTTGGTCCTAAAGTCTTTCCCTCTCCACAAATCTGTCAGGTAAACTATTCCTTGCTTTCCTAGATTGCTTTCTGGGAAGCAATCCTTTATACCTAGATACCTTTATACCTAGATCATGCACCCATTTAGACTTGATTTTGGTATATGGCATTAGGTAATGATCTATGCCCAGTTTCTGCCATACTGTATTCCAGTTTTCCCAGCAGTTTTTGTCAAATAGTGCATTCTTATCCCCAAAACTGGGGTCTTTGGGTTTATCGAACAATAGATTACTATATTCATTAACTGCTGGGTCTCCTTCGCCTAATCTATTCCATTGATCCACTACTCTACACCTCTGCCAGTACCAAGCAGTTTTGATGACTGCTGCTGTATAATACAGATTAAGATCTGGCATAGCTAGTCCACCTTCCCTAGCATTTCTTTTCATTAATTACCTTGATATTCTAGACCATTTGTTTTGCCAAATAAATTTTGTTACTATTTTGTCTAATTCTAAAAAGTAGTTTTTTGGTAAATTGATTGGTATGGCACTAAATATATAGTTTAGTTTGGGTAAAATTGTCATTTTTATTATATTAGCTCGACCCCAGCATGAGCAATTGATATTTTTCCAATTAGTTAGATCTAATTTTATTTGTGTGAGAAGTGTTTTGTAGTTGTGATCATATAGATTCTGGGTTGTTTTGGCAGATAGATTCCTAAATATTTTATAATGTCTACAGTGACTTTAAATGGGATTTCGCTTTCTATCTCCTGCTGTTGAGTTTCATTAGAGATATACAGGCATGCCAAGGATTTATGTGGGTTTATTTTATATCCTGCAACTTTGCCAAATTTATTTATTTCTCAAGTAGTTTTTTACTTGATTCTCTAGGATTCTCTAAGTATATCATCATATCATCTGCAAAGAGTGATAGCTTGGTCTCTTCTTTGCCTACTTTGATTCCTTTGATTTCTTTTTCTTCTCTAATTGCTACTGCTAAAGTTTCTAGTACCAGATTTAATAAAAGGGGTGATAGTGGTCACACTTGTTTCACTCCTGATCTTATTGGAAAAGCTTCTAGTTTATCCCCATTGCATATAATACTTGCTGATGGTTTTAAATAGATGCTATCAACTATTTTAAGGAAGGCTCCATTTATACTTTCTAGTGTTTTTAGTAGGAATGGGTGTTGTACTTTGTCAAAAGCCTTTTCTGCATCTGTTGAGATGATCATGTGGTTTCTGCTAGTTTTATTGTTGATGTGCTCAATTATACTGATGGTTTTCCTAATATTAAACCATCCTTGCATTCCTGGAATAAATCCTACCTGATCAAAGTGTATTAATTTTGTGATAAGTTGTTGGAGTCTTTTAGCTATTATTTTATTTAAAATTTTTGCATCTAAATTCATGAGGGAAATTGGTCTATAATTTTCTTTCTCTGTTCTATCTCTTCCTGGTTTAGGAATCAGTACCATATTTGTGTCATAGAAAGAATTTGGTAAGACTCCTTCTTCACTGATTTTCCCAAATAGTTTGTAGAGTACGGGAACCAATTGTTCTTTAAATGTTTGATAGAATTCACTAGTAAATCCATCTGGCCCTGGAGATTTTTTCCTAGGGAGATCATTGATGGCTTCTTTGATTTCTTTTTCTGAGATGGAGTTATTTAGGCAATTCAATTCCTCTTCAGTTAATCTGGGCAACTTGTAATTTTGTAGATATTCATCCATCTCACTAAGATTGTCATATTTATGTGCATACAATTGGGAAAGATAATTCCTCATTATTTTTTTTTTGTTTTGGTTTCCTCTTCATTGGAGGTAGATTTACCCTCTTCATTTTTGATACTCATATTTTGGATTTTTTCTTTCTTTTTTTTATCATATTGACTAAGGGTATATCAAGGCAGGAATTTCAGAAAAGAAGGTAGATGTACACTGAGAAGACTGTGGAGATGAATAGATTTCTGCCTCTATACCCCTGGGCTATAAGCAGGCTTTTGTTGGTGAGGTGAGGTGGGGCTTGTTGGGACCCCTCCCTCTCTTCTCTTCAGCCTCCTGTTTTTTTTCAGTTATACAACTTCCTGGAGACTCCCAATCCTGAAGCTATTTCCATTAACTTGGGATTTCAATCTGGGTGGGAGACTTATCTTTGGGTTTTCTACTTCATGAGGGAGGGATGGGAGAATTGGAGCAACTAGAATTTACTTTGCCACTCTAGCCCCTATATTATACAGGTAGGCAGTTTCTAAACTTCCAGGCTGGGGGCTGATCCCTGCAGGAGAAGCTGCTATCTCCTCTGGGGGCCCAACTCTCCTACCTGGCTCCAATGATTCCTCTTGTCCCCTCCTGAGATGAAGGTGAGATGACTGTGATTCATCCTTGGTAAGTCTGTAGGTTGGGTCTTCTACTCTCTCTGGTGTAGTCTGCTTGTCTGCTCTTAAGTCTGGGCTGTGTAGACCCTATGTGTTCTCTTACTTTGTCCTAGGCATGTCTGTGTTGATGATTCTGGAATTGCCACAGCTGCTGGTTTCTGAGGTCCCTCCAGCCAGCTGCGGGTCCGGCTGCCCTGGGGCTAAAACTATGTCTCATGTGGACCTGGGCTCAGCTCTCTGCTTGCTGGGCTGTCGGCTCCCAGAACATTGTGCTGGCCCTCCCTACAGGGCTGCTGGGCTGTCCTAAGCAGTAGGTTAACTTCTCTGTGTCGTTCTGTGGGTGCTGGGACTCCAGAAGTTGTTCAGAGTCCCCTTTTGAGTGGTTTGGAGGTGATCTGGGGGTAGAGCACCTTGGCCGTGCTGTTTCTACTCTGCCGTCTTGGCTCCACCCCCGGAAGTCCTGTACTATTTATATATTTTTAAACATTTGATTTTACAACTTTAAATTCCAGATTGATTCTCTTCCTCCCTTGTCACCCACCCTCACTGGGAAGATAAGCAATTCAGTATATGTTGTACATGTGTAGCTATGCAAAACATTACCAAAGTAGATATTTTGTAAAAGACTGACTATATTTCCCTCCCTCCTATCTCACCTCCCACTTGGTCTATTCCTTACTTTGATCTTGTTCCTTTTTTTTTTTAACAAATGCTTTATTAACTTCTGTTTTACATCATTCATTTCCTCCATATTTTGAGTTAAAATCATTTCCCCCACGTTATTCCCCTACCCAACCTCCCAGAATAGCAGTCCCACAAGATATCGCTTCCTCCAATTTGCTCTCTCCCATACATTCTCCCATACCATCTTCGACTTTTCCATTAGAGGAAGGTGAATCTTTGTGTCCCAATGCCTACACATCTTGTCTCCCAATTATAAGCAAAAGAGTATTAATAATAGTATTTATATATATTTGAAACATTTAGTGTTAAGACCTCGAATTTCAGATCCATTTCCTTCCTCCCTTGTCACCCATTCCCTCTGGGGAGATAAGTAATTCAGTATATGTTGTACATGTCTAGCTATGCAAAACATTATCATAGTAGATATATTGTACAGGGCTGCTTATAATTCCCTCCCACTCATCCCACCCCCCACCTGGTCCATTCCCTACATGATCCTGTCCCTCTTCTATAGTGGGTACTTCCAACCTCCCCTCCCTCCAAGGATGCCCTCCCATTCATCATCCCTCCTCTCATCCCCCTTCCCCCTATCCTGCTGCAGCTTGAGATATCCCATTTAGTATGTATGTCATTCTCTCCCTGAACCAAATTCAATGAGAATGTGGTTTTGCCTTTTTTGCCTTCCTATTCTCCTCCTCCCTTGCAACCACTTCCCCTTGCTTCTTCTACATGAGATGGTTTACCCTACCCTGTCTTTCCCCATCTCCTCTTGCCACTTTCCTCTCTCTCCTCCTAATTTCATCCCTTGGGTATTCTCCCTTCCCAACAAATTCAACCTATGCCCTCTATCCATATATAACTGTAACCATATACACACACATTCACATATGTATTCATATGACCACACACCATTCTTCCATTATTTTCATAGTGAGAATGATATTATCAGTCACAGTTATTACTTTTCCATATAAGAATGTAAATAGTTCAACGTTGATAAGTTCCTTTTGATTTCTTTTCCCTGATTACCTTCTCAGGCATCTCTTGCTTCTTGTGTCTGGATGTCAAATTTTCTATTCAATTCTGTTTTTTCCCTCAAGAATGCTTGAAAGTCCTCTATTCCACTGAATGACCATATTTTCCCCTGAAACAAAATACTCAGTTTTGCTGGGTAGGTGACCCTTGGGTTCATTCCCAGTTCTTTTGCCCTCTGGAATATCATATTCCATGCCCTTCGATCCCTCAGTGTAGAAGCTGCCAGGTCCTGGGCTATTCTGATTGTGTTTCCACAATATTGAAATTCTTTCTTCCTGGCCGCTTGTAGTATTTTCTCCTTGATCTGGGGATTCTGGAACCTGGCTATAATATTTCTGGGAGTTTTCTTTTTGGGATCCTTTTCAGGAGGTGATTGGTGGATTCTTTCAACATCTATTGTGCCCTCTGGATCTAAAACATCAGGGCAATTTTCCTTGAGCATTTCTTGAAGGGTGATTTCTAGGTTCTTTCCTTGATCATGGCTTTCAGGTAGTCCAATAATTTTTAAATTGTCTCTCCTGGATCTATTCTCCAGGTCAGTGGTTTTTCCCATGAGATATTTCACATTGCCTTCTAATCTTTCATTTGTTTGGATCTGCTTAACAGCATCTTGATTTCTCATAAAGTCATTAGCTTCCATTTGCTCCAGTCTAACTCTGAAGGAATGAATCTCCTCAGTGAACTTTGAGATTCTTTTTCCATCTGGCAAATTCGACTTTTTAAGGCATTCTTCTCCTCATTGCCCTTTTGGGCCTCCTTTGCCATTTGAGTTAGTCTATTTTTTAAGGTGTTGTTTTCCTCAGTCAGGCTGTTGACCCTCATTTCATACTTTTCCTGCATCCTTCTCATTTCTCTTTCCAATTTTTCCTCCACTTCTCTTATTTGATTTTTAAAGTCCTTCTTAAGGTCCTCTATGGCCTGCAACCCGCTCATGTTTTCCCCTGGGGCTTTTGGAGCAGGACGTATGACCTCACAGTCCTTTTCCTGCTCTATGCCCCCAAAATAGGAGTCTAGGGTTGCATTTTTCTGTTTCCTTTGCCTTGGCATGTTGTTACTTAATTACTTGACTTTTGGGCTTGTTGCCACACTATGGCTTTAAGGCCAGATAGAGGAATTTTCATCCCAAACGTGTGGGGGGCAACTTCTGTTTCTGATAAGCTGTAAACCCACCCACGACTTCCACCCCAGATCACAATCCAGATCAATGGAGGTTATAGCAAGATCGATTAGCCCCCAAGACTGATCTCTGGATCTCCCTACAGTTAGCATGCAGGCCAGGAGCTGGAGCTGCCTCTGTAAACTACAAAATGGCATGTCTCCTCAGAGGCTTCTAGCCCCCAGGGGAGGAAGCTGACACATTCCCCAAATACTGGTCCCAAAGTCCATAGGACACTAACCTCTTACTTTGTCCTAGGCATGTCTATGTTGATAATTCTGGAATCTCCACAGCTGCTGGAGTTCTGGGGTTCCTCCAGCCAGCTGCTGGCCCTGCCGCCCTGGGGATAAAACCTCGGCTCATGGGGACCTGGACTCAACTCACCACACTCTGGGCACTGCGCGCTGCTGGCTCCCAGACCACTGCCCTGGTCCTTCCTGCAGGGCTGCTGGGCTGTCCTCAGTGGGAGGTTAGCTTCTCTGTGTTGTTCTGTGGGTGCTGGGGCTCCAGAAGTTGTTCAGAGTCCCGTTTTACATAGTTTGGTGGGAATCTGGGTGCAGAGTGGCTTGGATGAGCTGTTTCTACTCTGCCATCTTCCTGTTCCTTTTCAAAAGTGGGTGCTTCCAACTTCCCTTCCCTCACACCTTCCTTTCCACCATTGCCCCTCTCATCCCCTTCCTCCCTACTCTCCTGTAGGGTGAGATATCTTATTTAGTATGCATGTCATTCTCTCCCTGATCCAAATTCAATGAGAATAAGGTTTTTCCTTTTTGCCTTCCTGTTATTCCTCTCCTTGTAACCATTTTTCCTTGCCTCTTCTATATGAGATAGTTTACCCCATTCTGTCTCCCCCCATCTCCTCTCATTATATTCCTCTCTCACCTCTTAATTTCACCTTTTGAGTATCATCCCTTCCTAATAAATTCCACCTGTGCCCTCTATCTATGTATACCTGAAAACACATTCACGTATGTATTGATATGCCCATATACCCTTCTTCAACTAATTTCATACTGAGAAAAAATTCATCTGTTACAGTTATCATTTTAGCCTGTAGGAATATAAATAGTTCAACTTGGATAAATTAATTATGATTTCTTTTCCCTGTTTACCTTCTCAAGCATCTCATGCTTCTTTTATCTGAATGTCAAATTTTCTACTCATCTCTGTTTTTTTTTTTTCACCAAGAATGCTTGAAAGTTCTCTGTTCCACTGAATGAGCATATTTTCCCCTGAAACATGGTACTCAGTTTTGCTGGATAGGTGATTCTTGGTTTTAATCCCAGCTCCTTTGACCTCTGGAATATCATATTCCAAGCCCTTTGATCCCTCAGTGTAGAAGCTGCCTGATCCTGTGCTATCCTGATTGTGTTTCCACAATATTCAAATTGTTCTTCCTGACTGCTTGTAATATTTTCTCATCTGGGAGTTCTGGAACCGGGCTATAATATTCCTAGGAGTTTTCTTTTTGGGATCTTTTTCAGGAGGTGAACTATGGATTCTTTCAACCTCTATTTTGCCCTCTGGTTCTATAACATCAAGGCAATTTTCCTTGAGAATTTCTTGAAGGGTGATTTCTAGGTTCTTTCCTTGATCATGGCTTTCAGGTAGTCCAATAATTTTTAAATGATCTCTCCTGGATCTATTTTCCAGGTCAATGGTTTTTCCATGAGATATTTCACATTGCCTTCTATTCTTTCATTTGTTTGTATCTGTTTAACAGCATATAGATTTCTCATAAAATCACTAGCTTCCATTTGCTCTAGTCTAATTCTGAAAAAAAATGATTCTCCTCAGTGAGCTTTTGAGATTCTTTTTCCATCTGGCATATTCGACTTTTTAAGGCATTATTCTCCTCATTGGCTTTTTGAGCCTCTTTTGCCATTTGAGTTAATCTGTTTTTTAAGGTGTTATTTTCCTCAGTCAGGCTGTTGACTGTCATTTTATGCTCTTTTTGCATGTTTCTCATTTCTCTTCCCAATATTTCCCTCAGTTCTCTTATCTGCTTCTGAAGGTCCTCTATGGCCTGTAACCAGCTTGCATTTTCATTTGGGCCTTTTGGTGAGGTAGTTCTGACCTCCCGGTCCTCCTCCTGTTCCATTCTTCGATCCTCTTTGCCCCCAAATAAGAGTCTAATGTTGAATTTTTCTGTTTATTTTGTTTCCTTTGCCTAGGCATGTTGCCACTCAATTACTTGACTTTTGGGTTTGTTGCCACAGTAGGACTCTGACACCAGACAGGGGAGCTTCCATCCCAAACGCTGGGGTTTTCTCAGCTGCCAGAAGTATTAGTTGGGTGGCCTCTCTGAAGCCTCCACATGCTCTGGCAAGCTGGTCACACACCCCAAGACCTCCATCCCAGATCACAATCCAGATCCAAGAAGATTAGAGCAAGAGTAATCTCCTTGCCCCTCCAAAGATCACAGACCAGGAGCTGGAGCTGCTGTGTGACTGTAGCTGCACTGAAGCAACTCAGTGGCTTCTTGCACCCAGGGAAAGTGGCCGATACACTCTCCCCACTAATCAGTCCCAAAGTCCATATAGCACTAATCTCTCACTTTGTTCTTGTCATATATGTGTTGGTAATTCTGGAAACGCAGCTATTGGTGATCTGGAGTCCCTCCAGTTGTTTGCTGGTCTGGCTGCCCTGGGTCTACAACTTTGGACTCATTGGGGCCTGGGCTCAGCTCCCAGAATGCTGTGTTGGCCACTCCCTGCAGGGCTGAGGGCAGTCCTCAACAGGAGGTTAGCTTCTCTGTGTCATTTTGTGAGTTCTGTAGCTCCATAGTTTGTTCATATTCCCCTTTTACATGAATTGGAAGTGGTGTCGGCTAGAGTGCCACAGAAGTGCTGTTTCTACTCAGCCATCTTTACTCCAGCCCCTCATTCTTTCCTTTAAGCCTATAAATACCTGTTGGGGCACATGGGGTGTTTGTCTATCTATTTTTGTTTTCCACCTGTAACTAAACTGTAACTAAACTAAACCTATGGCTCTCAGAAACTGCAATATGTACAGTGGCCACTGACTGCTAAAACTATCTTGGCAGATGACCTAAACTAGGTTGGGGTAACCAACAGACCTCAAAACCATCAGTGATTTAGAGGGATATCTCCTCCAACATGTGAAGACCAATGAAATAAGCAGATGAGGAAAACATAGTCTTCCACAACATGATTATTATGGAAGTTTTGCATGACTACACATGTGTAACATATCAAATTGCTTGCCTTTTTCAATGAGCATGGGTAGGAAGGGAGGAAGGGAGAGAATTTGGAACTCAAGAGTTTTAAAAACTAATGTTAAAAATAATTTTTACTTGCAATTGGGAAATAATATATACAGGCAATGGAGTTTATAAATTTGTCTTGACCTACAAGAAAATAGAGGGGAAGGGGATAAGAGAAGTGGGGGAAGGTTATAGAAGGCCGGACAGATTGGGGGAAGGAAGTAATAAGAATGCATGTGGTCTTGGAGTGGGGGAGGGGAGAGATGGGGAGAAAATTTGAAACTCAAAATCTTATAAAAGTGAATGTTGGAAACTAAAAATAATGAGGATAAAGAGAAAGGAGAGTAGGTAACATACCTATATTGATTGATGTAAGAGATAGAAGACATGGACCTTTTTCACAAAATATTTTCACCATCACTCATTTATATTACCTAAATTCCACTACTGGAAATCTATTCCTTTGGGTTTTGACATCTCTAGAAAAGATAGTTTGGGTAACCATTTACTGGCTGTCACAGATGTCTTTGGTAGTCTGGTAAAAATTATGGACCCCTTCTCAGAATCTTGCTTTTTAACTTCAGAAAATAAAACATAAAAGATTTCAAAGGACACCAATTATTGAAATACAATGATATATATTTCTGTGTATACATTTATGTGCATACACATGTGTGTTTATACATGCATAAGCATATATGTATATGCACTCTGTTCATGTGTGTAGATAGATACACACTCGTGTGTGTGTGTGTGTGTGTGTGTGTGTGTGTGTGTGTGTGTGTGTTTGAAATTCATGGACCCCAGGTTAAGAACCCCTGGTAAAGATGAAGAATCCAGGCCAAAGAAAAGTAAACTGATTTGATCAAAGACAGTTAATGTCTGAACAAGGATGAGACTCTATCTTTATTTTTACTGTATCATATTGGTGGTTGTCTTCATTCAATTTCCATGACTTCCTACCCTCTAATTTTCAGAGGACTTGCTCTAGTTCTCATTGACTTAATGATGTCTAGTCACTGGTTATGAACTGGCCTGCCACCACCACCACCACCACCACCACCACCACCACCACCACCACTACTACTACTGCTATACCTCTACTACTACCACTACCACTAGTAGTTTTACTAGTTTTACCAATGATGAAAATAATAATCTCCTTAACCTTCTGTTGTTAACTACAAAATAAACAGGTTTCCTATGCATTTTATTAAATTCAAATACCATTCAGAAAGGATTAATAGGGGCGGCTAGGTGGTACAGTAAATAGAGCATCAGCCCTGGAGTCAGGAAGACCTTAAATTTGGCCTTAGACAAGGCAATTGGGGTTAAGTGATTAGCCCAAGGAAACACAACTAGTAAGTGTTAAGTGTCTGAGGACAAATCTGAACTCAGGTCTTCCTGACACCAGGACCAGTTTTCCCTTTACTGAGCCATCTAGGTGCCCCCTTACCAGACTTTGAAGACAATACCTTTCACACTACAAGTAATGTTGGCACATTCCTGAAGAGAAAATATTTTTGTACGGGTAGCAATACTTGTCATACAATTATCAATAAGTAGAATGGAAGAGACCCTCAGAGTCCATCAAAACAAACTCCCTCATTTTTTCTCTCTTTTTAATATTTTTGCTTATATCATTCATTTCCACAAAATTTTGAGTTACAAATTTTCTCCCCATTTTTCCCCTACCCACCACACCAAAACAGAGATCCCACTGAATATCCCCTACCCTAATCTGCTCTCTCTCATATAATCCCTCATACCCCTTCCAACTTTCCAGCAGGGCACAGTGGATCTCTGTGCTCCCATGCCTGTATATCTTATTCCCAGTTACATGAAAAATAATACTAATATCTATATCTCTCTCTCTATCTATCTATCAACATTTTATTTTAAAACTTTGAATTCCAGATTCTTTCCCTTCATCCCTTGTGACCCATTCTTACTGGGAAGATAAGCAGTTCAATATAGGTTGTACATCTTTAGCTAAGCAAAACATTTCCATAGTGGATATAATGTGAAAGACTGACTATATTTCCCTCCTCTCACTTGGTCTATTCTCTACTTTGATCCTGTCCCTTTTCAAAACTGGGTGCTTCCAACTTCCCTCCTGCCCAGCCTGCCCTCCCTTCCATCATCCCTTTCCCCTCTACTTTCCTGTAGGGTGAGATACTTTATTTAGTGTGTATGTCATTCGCTCCCTAAGCCAAGTTCAATGAGAATAAGGTTGACTCTTTCTCTTTTGCCTTCCTGTTCTTCCCTTCCATTGAAATAGTTTTCCCTTGCCTCTTCTATATAAGAGAGTATGCCCCATTCTGTCTCTTCACACCTGCTGTCATTATATTCCTCTCTCACCTCTTAATTTCACCTCTTAAGTATTATCCCTTCCTATTCAATTGGTCCTATGCCCTCTGTCTATATATAGTTGTGCACATATATACACATACTCACATATATATTCATATGCCCATATACCCTCCTATATAGACATATATGTATGTATACACACATACATATATATTTCTGTGAGTTTTTTATAATATTTCTAGGAGTTTTGTTTTTGGGATCTTTTTCAGGAGATGATCTGTGGATTTTTCTACCTCTATTTTGCCCTCTGGTTCTAAAACATCAGGGCAATTTTCCTTGGGAATTTCTTGAAGGATGGTTTCTTGGTTCTTTTTTTTATCATTGCTTTCAGGTAGTCCAATAATTTTTAAATGATCTCTCCTGGATCTATTTTCAAGGTCAGTGGTTTTCCCAATGAGATATTTCACATTGCCTTCTATTATTTCATTTGTTTGAATCTGTTTAATAGTATCTTGATTTCTCATAAAGTCACTAGCTTCCATTTGCTCCAATCTAATTCTGAAGGAATGATTCCCTTCAGTGAGCTTTTGAAATTCTTTTTCCATCTGGCAAATTTGGCTTTTTAAGGCATTCTTCTCTTCATTGGCTTTTTGAGCCTCTTTTGCCATTCGAGTTAGTCTGTTTTTAAGGTGTTATTTTCTTCAGTCAGGGTGTTGACTCTCATTTCATAATTTTCTTGTATCATTCTCATTTCTCTTCCCAATTTTTCCTGCACCTCTTTTATTTGGTTTCAAAATCCTGCTTAAGCTTCTCTATGGCCTGTAACCAGCTCATATTTTTCTTGGAAGCTTTTGGTGCAGGAGTTCTGACTTAGTTGTCTTCCTCCTCCCTGCTTTGATCCTTTTCTCCCCCCAAATAGGAGTCTAATGTCAGATTTCTGTGCTTGCTTTACTTCCTTTGCTTACTCATCTTTCTACTCTATTACTTGACTTTTGAGCTTTTTGCCTCAGTAGAACTCTGCTACCAGGAAGCGGGGCTTTGTCCTAAATTGCTGCTGTTTTCTCAGCTTCTGGAGCTATTATTTGGTTGCCTCTCTGAAGCCTCCTCAAGCTCTGGCACACTGGTCACACACCCCAGGGCCTCCACCCCAGAACATGATCCAGATCCAAGCAGTTTAAAGCAAGAGTGATTACCCCTCAGACTGGTTGTTTGGTCCCCGTACAATCTTCAGGCCAGGAGCTCTGAAGTAGTCATGTAGCCATAGCTTCCCGGAAATGGTGTCTCAGCTGCTTCTTCCTCCAGGGGGTAAAGGCCCCATTGCACTCCCAAACTCCCGGATACCAATGTTCACACTGCATTGACCTCTCACTTTGTCCTTAGCATCTATGGGTTGATAATTCTGGAAACCGCCACAGTTGCTGGTGATCTGAAATCCCTCCAGCTGGCAGCTTGTTGTGGCAGGCCTGAGGCTAACACCTCTGGCTTGTGTGTGGCTGAACTGGGCTCCCAACATGCTAGGCTTGCCAATTCCTGCCAGCCTGCTGGGCTGTCTTCAGTGGGAAGTTAGCTTCTTTCTTTAATTTTGTGGGTTCTGTAGCTCCAAAGTTTGTTTAGAGTCAGTTTTACATGAATTGGAGGATATGGAAGCAGAAGCTGTGTGGAAGTCCTGTTTCTACTCCACCATCTTGACTCCACACCCTCAACTCCTTCATTTTTAAGACCCTGAAACTGAGGATCAAGAAAGTTAAGTGACTTTTCTAAGATCACACAAAGAATGATAGTAAGGATTTGAAGTTTGTCACTCAAATACAGTGGCACAATCAGAGAAGGCAGTATGACATTTTTCATGGTAATACAAAAGAGCAAATTCTTGTTATTATTATTATTTTGACTTTTGGAGGGAGGAGGGCAGTACCATTGGGGTTAAGTGACTTTCCCAAGGTCACATGGCTAGGTTTGTGTGTGTGTGTGTGTGTGTGTGTGTGTGTGTGTGTGTGTGTGTGCTTGTTAAGTATCTGAGGCTGCATTTGAATTCAGGTCCTTCTGACTCTAGGACTGGTGCTCTATTCCCTATGCCACCAAGCCACCCCAAAGGGGCAAATTACTAATCTATCACTTCTTCTTCTTTAAAGATGGGCTACAAAGGATAGGACAGGATCCAGACACCTTAACTTCTATATAGGAAGTTGGGAGATGGTTGACTTTCAGAGCCCAAAGGAATGCTTGCCTTTTATTATAATTATTTTTCCTAATAATCTATCTTGTCTTTTCTAAATAAATTATACTTCCCCCCACTATTGTATTTATATGCACATATTTACATATATACATATAAAGTGTATATACCCTGTAATTAATATGTGCTTATTATATACATATGTTAATATATACACATAGATACTATCATTAATATTTGCTTATAATGAGAAAAAGCTTACTTAATAAGGAAAAAATAAAAGGGAGAATCTGAGCATTAACTTAATTAGCCATGAACCCAAATTAGGATACCTGGCATAACAGAAGGTGCCTATTTATTAAACATCTCTATAGGTTTAATAGTTACCAGCAATGTTGAAATGACTGGATTATAGTATTATTGTGACATATGCAATAAGACATTATGATTACCGTTTTGTAGCTCATCTAAGATGTAGGTTGATTTGCCCAAAGTCATAAGTCTAGTAAGTGGGAGAGATAATTCTTCATTTCAGATCCCTAATTCTTTAAGTTCTGGGTGTTTACATTACATTAGACTGCTTCAGAGACAGTGAAGATGAGGTCTTTTAGGTATGTCCATTACAATGCATAGGTAGGCTGTAGGTATCAGAGTTAGGAAGACCTGAGTTCAAGCTCTATCTCAGACACATACTATCTGTATAGTACTGGGAAAGTCACTTAATGAACATGGGTTTCCTTATTTGGATATAATAATAGCTTCTACCTCACATGGTTATTGTGTCAAAAAGCACATGTAAATTTCTTTGTATACCTTAAAGAATTATATAAATGCTAACTTATATCATTACTACCAATGCAAAGGTGAAGGGGATATAATTTTTTAAGGTGAAAAACAAAAAGAACAACAAAAGTACAACAGACTTTGAATTTATAGCTGGACAAAGGGCAACATTTTGATTTTGATTTTCTGACTCAGTTTGCCTTTTGAAAGTTAACAGGAGAGCATTTTCCTTTTGGCTTTCCTTTGGGGAAGAACTGTGGTTTTCTCTCCTTTCTTTTTTGATCCTTTCAAACCATAAATCAGATTAGACAAATGATTAGCAAGGTCCTGTTTGCTACAAATTCTAACACATTTTAAACCAAGAGCTAAAAAAATAATCAGAAGGCTAGAGCTGTCTTAACCTTGGGGCTCAGAGGATCAGGGGATTCATAGCTAGAAGTACCCTGTTCTCCTTGTGTTTTCATAGTTCAAAGAAGATATATCTTATCCATAAAGGTAAATAATCTCTCTCTCTCTCTCTCTCTCTCTCTCTCTCTCTCTCTCTCTCTCTCTCTCTCTTTTCTTGCAATCTCGCTCTCACTCTCTTGCTCTCTTTCCCCCATATGTGCATATGTTTAGTCATTTTCAGTCATATTTGACTCTTCATGACCTCATTGGGGATTTTGGTAAAAAATACTGAAATGGTTTTCCATTTCTTTCATTTTCTCATTTTACAGATGAGGAAACTGAGACAAACAGGATTAAGTGACTTGCCCAGGGTTACCTAGCTAATGTCTGAGGCCAGATTTGAACTCATACCTTCCTGATTCCAGGCTCAGCACTCTATCCACTCTGCCACCTAGTTGCATGTGTGTGTGTGTATGTGTGTGTGTGTGTGTGTGTGTGTGTGTGTATAAATGTTTTATACAAGCTATTGCTTCATGTAGTACTTAATATAATAAATTAGGGAAGGAGACCTACATCCAGGAAAGGAGATGAAGAAGAAGTGATCAAATATGTAGGAGGAAAATCAGTGTTGAGAAATGTCATGCACACACACACACACACACACACACACACAAAACCCTAAGAGAAAAGAATATAGGAGGTGGATAGCTTGCACAGTGAATAGAGCACCGGCCCTGGAAGAGTCAGGAGGACCTGAGTTCAAACGAGGACTCAGACATTTAACACTTACTAGCTATGTGACCTTGGGCAAGTCATTCAACCTCCATTGCCCTGCCTTCCTCATTCCAAAAAGCAAAAAAAAAAAAAGAAAGAAAAAGAGAAAAGAGTACCAAGGAGAAAAGTGTGATTAATGGTGTCAAAGGCTTCAGAGACATCAAGAAGAATTCAGATTAAGGAAAAGACATTCAGTTTGACAACTAAGAGATCATTGGTAATTATTGGAACATTGGCAACTTTTTTTCTTCTCTTCATCTCATATCACTAATATGTCTTCTGCAACCATCTCCTCCATCATCCCTAACACAAACCATCGAATTGCTAAGACAAACCTCCCTACATACACAAGTGATACCATTCCATCCTTTCTTCACAAAAATATCTCTTCCTCTATAATCCCTACTCTCTAACATATTTAATCTCTTTCTACCACCTGCTTTCAAACTGTCTAGAAACACAGCCAGTCTCCCTGGTCCTCAAACTAAAAAAAAACAAAAAACAAAAATCAAAAAAACTGATTTAATCTGCTCATCCCTACTAATTATCAGCAATCATTCCATATCTCTCCCCACTTTTGTAACTAAATTCCTTGACAAGGTCATCTACAGTAGGAACTTCTACTGGGTTTCTTCTTATTCTCTTCTTAATTCTGTGCAGTTTGGTTTCCAACCTCATTTTTCTACTGAAGCTTCCCTCTCCAAAGTATGATCAGGGGTGTATACAGAGAAGGCGGTTGTATCAAGGAGGTGGATAACCTTTTCATCAATATCCTTAATATCTCTCTTCTCTATTTTCATATAACCACCGCATAACATAAGGCTCTCATCACTTTCTCGAATTATGATACCAGTCTTATAATTACTCTCCTGCATCCAGTTTCTTTCCTTCTCTAACCCGTTCTTCCTAGAACTACCAAATACTCCTAAAGCATAAATTTGACCATATGTTTCTCCTGCTCAAAAAACTTTAGTAGCTCCCTATTGCCTCGAAGAAAAATGCAAACTATTCTGGTGTTTAGAGCTCTTTAGAGTCTTGCAAAATCTGTCCCCTAAGCTCAAAGTATATTGTTCACCTCACACTGTGTGGTTCAGATAAACTGTTCTACTGTTGTTCATGCAAACAGTATTCCATCTCCTATCTCTGTCCCTTTACACAGGATGTCTCCTTTTCCTTGATTTCATTCTCTCCTCAACACTCCCAAGGAAATTAAGGGAATCATAAGCTTCCCTTAATGCTGAGCTCAAATGCTACTTTTTTCACTAGGTCTCTATGATTCTTACCCTTATTACATATGTTTTCTATATATACATTTCCATCGACATCTATTTATGTAATGTTTTCCTCCAGTAGAATGGGAGGTTTTCTAATGCTTTGATTGCTTCTTTCTCATCTTTAAATCCCTAGCGCATAACACAATACTTAACTCACATTAGGCATAAAATAAATGTTATTTGAGTAAAAAAAATGAATGAAAGTGGAGCTCACAATGATGACAGCACAGATCCAAGGTATCACTGTCATGGAACTTTAGATGTGTTTCTATCTTATCTCCTTGACAAAGCTGTGCTAGTCTAGGGATTAAGGCCTAATTCTTATTCTACATAATGTCATGTATCGTACTTCCTCATTAAATGTATTCAATTAAGTGCTCAATTAATGTTTTATGAAATTGTAAATTATACAAAGTCAGAACTGAAAAGAAACTAAGAGACCATGCAGTCTAACCTTCACATTTTACAGATGCAGATACTGATTTACAGAGGATTTACTATAGTGTGAGGACCACCATGTTAAATTCTAAGGACATGAAATGGTGGTATAAGGTATGATTCCTGACCTTCTTGGACATATGGCCTAGTTGACTAGGAAAAATAATACATAAAAAATTTTTGGTTTTTAATCATTTCAGTTGTGTTCAATTCTTTATAATCCCACTTGGGGTTTTCTTAGCAAAGATATTGGGGTGGTTTGACATTTCCTTTAGCTCATTTTTACAGATGAAGAACTGGGGCAAACAGGGTAAAGTGACTTGTCCAGGGTCACACAGTAGTTGGTAAGTGTCGGAGGCAAGATTTGAACTAAGGAATATAAGTCTTCATGATTCCAAGCCCAGTGCTCTACTATCTCACCACTTACCTTCCCCAATGTAAGGAATAATACATAACAATGACAGGCCAAGGAGGAAAAGAAATGCTCAAATCAATCTATGATGAAATCACTTGAAAAAAGTAGAAATTGGTACATATTTGATCTCCTCGTCAATGATCTATGGTTAGGTTTCAAGTGGTCATTTACACATAGAGTGTTAATAAAAAGTAATTCACTGAATGAAGTTTTCATCTTAATGTGTGATGATGTTCAACCCCAGATGGTCTAAGTTCTCTTTTGAGACTCCTCTTCATTCTGTCAGAGTATATGGTGTGTATGATTCCATAGTCATTCAATCAGCAATAAAGACACTGCTGTTTGGGTTCTGTCTCATATCTTTACCATCGGCATCAAAGATGGAATAATTAGCCAACCAATCATATTATTTTGATCATAGTTTCCCCTATGCCCCCAGAATCATAACTTGTTTATTTATTTCTCTGCAGCTTATTTCCTCAAAACAAGGACTTTAGTAAGATGCCTTTAGCTCTTCTTTAAGGCCTGTGTAATTGTCTTTCAATATATTCAGAATATATTGTTTTTAGTTGAATGAATGCCATTAAATTTGGTTGTCATGTTTTTATCATCACTGAGTTATTTCAGGAGGTTTCTGTTTCAAAGAATATGACACTCTATATAAATCTGAAATGCCTCTCTGTTTGTCTCTATGTATTTCCATTATTTGTCTGTCTCTCTCTGTATGAAAAGCATTAAGGTATGTCAGCAAAGACTTGTGAAAATGTTTTAAAATGTGTTTTCATCACATAGTATGAAATTTTTAAAAAATCAAATGATGTACAGAATATTCCTCCATGCTCACAAGATCAAGAACTCCCAAGAAGGCTTAATTGAAAGGCAGACCAAAGACAGTTTGTTGCACAAAAATATATAGCCAAGATGAAATAAAACAAATGGATCATTCGTAGAAAGCACAGGATTATGAGGAGCCATCCAGGAGGCTAAAAATTAGCAAAATAGTTTAGTTTAGTTTAGTTGATTTTGTTTGTTTGTTTTAAGATGGCAATAAACTTGATGACTAGGATCATTTGGACTTATATTTAGTGTATCTGTGATCTTGTATTTCAGATCAGCATGAATGAATAAAGGAATTCATCCATTACTAAGACCATGAAGGAAGAACAGGGAGGCCCTTTGTAGGAAAAGAGTTACAAATTGCTCAGGATATGAAAAACGTTTGGATATCTATGAACAAATGGACTCTTACCCTTAGTAGCTTTCCTATTCCAGTCAACACATACATATGAACTGAAAATATAAATCTCTCTGATTCTACCTATGACTAGATGAGGGTGACCAATTGATTTTTAGTTTGGATATCTTCAATTTTCGGACATATTTTTGGCATTAGTAGTGAATATTCTTTAAATAAAGAAAACAAATCATATGTGTGTGTGTGTGTGTGTGTGTGTGTGTGTGTGTGTGTGTGTATGTGTGTGTCTTCTTTTCAGGCAGTTCTAGGCATATGGAGCCCATTTTTTGAAGTTAGAAAAGGACTTTGAAGAATAATACATTGTTTTATGTGAAGCATTGTGTGACTTTTTTCTCTCTTAAAAAAGCAAAAACAAAACAAAAACAAAACAGAAACACTGAAGCAGCTATCCCCTGAAGCATTAGGCTTAGAAATGTTATCTATGCTTTCTTTTCTTTATATTTTCTTCAGTATTAGGATTTCAAAAGTACAAAAGAACTAAGGGAACTGTCTCTAAAACATGTCTATTCCCAACACAAAATTCACCATGATGTTTAACCTAATCACACTAAAAGATGTTTGACAATCAAGGTTCCAATCCATCTTAAATCTGCTTGTAAGGTAAAGGAAATCGTTATTAACATTCTCACCTTTCCCAAAAGACAAACCCAAGACCCAGTAACTCTCTTTTAAAACTTTTTGTATGGGAGTGGGGTGAGAGTGAGGGGAACAGGACAATTTACATTCCTTTTGGGAAGAACTTTTAAATAAGAGAACAGTATAGCTGTATTGGAGCTTTTAGATTAAATAAGATGAGTCTTTTATAGGTGAGGAAAGAGGGGTCTAGATTGGTCACATGACTCATACAAGCTCAAACATAAGGTTAAAACAACTAGAACTCAGATCTCTTGATTCTTTAAACATCAAGTCTTTCTCCTCTCTCTCTCTCTCTCTCTCTCTCTCTCTCTCTCTCTCTCTCTCTCTCTCTCTCTCTCTCTCTCCTCTTTCTCCCCCTCCTTTTTATCCCACAACAAGCAAGCAAAATTGAAAAAGTAAAAATAAAAGGAAAGGTCATGATAGCTGGAGCTCCTTGAGTGCATTCTTCTAGTGGCAGTTCATGCTTCATTTTTTTAAACTTTTAAACACAACAATGGCAAGTTTTCCTTTCTCTACTTTATAGAAAAGGACAACATTCAGAGAGGCTGAGTTACTTACAGGAAATCACAGAGTGGATCAGTCCCCTCCAGCAGATGACATTGCATTCCTTATTCATTTTGGTTATGCTTGGAGAAATTTCACCTATCAGATTCAATCATTCCTGATGCTATCACAGAGTGAATATAGTCAATATATTTTCTTTTCTTTTCTTTTTCAGCAGCACCTCCAAGGGGTTTATTTGGCCCTGAAACAGATGTCCATGGGCATCACCAGCTTGGAGGCTGCTGTGTAGTTAGAGATCTCTAAGCACTTTAGCTTATGGAGATAGGGGGAGGAGGAAGAGGAGATGGAGAGAGGGGACAGGCTCTTTGCTAGGGCAGGGGGTTTGGGACTCACTCAAGCACAATAGGCACGGAGGAGAGGAATCTTTGTGGAGAAGATGTGGCAGGTTCCAGTCAAAGGGCCTGGGACTTTGTGGGGAGAGGGAGAGCGGGGCATTGGCAGCTCAGTCTTGACTGCTGAAGCCTCCCCCACAGCCCCTCCACGGGACTCCACTTCCTGATTCTCGCGTTTGCAGAGGCCAGTGGCCTGGTCCCCTCTAGTCCCCCACTCAGGGCCTAAGCAGCCTCGGGAGCCCCTTACTAGAGCAGGTGAAAGGTGTGCCAGTGCATGAAGAGGGGCTGAGTGGCTGCACTGGCTATGGTAAGGTAGATAGATGCGCAGCTGGTTCCACACCCCTCACACCAAGACGCCTTAAACTTCCACTTTGGATAGGATTTTCAGTCGAAGGGTCTGGATCATGAAGACAAAGATGGCCATGCAACACTAGCTGAGCACTAGTCCTCCCAAAGAGCAGCCAGTCACGACCCTGCCAATCATCCCTACATACTTATACCTCAAGAAGGCCAGCAGCTCAATGGTGGTGAAGTCTGTGTTGATAGTGACCTGGTAGAGGCTCAGCAGGATGGTTGGCACCTCCACTGTGAGCCAGGCCAGGGCTGAGCTAGCCTGCAGACCCAGGAGGTCAGGGAAGAACCTGTCCTGTGTCCCCAGAGTTAGGCCAGCAACCAGGTGGCATGTGATGAAGGCCATAGCTAGAATGTAGAGATCTGGGGCATTCATGCCAAACCTCCAGGCATGTCCTGCTGGTACTGTACCTCCCAAACCTGGTGCAGATAGGGAAACACCAAGATCCTAACTTTCTTCCCCACATACACAGTGTCCACAGCAAAGTAATACTTTAGCTTGGTGACAGGAATGAAGGGCTCAATATTCCTGTCCACTAGCTCCTTGCCAGGCTGCACCCATAGGCTATCTCCATGTTGGATACAGGGTCAGCAAGGCCCGGGTGTCCGGTGGGACAGATAGCTCCCAGGCCTATGGACCTAGCTGGTGTCATGGAAAAGCTGGTGGGCATCTGCCAAGCTGGGATCCACCACTGGCACACTCCTCTTCATGGGGTGCCTGGAGCTCCCAGCTGCATCACACACCAGGAGAGCCAAACTGACCTTGATGGATGCCAAAAAGGGTGAATACATTTTTCAAACATAATTGTTTTTGTTTTTTGTTATAAAATATGCGCATAATACGTTTAACTTTTCCCAATTTATTTCTACATTGGACTAGAGCCACATGCAGTATGTCATGGGTATTTTCCTCTAAACTTGCATAGCCTATCGGCTTTACCTTTCTTTTGTAAAAAGTAAAGCCTCTGCACCTCTCTTATGCTGGTATAACTCATTGTATGGAAACCAACCATAGAGGCTGTGAAGGTTGAAGAATTGTTTTAAACTCCTGTTTTATTTGTTCCTCTCATTTGACACTCATGTTGTTAAAGCATGTTTCTATGCTTGGAGCTTAGAAATAAATGTTTATTAAATGAATAATAAATAATATTTTGGCCTTCTAGAGCAAATGCACTCATTTATTGTAGGTGTGAGTCCTTCCATATCTGTTCACACATTGTGCAATCCTAAAGGTTTTACATTTTTAAAAGCCTTTTTTATAGAGGTTCATTGTTTCTTCAACTAGATCTAGGTTCAGTGAAGACAAGGAGGAGGAAGCACAGTTCAATGAAAAGTATGTAGGGTTTGACCTCAAGGAACCAAATGTCAGATCACTGCTCTGCCACTTAACATATGCTGCACCTTGAGTTCCTCACTCATTTTAACTCCTCACAACTCAGTTTCTTTTTTTTTAAGTCAGAGGAGGGATTAGATGGCATTTAAGGCAACTTCTATCTCTAAGCCTCTTTATGAATAGACCTTAGGCTTTTTTTAATATTCAGAGAATATTACTTTATATACATATTAGAAGAGCAGCTAGATGGCACAGTGGATAGAGTGCTGGGCTTGAAGTAAGGGAGATTTCTCTTCCTGAGTTCAAATTTGACCTGAGACATTAGCTGTGTGACCTTAGGCAGGTCACTTAGCCCTGTTTACTTCAGTTTTCTCATTTGTAAATTGAGAGAATGAAGGAAATGGCAAACCACACCAATATCTTGCCAAGAAAACTCCAAAACAACATACATACTAGGAATTTGATTTACATTGTCAAACTTATTGATTTAAATTATCAAAGATTCCTTTTGAATAAATATTGGAACTTCATTATTTTCTTTTCCCTAAGGGAACTGGAAGAAGTATGTTTGAAGGGAAGTACTCTGGGTTAGAGGAAGGGGACTGGCTCTGAATCCTGGCTCTGCGACTTCTTTACACATCTGACTTGTCAAGTCATTTAAATTCACTGGGTCTCAGTTTCCTCTTCTGTTAAATGAAGGGAGTTTAGCTGTAAAATTGTTATTATTTCTTGCAGTTCTAAGCTCTATAAATCTTTGAAATTGATTTTGTTCTAGGTAATAATGTTTTAGAAACTATAATTCATTGGAATACGAGGAAGGAATCCACTGATCAACAAGCATTTCCTGAGCACCTACTGTACACCTAGAGGTAGGTATGTGGTACAGTGACTAGAGTGTGAGAACTGGAGTTGGGAAGACATACATTCAAATGTGACTTCAAACACTAGCCATGTGACCCTGGACAAATTACATCATCCCCATCTACCTCATTTTCCTCATCTGAGAAAGAGGACGACACTAATAACACTAATCTCCCAGGGAAGTTGTGAGGATTGAATAAGATAATAATTATAAAGGGTTTTTCAAGCTTTAAAGTACCACATAAATACTATTATCATTATTAGTTATTATTATTGATTATTATTACCAGACACTGGGAATAAGAAGACAAAAGCAAAAGAGCCTCTGATCTCAAGAAGCTTATATATTAATGAGTGAAGAAAACATGTAATGGGGACCTAGGAAGAAGAATAAATACACCTATAGTCAGTGGTGATATGGTTTGGGAATATGCAGTGAATGATGGGGAGACCTGGTTTGGGAGAAGCATGGGTAAAACTTATTAAAACCCAGGATCCCAATGACCAAATCTAGGAGAAGAATTCATCCTCTTCCATGAGGAGAGGGTAGAGCAAGATGGTTGGAGTATAGACATCATGCTTTAGAAAATGGCTCTGGAAACAGGAAACTATTATTTTCCTCTAAACTATTCCCTTATCTTCTCCATTATTCTTTAAATTTTAATTATTTTTGACTGCCAACCTGATAACATTTTTTTTCCTGTTGCTATATATCTCCTCATTTCTCTTAGGAAAACCACTACTCCTTCCTATGACTTACTAGTATTTTTGTTTGTTTGTTTGTTTGTTTTCTTTTTCCTTCATATTCCTCCTGGACTTAGAATTCTTAAGTGTTATTTTCCCTCTATACAACTCCAGTTATATCATGAATACAATGAAAAGATAGAATTACACACATAAAATTCCAAGTATTTTGGAATTTTTCTTTTTCAGGGTGAAGGGTAACAGTATTAAAGGTTTAAATTTATGAGGCAGCTAGGTGGATCAGTGAATACAGTACAGGCCCTGGAGTCAGGAGGACCTGAGTTCAAATACGGCCTCAGACACTTAACACAAAACTAGCTGTGTGACCTTGGGCAAGTCACTTAACCCCAATTGCCCTCCAAAAAGCAAAAAAAATAAAAAAGGTTTAAATTTAGATGAAAATGAGACCTTATAGGATCCTAGATCTTATATGTGATTTAGGAGAATGAGCAAAGATTGTAACTTAGGGAACCTGGGTAGTAATCATGGTTCTGGTGCCCATGTGGCCTTGGACAACTAATTCAACCTTTCTTTAGCTGCTATTTCACTTGTGAAATAGAGATAATATTATAGATGTATTTTTGTTTTGTTTTTTTTGTTTTTTTTTTTGTTTTTTGCACAGGGTAAATGAGATAATAGTTAAAATATAAAAGCAGCAGGGTACAGTAGAAAAGCACCATAAAGAACAAGAGAGTAGGAGTCAAGGGACCTGTATTCTAATCCTAGCTTTCCCATTTATTATTGATGTGAGAATGATCAAGTTGTTTGATTTCCATACACCTCAATTTTCTTTTTTTTATGCTTTCTTTTCATTTTTTTTATCTTTTTGGAGGTGGGGAGGCCGGGCATTTGGGGTTAAGTGATTTGCCCAAGGTCACACGGCTAGTAAGGGTTAAGTGTCTGAGACCCAATTTGAACTCAGGTCCTCCTGACTCCAGGGCTAGTGCTCTAATCACTGTGCCACCTAGCCACCCCCACCTCAATTTTCTTATCTGTAAGGTGATGGAGTTGCACACAATGACTTAGAATTCATTTTCCCTATTTGAGCATTCTCTAATTCTCAGTTCTAGCTCCAGTACTCTTTACGTATCTGACCCTGGAAAAGCCTCTCTCTCTCTCTCTCTCTCTCTCTCTCTCTCTCTCTCTCTCTCTCTCTCTCTCTCTCTCTCTCGTTAAACAAAAGGGATTGGTTGAAGCAGGTGATTTCAAAGTTATTTTTAAACCCTAAAAGCAGATAATTATTCTAGATATGAAAATATTTTCCTACATAGAATTCTAAATGTGAAAATATTTTCAGGCATTAAATGAGGACTGTAAGGAAGCCTAGGAATAGGAAAAATGGAATCTTTTTATTAATTTATTTTATTAAGTGGAATAAAGGGAAGAGAAAATTAACTTCCTTTTTTTTCCTCCATGGTCTTAAGGAGAACAATAAGAGAGAATACACGTCTTTTGCTACCTGCCCAGAAACTCTTCTAGATCTTTTGATCATAAATTTTATACTTCCAGGGCACCCAGTTATTAAATTTTGCCCTTTGAAATTTTGCATTGGAACAAAGTTAGGAAATGACCTCTGTTTAGAGACACTACCTTGACTGATATTTTCTATCCTCACTCTCTGCTGGGGGATTTCTACATCTGTAGGGCAAGTCTTGTGGAAACTTTACACTTTTCCACAGACTAGGTTATAAAAATGCATCAGATGTTGTTTTTGGCAGCTCTTTGACTTCTATTAGGTGCATGGGGCCTTCTTGTGTGTTCTGGGAGATGTTTACACAGCTAACTGAAGCCCAACTGTTTTCATTTGCATCAGCTTGTAAAGGTTCTAGTTGTACCCGAGTGGTAACCGAAAGATACTTAAGGAATCATATTAGGAGGAAAGAAATTACTCTTGTGCTGCCTCCTGCCACTCTGTTTTCTTTTGATAGGGCCCTGAAGCTTTGGTTTGTACTGCAAAGGGAGAAATAGTCCTGGGAAGAGACCTGAGGGGCCAGTATTATGGAGGGAGGAAAAGAGAAAATTGCAGGGAAGGCTGAAGAACAGAGCTCCTGCTCCCTTCTGTAAACCAGGACTCAGCAAACTGAATAGCCCTGAATGCCTCTCATGGGTAATAAAAAACAGACTGGGATGAATAGAAAGAAGGGAGAAAAGATATGGAATGAGAGAAAATTAAAAAAGAAATATGGATGAATGAAAAAAAATAAAATGAGAGAGAACATACAGTAGTGGATGGCACCCTGGCTTATGTGGCTTTGGGGAACTGGACCCATCTAGTCCTTAGTTTCCATATCTATAAAATGGGAACATTAAAACTTATCCACTATACTGATAAAGTTGTTTTCTGAATAAAATAATAGGTTTTGATAAGTTAATAGTGCTATTCAAATGTAATGCATAATAACTTATTTTACAGAGAAAATAGTCGAGTGTCACTGCTGATTTTCAGAGGTGCTAAATTGGGATCTAGAGAGTCTAAGCCTTCTTGCATTTCCCAGAGCATGGTCAGATCATGTGTTGTTCTTTTTTCTGTCTCTCTGCTTTTCTAAGTTCTTACATGCCAGTCTTGTCCTTTTACTGCCTTCCTTAAGTCCCCCATTCTGATTCGAGGCTATTTTCTCCACGAACCTGATTAATACCACTGGTCAAAGGGCATCACAGAGTGTTAAGACCATAGAATCTTACAGCATGAAGAGACCATGAATCATCACGTGGAAACATCTCATTTAAACTTGAAAAGATTGTGTCCCTGAGGAAAAGCGACTTGCTCAAGCACACACATGTGACTGCATGCCAAAAATGGAATTCAAGTCAAGATCACAATCCCAGAGTCACAAAACATGAGCTTTGAAATAGAACCTCAGAGATCATCCCATGTGATTGTTTTGTCCTCTATACCATAATGACTTCTAGGATAATGTCTTCAGGTTGCCTTTAAAATCTGAATCAAAATGGAAACTTTTTCCTTTTCTTTTTAAAGTTGCATTTCTAAACCAAAACAACTGATCATCTTCCTCTGTTCCAAGATGGGGAATAAAGTTGATTTAAGCTGAATTTTGGATAAAACATAACATCCTGGTGATTTATTAAACTTAATCTCCTCAATCTCTGCACTCCCCACATCTCCACTAGATTTTCCTTTTCATATCCAGACTATCTTTGTATGACCTCTTTACTCTAGGCTAAGGGAACACATGTATCTGTATAACAAAGAATGTATAGACTTCTGAAATAGGAAGACTCCCTCTTGGCTCTAAAAATAAATACATAAATGAGTAATGCCCTCTTTGAAATCTAAAGGGAAGATAATAACAATCTGCACTTATCTAGAGTTGTAAAGTTTTCTAAGTTGTTTACATACATAAAAGAGTTGCTATTATTATCTCTATTTTGCAGATGTGTAAACTAAGGCTCAGAGAGGTTAAATAACTTGTCCTGGTCACACAGCTTTTAAGGCTCTAAGGTAAAATTCAAACCTGTATCTTTCTAACTCCATATCTAGAATTCTTGACCTTATATTACTAAGTGGTTGATATGTTATGATCTGGCGAATTTCCTGGAGACACACGAAATACATCCTCAAGGCTATTAGATGTGGTGATGTAGAAAATGTGTAAAACTTGAAGTCTGAAGACCTGGATTCAACCCCAGTCTCGCCATTTATTAGATATAACTTTGCTTCCCACTTCCCTGAACTTCCATTTTCTCATTCATAAAAATGGGATGTAGTATTTCCTTAGTGTTTCCATTGTTACATTCAGGTTCCTTTCCTGTTCAAACATCCTAAAAACTAGAAGCCCTCATTTTATTTCCCCTGAATTTTTTTCAACCAGCTAGAATTAATCATATGACATCAAAGCAATTTAAAAGGGTATGTAATTAAAATGAAAAGCAAGTGTTGTAACACTAAGAAACAAATAGCAAACACTCACTATGACCATTTTTTTTTTAAGCAATTGGGGTTAAGTAACTTGCTCAAGATTACACGGCTAGTCATTATTTATGTGTGGGTGCTCATTTTCTGAGGCCGGATTTGATCTCGGGTCATCCCAACTCCGAGGCCGGCGCTCTTACTCACTGCGCCACCTAGCCGCCCCTTTAGGGCAATTGGGGTTAAGTAACTTGCCCAAGGTCACACGGCTAGGTTTTTGTTTGTGTGGGTTAAGTGTCTGAGGCCGGATCCGAACTCAGGTCCTTCTGACTCCAGGGCCAGCGCTCTACTCACTGCGCCACCTAGCCACCCCATCACTATGACCATTTTCCAAACTTCAAACTTCCAACATTCTTGTGAATATAGGTTGTCAAGTCTCTCTAATCTCTGCTTTTTATCCTGGCAGATCAACTTGACTCTAAAATTTACTAGAACCGGAGCAAAAAGTTTACAAGTTCATATCCTTAACCTCACATGTACTCTATAAGTAAGTCTTAAAAACTTAGGAAAAATTATCACTTGTAAAGTCACATTTAGTCACAACATCAAGCTCTGGAGCCATAGCTTTATTCAGGTCTGTGCCCTACTCTTTGTTCATCTTTTAACATCTGTTCTAAATGAACATGGTGATGAAGAAGCTCTATGGTTGATCTATCTAAGTGCATGTTAACTGTTCAACCTACATTCTTCATCCACTTGATCTTTCCTGTGTGGGTAATCATGAAAAGTTTTTGAGGGGTTGCAGATTTCATCTAGGAGGCTTTGATATCTTCAAGGGCTTGATGTATTCAGCACACAGTCATCTCCAAATTGGAGCATCTGGAGAACCTCAACACAGATAGGAAATTCCTTTTCATCTCGGACTCAGCACTGGGTCTGCACAGAGGTAGACACCTTTGGTGAGCATTTCTCTGTGTTTAATTTCTCACCTAATATTTATGAGCATAGGATCATTCAATTAAGTTATCTGGTATATATTTCAAGTAATATTAAATGATTTTAATAATACAAATGTATGTATATATACATATATATACATCACTGATAATGATCCTATAAGAAGACATTTAACAACATTGAAAGAAAATATTTCAAAATTAATAAATAATAAAGGCAGCAGGATTTTATGTTAGGAACCCAAGAAACTAACATTCTCTCTCTCTCTCTCTCTCTCTCTCTCTCTCTCTCTCTCTCTCTCTCTCTCTCTTCACACACACACACACACACATTAACACACACATACACATTGGGTTCCCTGGGCATCAATTACCCCAGGTTCAGAGTATTTTTTGTATTCTTTGGGTCCACATGGCTAAAACTATAGCCCATAAACCCCCACCAATGACTTCATTTTTAAGTCAGTAGACATATTAACTCAAAGTAAATGTTTGAAATTACTGAATTTGCATGGTAATATATTAAATAACAAATCATCTCCATTATAAACTTGTGATATATTATCTCGCAGCTACATACAGTATTAGTTTGAAGAATGATCAGAGATAAAAAATGCAATGCAACATGCAGTAGGGACACATATGGCCCAGACAATTTACATTCCCACTGCCACAAGATCCCTCCTAGTGTTTTGCAGGACATCACTATTCATGGGGTATGATATTTTTGCTAGGTAAGTTCCTCTGCTAGACTCTTTAAATCTATTTGTCATTAGGTTCTACTCTTTCAGAATCATAGCTCTCCAGCCAGATATCTCCCAAGAAGGTTTCTGCCTGTAGGTACTGGACTCAAAATAACTTTTCTTGGCTTCTTTGACTGTTTTGCAGCTAGAATCTCTGGGCCTACCTTCTGGCCACAACATCTGTTTACTAGGTGATTTGATACACTGCAAGATGCCATTACAGTGGGCAGAAAGGGAGAGAAAGCCACACAGCACAGTACACTCTGAAAAGGATAAAGATAAAAGGTCAGATGTGTGAGTCCTTCTCAAGAATTGGGTTCTTCCTCTATAACTGACTCTATTCTCAACAGACAGAACAACTCTTTTCAGAGCTTGGTGGCTTCCATGTTTTTGCATAATTTTATTTCATTTTGTTTTATTTATAGCAAAATGGTTATATCTTTTAGCCATTCACTGACTGCTTCCTGTTTAACTGTGGCTGACTTTAGCCAAAGACTAGGGTACAACCATCTCAAGTTGATTAAGAAGCTTGCTCACATTTCCATAAAGAGGAATAAAGTACAGATATCTTTATTCTTCTTTTACTGTGACCAATCCAAGTCTAAAAAGGGTACACTCTTTCACTGTTTCTATTACCTGTCCACTTACATCCTTATCTCTGTTATCTGATCCTTACATTCTTTAACATGTGGATTTCAGCAACTCAATTGATCAGAAGTCTCCTCATCTACTGGTTGCTTTGCAGTTTGTTTCATATTTCAATAAATTGTGAAATGGTATAAATATTACCCATTGTTGAATATCACTTATGAAAGCATATTTGTTCCCAACCAAGACTAATCTAGGACATCTTCAAGTCATGTAGGTCTCATAATGATTTCGTTTAAATGGGAAAATAAGTATATAGGTCAGTAGCTATTGATGTTCTCATGGTCAAATGAGATTGTTTTCCATAGCTTTGGTATCTGCCCTTTCTTCAGATAACTTCACATTGGGCCTTCAATGCACTCATAGTTGTGCTACCTCTAGCAAAGAGCTTCTCTATATACATTTGTATCAATGTGGCTGCATTCACTGTTTTTGTTTTCCTTAGTGGCTTGCATACCCCTTCTGAAAGCATGTTCGGGATTGATATCAGGATCTAAATGCAGTAGCTGCTCCTTGATGGAGCACATGCTTTATTGTGGTTTTTTTATTTGTTTGTTTGTTTTATAAACCTTTTCCATAGATTTTTTTTCCTCTTTCCATTTTTATCTCTAAATTCCTTTCAGGTAACTTTGTTTAGTTAAGTGCTTTGTAAGTTTTCTTCAATCTGGTTTTGTCCTCTGCTGATTCTCTCTGCTTTATGAGAGAATAAGCTCATAACTGTTCATCATTCCTCTTCATAAAATTTTACAAGCTAGTTTATATTTTAACCCAATGTTGCCTTTGGCATTCTGTCACTCAGTTTGTCAGACAAGTCAGATGTTTGCTGACTAAAGTTCTTATTGAATTCTTTTGGTCTTTTTTGTGAAACATAACTTATATTGGTTAAAATTATTCATACAATTACTGTAATTTGTAGTATAATTTCTGTTGTTCATCTCCCCTTTCTGATTGCAAATTATGTTTAAATATTTCAAGACCAAATTGTTTCACATATATGGACTGGTCTGCCTTTCCATCTTGGTCTTTGGTTCTCAATGGAGCATGAACTCAAGCAAGTTCTCATTCCAGAAAGGCGTCATATTTCACCCCAGTAACAAATTTATTCATTCTCTGAGGAACAACCTAGAAAAGTAATAATAAATTCCTGTGGATGGAATGTTTGCTTATGGAAATCTACCAAAAAAGGAAAATTTAGAATGTCTTTCAAGCCCGGATACCCCACTTCCACTTTTACAACGACAACATTAGAGTAAGAGCAAAGTAGAGAGAGGATGCTAAGACTCACAATTTTAAAATACTATCCATGAACTGTATTATTCATACGCTAAATAGTTGCACCCTAAATGTGTGTTCCTTGCCTAGTGAACAATGAAGCAGAATTCTGGAGGACTGGAATCATGTCAGGATTGGTATTCTTGCTATCAATGAGATCAGCAGAAAGAAGGAAGTTGTAGAAAAAGGCAATCAATAAATAATCGATCTATAAATATTTGTTAAGTGCCTAAGATGTCAGTTGCTGTGCTCACACCGGGTCTATAAAAAGAGGCAAAAGATAGTCTCTGCTCTCAAGACGCTTACCTAATGGGGGAGACAACATGCATATAAACGTATACAAACAAGATATACAGGATAAATAGGGGAAGACTTTAACAGAAGGAGGCACTAGAATTCAGAGGAATTGAGAAAGACTAAAAAGATGAAATTTTAGTTGTGGCTTAAAAAAACAAAAGACAAAAAAAAATGGTCAGTAGGTGGAAATGAGTGGTATTACATTCTAGGCACAGGGGACAACCAGAAAAAACTGCTCTGGGAGATGGAGTATCTTATTCATAGAAGAAACATGAGGCCAGTGTCACTGGACTGAAGACTATGTAGTGGTGAAGGCAGGAAGAGTTCTGGATATAAAGGGTTTTGAACACCAAGCAGAACATTTTGTATTTGATCTTAGACGCAATAAGGATGCAGGGAAGTTGATTGACTAGTGGGAGTAACATAATTGGACCTGTGCTTTAGTAAAATCATTTTGGTAGCTAAAGGGAGGGTTGATTGGAGTGGAGATAGCCAGACCCACCATCAGGCTATTATGACAATACAGTTATGAAATGATGAAAGCCTGCACCAGATTGGTGGCAGTGTCAGAAGTGAAAAGGGTGAATGCTGGAGGTGAAATAAACAAGCTTTGGCAACAGATTGGATATGAGATGTGAGAGACAGTAAGGGGTCAAGGATGAAACCCAAGTTGCAAGCCAGAGGGGCTGAGAAGATGATGTGACCCTCTACAGTAATACAGGAGGTGGGAAGAGCAACAGTTTAAAGGGAAAGATAGTTATTTTTATTTTGGACTTGTTTAATTGAAAGGAAAGGGAATGGGAATAAATAATCCTATAGTGCTTCGTATGTGCCAGGCACCATAGTATGTATTTTACAAATAGTATTTTATTTGATTTTCTCAATCTTGTGACATAGGTGTTGGGAAAATTGAGGCAAATGGGTTAAATGACTTGCTTAAGGTTGCAGTTAGTGTTGACTTGATTTGAATTCAGGTCCTCCTGACTCCAGACTTGCCCTCAATCCATTGTGCTACCGAACTACCTCTTTACTTTAAGATATCAACTTGATACCCAGGTTGATATCTGAAAGACAGTTGGAGATGTAAGATTGTTTCTCAGCAGAGACGTTAAGGCAGGATAGGTCTACTTGAGAATCATCAGCATAGGGATGGTTATTAAATCCACTAGTGCTGATGAGATCACCCAGTGAGAGTAGAGAGAGAAGAAAAGACAAGAACCCTGCGGGACACATTTTCGGGGGGCAAGATTTGGATAAAGGTCCAGAAAAGGAGACTAAAAAAGAGCAGTCACATAGGTAGGGGGAGAATTAGGAGAGAGTGGTCTTCAAAATGGTGAAAAGAAGTGAATACTGAGGAAGAGAGGGTGATCATCAGTGTCAAAAGCTGCCAAGAAGCCAAGGAGAATACGGGAGCAAAAGACCATAAATAGAAGAATGGCTAACAAATACAATTTAGAGAAAAAGAAAGGAGTGGGTAGAGACAGTTTGTGACGTGTGCAAGTGCTATAGGAAATATTCCTTCATGCAGTGTTCAGCACATTTTGTAGTACTAATGACAAAAATTTGCAAAAAGCTTATCATTATAAACTTCCATTTTATACACCTACTTTGTAGAGAATAAAAAGGTAGAGAAGTTATATGAAGCATCAGATAAAACCTTCCAAATTAAATAAACATACACTTCAGCCATTGGTGACTTATATGCCAAAGTGGCAATTGATAACAATAACAAGATGCATATAGGAAAGCATGGCTCAAGAGGAAAGAATGAGAATTGCCTCAAAGACATGTATATTGTCCAGAAGTCTCACCCGTTTATATAATGAATACTGTCTGTAATAAAATAGATAAGGCAAGCATCAAATAACATCACAGAAGATGAAAAAATATATCATTTATCAGACATGGGAAAAACAAAACAAGACTTGTTGATGTAGGAATAATCCCTGAATCAGTTTTCTGAGTATAGTCACATTAGCAATTTATTATAGCTGCTATCAAGATTAGCTTAAAAAAATGAAAGAAGATAATAACAAGAAAAGGCATATGGCATAAAATGGAATAATTTCATTTGGAAACTGAAGGTAAAAGGTATTGTCAAGAAGGTTTTCATCTCCACAGACTTCATATATGTTAATTATCTTCTTTTCATAGGATTGACCTAAGACTTAATTTTGAAATGTCTTTAGTCTTGACCCACCTCCTCCCTGGTCCCTCTTCCCTCTATCTCCCAAGTTTAAACACATAGTTATAACAAAAATCAATTCACAGGATTATGAAAGTATGGATTGATAGACAGGGTCCTGGACTTAAAATCCAAAGATCTGTGTTCAAATGTCAACTGTGTTGTTTGCTATGTGGTCCTAGGTATTTCAGTCCATTTCTCTGAGGCACATTAATCTAAAAAAACTTAGAATAACAAGACTTAGAATACCTGTTGTGAGAAAAGCACTTTATAAACTTGTAAATCCTATTAAAATGAGAATAATATGAGATGTTATTAATAATATGTAAAATTGAGATGATGACAATGATCTTGATTAAAGTCTAAAATAGTAATATCTTTAGTTGTTGCTTTTACCCATCTTCATGGCCAGGCTACTTCCAAACCAGTCTCCAACTTCCCCTGAAACTACATTTTTTGATCCTATAGACCTGTTGCATAATTCATTAAAAGTTAATAGAAAAAAAAAGCTTCAGATAAATGAAAGTACTATCACAAAGAGGATTAAGTCATGACAAGATAATGTGTTAAATTTCACATATAAAATTGTACCCCTTTGAAAATTAGCAGACATTAACAAATGGTGCTTCAAACTAGAGAACTGTTTAGAGCTAATCAAAATTATTAGCTCTAACATGAGATGTAAAATAAAGGAATCCTTAACTTAGCAGTAAATTAATTCAGAATCATCAATGTAAGGTATCTAAAGCCTAATTATTTAACAAGTGTTTCCCAATGAGATTGTTCTTTCATTTGTTCTACTTATTAAAGATCTGAGCTAATAACACTAGCTCTTTAAAAAATATCCAACAATCTTCTACACATTTTAAGACTTAAATTTTGACACTAAGCCATTTCTCCTATAAAGGGTAGTAATTCTCCATGTAAGTCATAATAATCCAGGTGTTTTAATACCCAAAATGATGCATTGTACTATGAGAACACAAAGACCCAAGGAAACAGTAGACTAGCACTAGACCATTGCCACTCTTAGTGGGTTAATCTGTGGTTCTCAGTTAAATTTGTCACTTTCATATTTCTTTACCAAGGACTAAATTCATTGAAAATTTAGTAGAACTAGAATCATGAAATTAAGTAATATAGCTATGTAGGCAATCCAAATAGCAATGGAAAGATAATGTTCAGTGTTAATAGGCAGCAGCATATTATCAATTACCTAATCACAAGAAGTGGTATAAATGAAATAATGATTGTGATGATGACAGTAGTAGTTAGTAGTATTAGTAGTAGTAGCTGTAGCTTATAAAGTGCTGACTTTATGATTTGCAAATCACTTTACAAATATCTCACTTTTTGACAACAACCTGGGAGGCAGGTGCTTTAATTATCTCTACTTTACAGATGAGAAAACAGAGGCTGACTTGCCCAGAGCCAAACAGAAACTTTCTAATGGTAGATTTCAAGTGAGATTTTCCTAACTCTAGGTCCAGTTGTCTCTGCACTGTGTTACATAGCTGTTTGGAAAGGAATGGATTTGGGATGGTCGTGTATGAAAGTGGAAAGGATTAAAAATGGACAAAAATATTTATTTTGCTATTCACCAACTATTAAAAAATAAAAAAACCCTAGATGAAAGCTTCCAACACATTGGGTAGACCCTTTATGAATTTATTGAAAGACATGAACAAAGATAAAATGTAAATTTATTGTAATTTTCCCCTGTGGATGAAGTACCCATGTCAATAGGTCTACAGATTGTGCAAGAATATCAGAGGGTGGCAGAGGTAAAAGGAATATTATCCTTTAATTATCTAATCTGACCTCTTCATTTTGTAGATGAGGAATCTGAGGCCTGAGTGTTGAAGTGATCTGTTAAGATTCCATAAAGAGTTATTGCTTCTAGAACATCTAGATGAAACTAGACTTTGGACGCCAGATTTGAAATCACTTCCCCCTGCACACTACGACACCACACTTCCAAATATTCATTTGTGTTTGTGTATATACACACATACACATATGTATGCATATATATTCTTGTTACACATACACATGTCCCTATATATATGTATATGTGGACAACATACATGTATGCATATGCATACATATGTAGAGGGTTTATTTCCACAAAGCATTTGTACTAGCTGAATTAAAGAAAAAAAAAGTTTCCTTTGCCTATTGTGAGGTTTTTAAACATGTTGGAAAAACCTCAAAAGTCTCAAAAGCTTTTTTTCAAAATGTTATTTTGGTGTTTTATGTATAAATGTTCCCAAACTACTTAGCTAAATTATTTCCTTAAATTACCTATGATTCAAAAAAGTTAAGTGAAAACATTTCTGCAAAATGTTTTTTTTTTTTTGAAGCTTCAATAGCTCTTAGGTGTTTAGAATTCATTTGGAGTTGGCTAATACATGAGTTCATCCTGTTTCCATCAAACTGGTACTTAGTACCAGAATTTCAACCACATCCTTCATTTCAAGGGCTCAAAATTCCTGGAAGTGTAAATTAATTTTTGTTGCCTATATCCTCCTTCTTTAACAGGACATGTCATTGAAAACGAGAACTAGCATATTAAAACCGTATAATATAGTTATGATAACTAGGTAAAACCTGAGAAAAATTAAACTATTTATTATTGTGTTGGAAAATATGTATGTATGTACATGTGTGTGTCTATGTGTGTGTGTGTTTGTGTGTCTTTAAGAAAAATATTAATTCAACAAACTTTGATGGGGAGGGGGGTAGTTTATATGTTTTCCCCTCACCTTAACATTGTTTATGGTATTTGTTTCTTCTATCTTCACTCCATGCATTTTTAAAATTAATTAATTAATTTTGTTTTCAACATTCATTTCCACAAAATTTTTAATTCCAAATTTTCTCCCCATATCTCTCCTCCCCTGCCCCAAGATGTCATGCATTCTGGTTATCCCTTCCCCCAATCTTCCTTCCTTCGTATCACGCCACCCCCCCCCTTATCTCTTTCCACCTTTCTTATAGGGTGATAAAGATTTCTATACCGCATTCCCTGTATATCTTATTTCTCCATGAAGTTTTAAGTGACTAAATGTGATGTCCACCCTTTTATCAAAATATGCTCCTAGGAAGAAAAGATGCTAATAAACATTCATTCTAATGTTTAATAATGTTATTTATCCCAATAGCATTTGCATTTTAAAAGGACATAATAAAATGACTGTGAAATAGGAAAATTTCAGGAATAAACAATCTAGCTTTGGAGGGTGAATACAAGGAACTTTCATGGCAGCCCTAAAGTCATATTATGAAAATGGCTGCCTGCATTAGTATTCATTAAGAGCAAAGGTTAGATAGTTTTGATTTTGTCATATCTTTGTCAAAAGGTGGGTGGTATCTTTTACTATCAGTTTTTTTGAAGTCATAAGTGGTTACTAATTTGGCCAAAATTAGAAGGTCTGCTTTCTTACAAAATATTAATTCATATTCTTTTTATAGAACACATACTCTATATTTACTCATTCAACTGCAACTTGCACTGCCAGAATAGTAGTACAATTCTACCTTAAGATTATAGAGGTATCTCAGAGCTTGGTAAGGTTGTTGGAGTCACGGGGTGAACAAGAAAAGTTTTCTTTCTAATGCTTTATTTCACGTGTTTCCATCAGTATGTTTGTTTATTTGTTTTTATCATTGATTATAAGTTGATATCAATTATCCAACCAAATTTAACTAAGGTTTAGGTATAAGTATATGACTCAATTTCCAAAAAGTACATGCAGTCCATGGGAAAATGGGCTTATGACTGGAGTTGCCAAAAGCATATCCCATAGCTCTTAGAAGTTCTTTTGCTCAAATCCTCAAAATGTTCAGCACCCACAAAACGACACAGAGAAGTTAACCTCCCACTGAGGACAGCCCAGCAGCCCTGCAGGAAGGACCAGCGCAGCGGTCTGGGAGTCGGCAGTGAGCGGGAGTCGAGCCCAGCCAAGCCCAGGTCCGCGTGAGCTGAGGTTTTAGCCCGAGGGCGGCAGGGCCAGCAGCCAGCTGGAGAGACCCCAGAACACCAGCAGCTGTGGTGATTCCAGAATTATCAACATAGATATGCCTAGGACAAAGTAAGAGGTTAGTGTCCTATGGACTTTGGGACCAGTATTTGGGGAATGCATCAGCTCCCTCCCCTGGGGGCTAGAAGCTGCCGAGGAGACACACAATCTTCAAGTTTTCAGAGGCTGCTGCAGCTCCTTGCCTGCGAATTGTAGGGAGATACAGCAATCAGTCTTGGGGGGTAATCGCTCTTGCTTTAACCTCCCTGGATCTGGATTGTGATCTAGGGTGGAAGTCATGGGTGGGTTTACAGCTTGCCAGAAACGGAAGTTGCCCCCACACGTTCGGGACGAAAATTCCTCTATCTGGCCTTAAAGCCATAGTGTGGCAACAAGCCCAAAAGTCAAGTAATTAAGTGGCAACATGCCAAGGCAAAGGAAACAGAAAAATGCAACCCTAGACTCCTATTTTGGGGGCATAGAACGGGAAAAGGACTGTGAGGTCAGAAGTCCTGCTCCAAAAGCCCCAGAGGAAAATATGAGTGGGTTGCAGGCCATAGAGGACCTTAAGAAGGACTTTAAAAATCAAATAAGAGAAGTGGAGGAAAAATTGGAAAAAGAAATGAGAAGGATGCAGGAAAAGTATGAAATGAGGGTCAACAGCCTGACTAAGGAAAACAACACCTTAAAAAACTCAAATGGCAAAGGAGGCCCAAAAGGGCAATGGGGAGAAGACTGCCTTAAAAAGTCGAATTTGCCAGATGGAAAAAGAATCTCAAAAGTTCACTGAGGAGATTCATTCCTTCAGAGTTAGACTGGAGCAAATGGAAGCTAGTGACTTTATGAGAAATCAAGATGCTGTTAAGCAGATCCAAACAAATGAAAGATTAGAAGGCAATGTGAAATATCTCATGGGAAAAACCACTGACCTGGAAAATAGATCCAGGAGAGACAATTTAAAAATTATTGGACTACCTGAAAGCCATGATCAAAGAAAGTACCTAGAAATCACCCTTCAAGAAATTCTCAAGGAAAATTGCCCTGATGCTTTAAATCCAGAGGGCAAAATAGAGGTTGAAAGAATCCACCAATCACCTCCTGAAAAAGATCCCAAAAAGAAAACTCCCAGGAATATCATAGCCAGGTTCCAGAATCCCCAGATCAAGGAGAAAATACTCCAAGCATCCAGGAAGAAACAATTTCAATATTGTGGAAACACAATCAGAATAGCCCAGGACCTGGCAGCTTCTACATTGAGGGATCAAAGGGCATGGAATATGATATTCCAGAGGGCAAAAGAACTGGGAATGAACCCAAGGGTCACCTACCCAGCAAAACTGAGTATTTTGTTTCAGGGGGAAATATGGTCATTCAGTGGAATAGACAACTTTTAAGCACTCTTGAGGAAAAAACAGAATTAAATAGAAAATTTGACATCCAGACACAAGAAGGAAGAGATGCCTGAGAAGGTAATCAGGGAAAAGAAATCAAAAGGAACTTATCAAAGTTGAACTATTTACATTCCTATATGGAAAAGCAATAACTGTGACTGATGGAATCTTTCTCACTATGAAAATAATGGAAGAAGAGTGTGTGGTCATATGAATACATATGTGAATGTGTGTGTATATGGTTACAGTTATATATATGGATAGAGGGCATAAGTTGAATTTGTTGGGAAGGGAGAATACTCAAGGGATGAAATTATGAGGTGAGAGAGGAAAGTGGCAAGAGGAGATGGGGAGAGACAGGGTAGGGTAAACTATCTCATGTAGAAGAAGCAAGGGGAAGTGGTTGCAAAGGAGGGGGAGAATAGGAAGGCACAAAAAGGCAAAACCACATTCTCATTGAATTTGGTTCCGGGAGAGAATGACATACATACTAAATGAGATATCTCAACTTGCAGCAGAATAGGGGGAAGGGGCATGAGAGGAGGGATGATGGATGGGAGGGCATCCTTGGTGGGAGGGGAGTACCCACTATAGAAGAGGGACTGGGATGAGAGGAGGGATGATGGATGGGAGGGCATCCTTGGTGGGAGGGGAGTACCCACTATAGAAGAGGGACTGGGATGAAAGGAGGGATGATGGATGGGAGGGCATCCTTGAGGTGAGGGAAGTACCCCCTATAGAAAAGGGACTGGATCATGTAGGGAATGGACCAGGTGGGGGGTGGGATGAATGGGAGGGAATTATAAGCAGCCTTGTACAATATATCTACTATGATAATGTTTTGCATAGCTAGACATGTACAACATATACTGAATTACTTATCTCCCCAGAGGGAATGGGTGACAAGGGAGGAAGGAAATGGATCTAAAATTCGAGGTCTTAACATTAAATGTTTCAAATATATATAAATATATTATTAATATATTTATATAATAGATAAGATGTATACACAAATTTTTAATGGAAAAGTTGAAGGGGGTATGGGAGAAGGTATGGGAGAGAGCAGATTGGAGGAAGCAATGTCTTGTGGGACTGCTATTCTCGGAGGTTGGGTAGGGGAATAACGGGGGGAAATGAATGTAACTCAAACTCTGGTGGAAATGAATGATGTAAAACAGAAGTTAATAAAGCATCTGTTTAAAAAAAAAAGAAATTCTTGTGCTCAAATCCTCAAAATGTTCAGCTTAAATCTGGGACTCAAAAATTTTAATATGGAACTCAAAGTTTTAAAAACAAATGTTCAAAAATTGCTTTTTTTACGTGCAACTAGGAAATAAGATATACAGTCACTGCAGTATAGAAATTCATCTTCCTCTACTAGAAAGTTGGGGGGTGGGGAAGAGGGAGGATATAAGAAAGAACAGATTGGGAGAAAGGGTATTCAGTAGGCTTGCTGTTTTGGGTTGGAGGTAGGGTAAAGATGGGGAGAAAATTTTGTAACTCAAAATCTTGTGGAAATGAATGTGAAAACCAAAAATAAATAAATAAACTGAAAAAAAAAAAACGTTCAGCTTAGATATGGCACAGCTCACCTCTCCTTATAGAGCCTTGAATCTCACTTTACTTAAGACATCTGGTAATTCATCAACTATCAGTACATATACTGGAATGAACTATTCCAGCTATACTGTCAGGACAATGATAATAAGTCCCAAAGTTTTCAAAATGCGTAAGTTTTTACTCTGGCCCAAGGGTTGTGAAGGTGAAAAGTTTGAGACATCAGAAGTTCAAAACTCTTTTCTCCCAACTCCCAAGCATTTCCTTTTCAAGGGCTTGCCTGAAGGCTTCCACCACGAAGCTCCAAGATACCTGAATCCCCCTGAATGTGTCTCTTTGTAATTTCTACCTATAGCTCCTGAGTCTGCCTTGTGAGATCAAACAGAACAAATGTGATACTTCTTCTATATGCCAGCCCAACACAAGCATGCCAATCACACCCCATCTGATTTTCCTCTTCTCCTGGGTAAATATCCCCACTGCCTTCAGCAAATATTCATATGACATGGATTTATGGCCTTCTTTAACCATCTTGTCAGGCCTCCTTGGGTGTTCCACAATTTATCAATGTGAATCATAACCTGTGCTGCCAAGAATTGAGCATAATGTTCCAAATGAAGTCTAATGACATCTAAATACAGTGAGACTATAGCTTCCAGATTCTATGCCATTCAATGCAGCCCAGAATCACATGAGCTTTTTCAACTGACCCATCACATTGCTAACTTATATTTAGTTTGCAACCCCTTAAAACTCCAGTTCTTTTTCTTTTTTCAGACAAAATAATGTCTAACAATATCTTCCCCATGCTGTAATGGTGAAATTGCTTTTTATACCCATTTGACACTTTACATTTATTTCATCTTATGTTTTCCCCAAATGCTCTAGCCTGTCAATATATTTTTGAAGCATGCCTCTGCTATCTAATATATTAGATATGCCTTCCAGATTTACGCTGTCTAAAATCTTATCACTGGGATTACTGTAACTTTCCAAGTCATTGATAGTGAGGAAATTGAGAGGATTAGGACAACAAGTTGTACTGGGAATTGAATGAACCAATCCATCCTCTTAGTCAGTTTTAGAGCTACCTTAGTTTCTATTCATTTACTGATCTAGTTCAACTTCTATGCTAGAGAAAACTTTGTTCAATTGTAGGAACTGAAAAACCTTATTGAATTTTTTTAAGCTAACACTGCATGACTGGGGAACCTGGACCACGCCTATCTGCTGTTTAGAGACTCTTACAATAAAGACCTAGATTATGTTGACCAGAAGCTTAGTCAGATCCAAAGACTGATGCAAGGAGTTTTCTCACAATTGTACATCTCAGTCAACCTATATGTCTTATCTGAAAACTAGCCCCATACTTATCAATCAATTATTGTTTCTATGTTCCTTTGATTGATTACAGAACCTTGGGGGTTGAGTAGGACACCTCTTTTTCTGAACTCAGGGAATACTATCTGTTCACTCACCCTTCTTCCAACTTGGAAAGTTCCTAATCTTTCCTCCAGTTAGAAATCAGATTACCTAATGTATTTTTCCTTTTAATTGGCCTTATTTAACTGTTTTTAATGCATAAAAGTCTGTTTCCGTCTGTATTTGGGGTCCAAGCCTATGCTGAAAAGGTGTAGTCCCTGTTTGTTGGGTAATTACCATGCATTGTTTACTAAATTGATATGCTCAGAAGATTGAACCTTTATTTTCCTAAATCATTTCATCATTCAACTGCCATAATAGAGATATTAAATAGCACAAATTGGGTTCAGCCCAGTTCCCTGGGGGTTATTCTACTGGAGATCTCCTGCCAATTTTACCTTGAAAAAATAGTGACTGTTTTGACATCCATCCAACTAGATTAGAAAGTATATAATTTTATTATCATATACTATATCATGGATCTCCATATTTTCTGCACAAACAACACAAGTTTAATTTTGCTAAAATCTAAGCCATATCTAGAGTACACCCCTCTTATTCAACTTACCAACTCTCTCACATAAAGAAATAAAGTTATGACTGTTATCACTTCCATGCCTTTCTAGATATTCAGGAGCCATCTTTTTAATGATCTCCACTTAAAAACATTTCCCCAGAAATCAAAGTTAAACTCATTAAAATATATTTTAGGGGCGGCTAGGTGGCGCAGTGAGTAGAGTGTGGGCCCTGGAGTCAGAAGGACCTAAGTTCGGATCCCGCCTCAGACACAACGCACACGCAAACAAAAACCCAGCTGTGTGACCTTGGGCAAGTTACTTAACCCCAACTGCCCTCCAAAAAGAAAAAAAAAAGAAAAAATATATATTTTGCAGACTTTATTCTTATTGTATTTTTGGATTCTGGGATGACTTTTGTCCTAAGGTCTTGTGGTATCTATCTCATGCTCCAGCATCATTCCAATGTGATTAACAATAGCTCAGCGATTATATCTGTCAGTATTAGAGGATGCAGTTCATCTGGGCCAGGTAAATTGACTTCAAGAGTAAATTGATGTTGTCTTTCATGCTTGGGCGCCGCAGGGGTGAGGAGCTCCAGTGTCCGGCTTCTGCCACCGCTGCCACCGCCTTCTTCGCCGCTTCCTGTGTCTCCAGTATGATTCTTGGCCTGCGCCGAGCGCCCGCAGCATGCCATCCAAGGGGCTGCTCCAGTCAGTCCAGGTCTTCCGGCGAAATAAAACAGCCACTGCTGTGACTCATTGCAAGAGAGGCAATGGGCTGATCAAGGTGAATGGGAGACCACTGGAGGTGATTAAGCCTCGCACCCAGCAGTACAAACTGCTCGAGCCTGTCCTCCTACTAGGCAAGGACCGTTTTGCTAGGGTCGATATCCGGGTCCATGTGAAAGGAGGAGGCCACGTAGCCCAGACTTATGCTATCCGCCAGTCCATCTCTAAAGCCCTGGTGGCCTATTACCAGAAATATGTGGCTGAGGCCTCCAAGAAGGAAATAAAAGGCATCCTTATCCAATATGACCGAACTCTGCTGGTGGCTGACCCTAGGCGCTGCTAATCCAAGAAGTTTGGTGGCCCTGGAGCCCGGGCTCGCTACCAGAAATCCTGTCAATAAGGCAACTGCTAGGATTGTGGGTCTTTTTGCAATAAATTTGGTATATGACCTTTTCAAATTAAAAAAAAAAAGAGTAAATTGATGCTCTGTCACCTTCTCCTGACTTATCTTTGATATTAATTCTTTGTTAAACATTATAGTTCTGGCATTTTTGGTGCAAAGTCCATCACTTTGGCAGAGAAAGTAGAAAAAACACAGGAATTAAACAAATCTCTATTATTTTTGTCAGCTTTCATCATATCACTAATCATAAGCAAAGATCCTAGTCCTTTTTTTCCAATGTCTTAAAAAACAAAAACTCTTGTTCTTACCTTCCCTTTGAGCTTTTAGTTCATCCTGAGCTTTAGCACTCCTGACACTATTTTTAGAAAACTGTCAAATTCATATTTGTACTCCTTTATCTGTCCTTATTTCCATGTTTTCCACATTAAAAAAAAAACCTTAGTTTGTTTGTAATATATGCATCCACATTTATCTAGTCATATTTCCTCCTAGTTGTAATTTTTTCCATTTGTGTCTTCATGATTTCATTCTTGAGCATCTCCCATCCTTTCTTGGTTAACTTCCCTCTTAATATATCCATGTTATTCTACTGACCTATCCCTGAACACTTTTTTCACAAACTAGAGGAGAAAAAAATCACCTCCTTTTCAACTTCCCATCAAAGATACCCTACTGACCAGTTTATTGTTGTTGTGAGGATAATATCCCGAACAGAGTCTTTACTTCGTTGATTTATTATGATTTTGTTGGATGGAACTATCGTTAAGGCAATGTAAAGGGTTATTGGTTGCTCTGTTTGCATGAAAGAGAGAGAATTCTAGGTTGTCTGAGTAACTGAACATATTAATTCCGGCCCTACTATACCATGCCTCTGTGTTTTCTATACTGGTAGTTTGTAGGATATCCTGATGTAAAAATCACTCCTGTTTAATCCTTCAATGGCCTTTTCCAACCTGTTTTCTATCACGTATGTTCCCTTTGCTTCCCAGACTTACTTACATGAATATACTTTCTTCATTTATCATATACCATCTATTAACCTATTTACATATTATTTTAATTAAGTATACACATTTAAATTTTATTACAATCTTATGTATCATCATACCAATTTTTAACGAAATTTCTGAATCGAATTTTCCTTCTTACATTAAGATTTCTAATTTATCTTGTTTATTACATAAGCTTTGGGATTTGACAAATCAAGTCAAGAAACATTCAAGTGCTTGTTATGTGACAAGTCCTGTGTTAAAGGATGAGGATCCAAGGAAAGTAAAACAAAATGAGTTCCCTCTTTCAGAGAGCTCACAGTATAATAAGGGGGATAATTTCCAAACAACTATAGACAAACTAGATATATACAGAGATCTAAATCCAGTTTTATATTTAAATTTAAGATAATCTTAAAGGGAATTCACTAGCATTAAGGGGTACTGGAAAAGTCTTTTTAATTTTAAATTATTTAGTATTTTATTTTCTCCTAATTATGTGTAAAAACAAATTTTAATATTCCTTTTAAAAATGTGAGTTCCAAATTGTTTCCCTCTCTCCTCCACCAATGAAAAGGCAAGCCATTTCATATAGGTTATACATATGTACTCGTGCAAAAGATATTTTCATGTTAGCCATGGTGTTTGTGTATGTGTGTGTGTGTGTCTCAATTTTCTCACATCCCCTTCAAAATTTGTCATTTTTCTTTTCTGTCCTATTAGTCAATCTAATAGGTAAGGGATACTACCTCAGAATTATTTTTATTTATATTTCTGCAATTAATAGTGAGTTAGAGCATTTTTTTTATAGGGCAAGGGATAACTTTGATTTCTTCATCTCAAAAGTGATTGCTCATATCCTTAGTGAATTCCTCTTTCTCACCCTTTACTTTTTTTATATCATCCATTCATATTCAACTCACACCAGTGTCCTCTGTCTATATGTATGTATGTATAAATATAAACTGTTTAACCCTAATGAGGCCTTTATGATTCGCCTTTTCTTTTTTCCCTTTTTTATGCTTCTCTTGGATCTTACATTTGAAAGTCACTTTTTTCTTTTTCTTTTTTTTTTTACATAGGTAAATGTTTACTTTCCAAAATGTCTATTTTTAGATACAGGCAGAATCACAGATCATATACTGGAGGGTGAACCACTGCCACCAACTTGCCTAGTGTCCTAATGGCAAAGTACAGAGAGAACTAGGGGCTGGGGAAAGCAGGATGGCTTCTATACTCTGATTTTTACCATTTGGAAGGAGATATCTGTTTTAAGAAATATATATTTCCAGGGGATGACAGGATATACTTTTTTAAAAATTGAATTAATTAATTAATTTTGCTTTTTGGAGAGGGGGGAAAGCAGGGCAATTTGGGTTAAGTGACTTGCCCAAGGTCACATGGCTAGTAAGTGTTAAGTGTCTGAGGCTAGATTTGAACTCAGGTCTTCCTGACTTCAGGGCTGGTACTCTATTAACTTCTCCACCTAGCCGCCCTTACAGGATATACTTTTATTCCATCATAAAGAACAAAGCCACCCAACTGAAGAATTATACTCAGTTTTCTTGGGTAGGTGAATCTTTGTTGTAATCTTAGCTCCTTTGCCCTCTGGAATGTAATATTACAAGCCCTCAATTCCTTTAAGGTGGAAACCTCCTAATCTTATGTTATCCTGACTGTGGCTCTACAACAATTGAATTGTTTCCTTCTAACAGCTTGCAATATTTTTTATTTGACCAGGGAACTCTGAAATTTGGCTATACTATTCCCAGGAGTTTTCATTTTGTGCTCTCTTTCAGAAGGTGATCCATAGATTCTTTCATTTTTTATCTTACCCTCTGGTACTAGAATATCAGGTCAATAGTTTCTTGATAACATCTTGAAAGATGATGTCTAAGCTCTATTTTTTTTATCATGGCTTTCAGTTAGTCTAATATTTTTAAATTATCTCTCCTAGATATATTTTCCAGGTCAGTTGTTTTTCCAATGTGGTATTTCACATTTTCTTCTATTTGTTTTCATTCTTTTGGTTATACTTTATTGTTTCTTGATGTCTCACAAAGTCAATAACTTCCATTTGTTCAATTTTAATTTTTAAGGATTTATTTTATTCAGTGAGCTTTTGTACCTCCTTTTCCATTTGAATAATTCTTCTTTCTGAGGTATTTTTTTCTTTGACGGATTTTTGTACCTCTTTTACCATTTGGTCCACTCTGTTTTTTAAGGAATTACTTTCCTCAATATTTTGTGCCCCTTTATCAAGCTGTTGACTTGTTTTTTCATCATTTTCTTGCATCACTCTCTCTCTCTCTCTCTCTCTCTCTCTCTCTCTCTCTCTCTCTCTCTTTGGAGGGCAATTGGGGTTAAGTAACTTGCCCAAGGTTACACGGCTAGGTTTTTGGTTTGTGTTTGTTAAGTGTCTGAGGCCGGATCCAAACTCAGGTCCTTCTGACTCCAGGGCTGGCACTCTATTCACTGCGCCACCTAGCTGCCCCTCTTGTATCACTCTCATTTCCCTTCCCAGTTTTTATCTATCTCTCTTGATATTTAAAATCCTTTTTGAGCTGTTCCATGGTCTGAGATCAATTCACTTTTTTTTTTCTTGGAGGCTTTGAATGTAGGAGTTTTGACTTCGTTGTCTTGTGCTGAGCATATGTTTTGATTTCCCTTGTCATCATAATAATTTTCTATAGTCAATTTTTTTCTGTTTTTTCCCCTCATTTTCCCAGTCTATTTCTTGACTCTTAATTCTTTACTAAAGTTGGGTTCTGCTTGCAGGATGGTGGGTTTATTATCCCAAACTTCAGATATTTTGTTTAACTGTTTTCAGAGCTAGTTTTGGGGGTCTGGAAACTTTCAGTTCCTTTATGATCTAGTGAGAGGTGTGTTTACTTCTCTCCTTTTCTGTGTTCTGGTCTGTGAGTGACCACAAACACTCTTTTTTGCCCTGGAACTGTGAGGACAGTCCATGATCCTATGGCTACAAGTTCATGTGTTCTAATTCTCGCCTTTACCTCAGGACTGCCCTGCAAGACTGCAACTTGTATCCTATTATGGGTGAAACAATAGAGTCCTGCCTCCAGTGCCAGCAAAGAGACCCCTGTAATTTCCTTCTCCCCAGTTGTTCAACCCCCTCTGTGGGCAGAGAGCTCTGGAACAGCTACTACCACTGCTGATTGAATCACTCCCAAAGTTTACTACTAGTTTACTGAGGCCTGATCTGAGCTTATATGGCCTGCAATGGACTGCACTCCACCCTCACCCAAACCTTTCCTGCTGAACTTCTAAGTTGACTTGGACTGGAAAATTGTTTTACCTCATCTTTTTGAGTTCTGCTACTCAAGAATTTATCTGGGAGCATTATTTAAAGGTGTTAAGAGGGCTTTGGGGAGAGCTCAGGGGAGTTTAGTATTCCTTCTGCTATATCATATTGTCTCTTAACATGTTACAGTATTTTTTTAACCTAAAGGAAAATCACATTATAAATATGTTTTCAAGGTAGTCTTTGTGAAAGTATCATTAACAAACCAGTCACTGACCTTCTGATGATGAACTTAGCTCCTTAGACAATAGATAATCTTCCACTGGACCTTTACTCAAAGCCTGCTGGTCTAAGCAAAAACTGTGACCGCTTCCTCTACAATGTATTGTTATTGTGGATGCAAAGTCACCTTACTGCTTTTAATGAATTATAAGAGTCTGACCTTTGTGGAGGCTTTCACCTAACCCAAACAACCATAGCAACAAAAACAAACAAACCAAAAAACCAAGAAACAACAATAAAAGTAACTCTATGCAAAGGAAGAATAGAAAGTAAATAGAGGAAGAAAAAATGTAGTCAGGAATTATTACAATTTCCTGCAGAACTTTAAATAATATAAAACAATTATCATAACAATCAATCCAAAGGAGTCCAGAAATTGCCTCAGCCAGCAAACCTTTGGTTTCCTCCCTGCTTGGAGATATGTAGGATAAAGGGACAAAATTAATTTAAAATACAAATTTATTTGCAAAATATTACAGAGTTGATAATAGAAGATTTCAAGCAGCATTGCCTAATAAAATAACTAAGAACAGTGAAGCAAATATGTAGAAAGCTTTATGTGTAAGATAACTAGTTCATATCATTGCAAAATCATTTGTAATAATTATGGAAGGATTCTAACACCTTACATCTCAATGTGCTATGTAAGGAAATAGAAAGGGCAAAGATGTGGATCTCATCTATACCAGACTAAGTACATGCAGAAGTTGCCTGCTAAAACTAGAGATTAGCATAAACTAGAGAGCTTTAAGAGATTTATTTTCAATATATCTGCTCTGAAATAAATGTAATTACCAAAAAAAGAATAAAGATGACACAGAATACTTTGATAACTATCAATCCATATGTTTATGTATTTGTCTCTACAGAATTGTTATGAGTGATCCTAATGTACAGATCTGACCATGTCAATCTCTGCTCATAAAATTTTATTAACTCCCTACTGCCAATAGAATAACATATATACTCATGTGTTTGACTTTCACAATCTGGCTATCTTCTCAGGTCGATTACACATTACTTTCCCTTAAACATTTGATTTTCTGGGCAAACTAGACTACTGACTTTTCCTGTTCTTAGTATTTCATGTCCTATTTTGTGCTTTTGTGTAAGATGCTCACCAATGGTTGCTCTCCTTACCCCTGCCTCTTGGACCCCCTCACATGAAGTGTTAACTCATCCATGTGACCTTTTCCAATTGATCCAGTTGTTAATAGCTGCACCTCCCAAAATTACCTGACATTTAATCTATGTCTTTAATTTACATAACTCTGTACTTGTTTCCCTCTAGTAGAATGTCAGCTGTTTGAGAGAGGGGGCTTTTATTTTTCTTTTTGACTAGTGCCTAGAACATAATGAATGCTTTAAAAATTGTTTCATTGAATCTACATGTATATCAATGCAATCCTACATAATAAAATAAAAGAACAGCTGGCTGTTGAAAATCATTTTCCACCATGGACCATGCCTTCATTGTCACACAATTCACTGAAAGGTATGGAGAATACAAAATTCTACTGAGCTAATTGTTTATTATTTTTGAGAATGGATTTAATAGAATACTATTCAGCCTTGAAAGCTCTCTTCCTTCAACTTGTCCCTCATATATATCTTAAGATGACCCAATAGTACTTAAAAGATAAATTCACCAGACAGAAATTTCATTCCAGTATCTTTTTGGCTATTAGTAGCAAGGAAACATTTAATATGACACCAATAATTTCCTATCCTACCTATCCAAAGACTGTATGTGTGTATAAATGCATATGTGTGTACCTACATACATGTGTGTGCATATACAGGATGTGTCAAGGGTTTCAGTAAAGTATTAAGGTGAATTAAGACATTTTAGGTGCATTAAGGCTTTTGGGACACCTGGAGGGTTATAAGTGTTAAGAGATAGTTAAAGTACCCTCTCTAGTACTAGTTACTACTAGTACCCTCTCAATTTCAGAAGCAAACAAGGAAGGCCTTCAGTATCTTGGGTAGTCCTTCTGCAGCAAACCTTAGGGACAACAAGAATAAAAGTCACATGGGATAGATATGCATACATAGATGACTTTCTATATTGTTACAGGGAACTTCCAAATTAATGAGACCACATCCATATAAATGTTTGAGTATAGGAAGAAAACAATCCTCAAGTCAGTAATTTGGGTTTTTCTCTACAGCATGCTCCTGACTCTGTTTATATGTGTAAGAAAGAGATGGAATGTGAGGGAAAGAAAGAAAGAAAGAAAGAAAGAAAGAAAGAAAGAAAGAAAGAAAGAAAGGAAGGAAGGAAGGAAGGAAGGAAGGAAGGAAGGAAGGAAGGAAGGAAGGAAGGAAAAAAGGAAGAGAAATTCGGTGACAGCAATTAAACTCTGCAGATCTCGGTTTCCTTATATGAAAAATGAAAAAGCTGAATTGTTCCTTCTGATTGTGAAATCCTATGATTATTGACTTTACAACTCTCCCTGAGCATTCTCTTACCAAACATGATTCTTTATCCACTTGGTGACTGCCAATCACTTGACCTCCCAATTCTCTCATAAGGGTATCTTTCCTACAATAGCCACTTTCTCCTCTTTTGCCCACCTTGACCTCTTGGTGAAGCAATTCAATTCTACACTGTCCTATTCTCTTGGTTCACTAGTCCATTTACCATTTCCCCAGTTCCTCCCTGCCAAGTATCAACCCTAAATTATATCCACCATTTCAGACTGGCTCAATAAAGCCCAGAGGCTCTCTATTGTCTCCAGAATCAAATGCAAAATCATCTATTTGCCATTCAAGATCCTTTGTAACCTAGTCTCATTTTTCTTATATTTTCCAAGCTTCTTATATTCCCCATACTCTTCTATACAGTGTCACTGACCTCCTTGCTATTCCACCAGCATGGCATTCCACATATTATGCCTAGGTATTTCCTCTGGAGATATGTAGGATAAGAGACAATAAATATAATAATATTCCCAAGCTGGAAATTGTCTCTGTTTCTTGCCCCAGTCTCTGTCTTTCCCAGCCTCTCTTAATTCTAGTGCCTTCCCTCTCCTATTGATTTTCTATGTATCCTGTTTATAGTTTGTGTGTACATATTAGTTTGCTTGTTGTCTCTCCCCTGAGAGTACAAGTTCCATAAGGGCAAGGGCTATCTTTTTCCTTTTTTGTATCCCTAGAACTTAGCATGTTGCCCAGAATATAGTAGATGCTTAATAAATGTTTATTGATTATTGACCTCAATCTCTGCCCCCAGTTATTCTCAGTCCACTATACTCCCTGCAGCATCAGAAATCTGACACAAAATGGCTAACTGAAACATCTAGAGGAAGTAGGGAGAACTGGCTCCCATGCCAATTTCCAAAATAGCATTTGTTATTTAGAGAAAAATGTGTGGTTCCCACCATACTTAAGAAGAAAAAAGTAAAAAGCATAAAACAATTAAGTGTAAATATCTTGACATCATAAATTATATTCTATACTCTTGACATCCCAATTAGTACCTAGCAGTGAGCTAGATATATAAAATATCCAATCACACATCACACACACACACACACACACACACACACACACACACACAAAATGTTAATTTAAATATTTCATAAAATCACCCCATGATCATAGAAGTAATATCTGGTGTAATATCACTGACAAATAGGTAAGCAAATTTAGTTAGAAACTAAATCACAAATAAATGTTTTTGAATGAATTAGATGAAGCATGTTTTAGAGCCACAAAATTCTGGACTCATCTGAACTATTTTGATAATAGGCTCTGACCTAAAAATGTCATTTTCTTTCTATAACTTATTGACTCCACCTATAATTACACTGGGAAAATCTTTATCTATATCTACATCTACATCTATATCTATATCAGTATCTGTATCTATATCTATCTATGTATCTATCTATGTATTTTTCTAGCATAAGTAATACATAGATTTTCTTTGTTGGAGGTTAAAGGAGTGGAGGTAATAAACTCCACACGAGCATTAAGAGTAACATATGAAATTAGAGCAGCCTTTTTTTCATTACAGAGTAAATAAAGTATGTGCAAAGGACTCAAAGGAGTACATAAATAGAGACAGAAAACCTATATGGCACTAAACTAATCTCTAAACCCCCTTTGAAAGGAACCAAACTTGGGACTGATGACAGAAACCATTGGACTTTCTATTTCCCAGCTTGCTTACTAAGTCCCTCAAGATTCCTAATGATATCTTTTTTTCCCCTAGTGTTTTCTTCTGGTTTTTTTTTTTCCAAATGCTTTATTAACTTCTGGTTTACATCATTAATTTCCACCAGATTTTGAGTTACAATTTTTTCCCCATTTTTCACCTACCCACCACCCCAGAATAACAGTCTTACAAGACATTCCCTTCTCCAATCTGCTCTCTCCCATATCTCCTCCCATACCTCCTTTGACTTTACCATTAGGGCAAGGTGAGTCTCTGTGCCCCAATGCCTGCACATCTTATCTCCCAGTTACATGTGAAATAGTATTAATAATAGCATTTATATATATTTGAAACATTTAATTTTAAAACTTCGAATCCAAGATCCATTCCCTTTGTCCCTCGTCACCCACTCCCTCTGGGAAGATAAGCAATTCAGTATATGTTGTACATGTATAGCTATGCAAAACATTACCATAGTAGATATACTTTAAAAGACTGACTATATTTCCCTCCCACCCATCCCACCCCCATGTGGTCTATCCACTACTTTGATCCTGTCCCTCTTCAAAAGTGGGTGCCTCCAACCTCCCCTTCCCCCAGCATGCCCTCCCCTCCATCCTCCCTCTTTTCATCCCCCTCTCCCCTACTCTTCTGCAGGGTGAGATATCCCATTTAGTTTGTATGTCATTCTCTCCCTGAGCCAAACTCAATGAGAATATGGTTTTGCCTTTTTGCCTTCCTGTTCTTCCACTCCCCTGCAAACACTTCCCCTTGCCTCGTCTACACGAAATAGTTTACCCCTGCCCCCATCTCTCCCCATCTCTTGCCACATTCCTCTCTCACCTCTTAACCTCACCCCTTAAGTATTATCCCTTCCCACCAAATTCGACCTATGCCCTCTATGCATGTATACCTGTAAACATATATACACACATTCACATATGTATTCATATGCCCATATACCCTTCTTCAATTATTTTCATGCTGAGAAAGGTTTCATCAGTCACAGTTATTGTTTTTCCATGTAGGAATGTAAATAGGTCAACTTTGATAAGTTCCTTTTGATTTCTTTTCCCTGTTTACCTTCACAAGTATCTCTTTCTTACTGTGTCTGAATGTCAAATTTTCTATTCAACTCTAGTTTTTTCCTCAAGAATGCTTGAAAATCCTCGATTCCACTGAATGACCATATTTTCCTCTGAAACAAGATACTCAGTTTTGCTGGGTACATAATTCTTGGTTTAAATCCTAGCTCCTTTGCCCTCTGGAATATCATATTCCATGCCCTTCAATCCCTCCGTGTAGAAGCTGCCAGGTCCTGTGCTATTCTGACTGTGTTTCCACAATATTGAAATTGTTTCTTCCTGGCTGCTTGTAGTATTTTCTTCTTGATCTGGGAATTCTGGAACCTGGCTATAATATTCCTAGGAGTTTTCTTTTTGGGATCTTTTTCAGGAGGTGATCTCTGGATTCTTTCAACCTCTATTTCCCTCTCTGGGTCTAAAACATCAGGGCAATTTTCCTTGAGAATTTCTTGAAGGATGATTTCTAGGTTCTTTCTTTGATCATGGCTTTCAGGTAGTCCAATAATATTTTAAATTATCTCTCCTGGATCTATTTTCCAGGTCAATGGTTTTTCTCATGAGATATTTCACATTGCCTTCTATTCTTTCAATGGCTTGGATCTGTTTAAGAGCATCTTGATTTCTCATAAAGTCACTAGCTTCCATTTGCTTCAGTCTAATTCTGAAGGAATGAATCTCCTGAGTGAGCTTTTGAGATTCTTTTTTCCATCTGGCAAAGTTGGCTTTTTAAGGCATTCTTCTCCTCATTGCCTTTTTGAGCCTCCTTTGCAACTTGAGTTAGTCTGTTTTTTAAAGGTGTTATTTTCCTCAGTGAGGCTGTTGACTCTCATTTCATACTTTTCCTGCATCCTTCTTATTTCTTTTCCCATTTTTCCTCCACTTCTCTTATTTCATTTTTAAAATCCTTCTTAAGGCCCTCTATGGCCTGTAACCTGCTCATATTTTCATTTGGGGCTTTTGTTGCAGGAATTCTGACCTCACAGTCCCCCTCCAGTTCCATGCTTCGATCCTCTTTGCCCCCAAAATAGGAGTCTAATGTTTCATTTTTCTGTTTATTTTGTTTTTTTTGCCTAGGCATGTTGTCACTTAATTACTTGACTTTTGGGCTTGTTGCCACAATACAACTAGGCCACCAGACTGGGGAGCTTCCATCCCAAATGTTGGTGTCTTAACTGCCAGAGGTATTAGTTGGGTGCCTCCCTGCAGCCCCCATACACTCTGGCAAGCTGGACACCCACCCCAAAACTTCCACACCCGACTGCAATCTAGATCCCAGGAGGTTAAAGCAATAGTGATTACTGCCACAGACTTATCGCTGCATCCCCCTACATTTCACAGGCCAGGAGCTAAAGCTGCAACTGAAGCTGCAAAATGGCTCTGTGTCGTGTCTTCTCAGCCACTTCTAGCCCCCAGGGGAAAAATTCAACACACTCCCAAATACTGGTCCCAAAGTCCATAGGGCACTAAACTCTCACTTTGTGTTGGAAATTCTGGAAAATCCACAGCTGCTGGTGTTCTGGGGTCCCTCCAGCTGGCTGCTTGACCAGCCCCCCTGGGGCTAAACCTCTCACTCAATAGTTCCTGGGCTTAGGTCCCAGTGGGCTTTGCTGTCGCCTCCCAGAATGCTGTGCTGACCCTTCCCTGCTGGGCTGCCAGGCTGTCCTCATGGGGAGGTTAGCTTCTCTTTGTCATTCTGTGGGTGCTGGAGCTCCAGAGGTTGTTCAGAGTCCCCCTTTTACATGATTTTGAAGTGGTGTGGGCTAGAGAGCTGTGAAAGTGCTGCTTCTGCTCTGCCATCTTGGCTCCTCCACCTATCTTGTGTTTTCAACTCCCCTTACTTTGGGAGCTGTTAAACAAGTTATCCCCTTCCCATCAGACCTGCTTTCTCCAAGTTATTAATGATAGTAGCAGGGGATGACAAGGTCCACATCTCTTGCACCTATCATGATGTGGCTTTAATTCTTCAGCTTCAGGGGCCCCCCAGTTACTATGTTGTTGTTGTTTTTTTTTTCTCTAAGAAGTATGTTATTAGAGAAATCTCTCAGAGTCTAGAAAGTTAACACCTGCATTCTAAAATAGGAACTCTCATATGTTGGGTTACCAGCAATGTAAACCCCCAAATTAGCACTGCCTAAGAAATCTTTCTCAGGCTAGAAGGCTACATGCTAATATCATGTAGCTCCTGGAATTTGAAATTCTACTGTCTTCCATCCTCCACACAGAAGGTTATGGTTCAACTAAATTAGTTATGAAGTACCCTATCTAGCTATATGTGAGCATGGATACCATTACAATGTGATTCTGCTCCATATTGCCATCATTTGCTCCTAGGGAAGGAAAATATCCCTTGCACAGTTTTGCCCACTCCTCCATCAGCACTTCAGAAAACAGCTTTTTCCCAATTACTGCTGTTTGTCTTCTGGACAGAGAGACAGAATCAGAGAAAGACTAAGCAATCAAACTAGAAAGTCAGCTCACTTTTACAGATCATGGACAGGAATTTGTCCTCTCCATTCTCAGCCTATCAATCATCTTGGAGTTCTCTGTACTCTCAGCAAGGTGCCAGTGGTGTGTTCACGCCTATAGGGTGATGACACTTTAGATGCTTCTAATCAAAGACCCACACTTTATAATCTCATCATGTTGATTGGGGAACTCATCAGTTTTTTCAGGAAACTTCCCTGATGAACTCCTTTTACACAGATTTCTGGAGAGTAAGAAAAAAATTCATTACACTTAGGCAAGTAGTGAGGTTGTCTTAATGAACACCCTGGATTAGTTGTTTATTTCTTTTTTAAACTCATCTTGGTTATTTCCTGTTCAGTAAGAGAATTGATTCCATTCAGTCAATTGTTATCTTGTTCACTCAGTCAATTATTCTCTTGCTTAAATGCTGCTTGGTGCTGCCTGATTATCTCATGGCTAGAAATCACTTGAAAACTAAAGACCTTTCATTTAATTGTATAAACATTAATGAATACAAAGTATTTTCCTAGGCACTATGGGATATATATATATATATATATACATATATATATATATATATGTATATATATGGCCTTTCCCCTCAAAGAACTTGCCCTTTGTTTGGAGAAACAAGATCTGTGTGAAAAGCAACATGTGATACATGATGTGTGAAATAATTTATGAAGACAATAAATGTTTCTTTCCTTCAATTCAAAGGAAAAATAGTATAGCAAAGGCAAAATGTTGGGATGGGAAAAATATAATTGGAGGATAATAACTACACAGATATAGATGAAGTCAAAGGCACATAATATCAGTCAGTCAATAAACATTTAAGCACCTACTGAGGGTCATCTCCAGTCATCTTGATCTATATCTGGCCACTGGACTCAGATGGCTCCAAAGGAAAGAGTGACTTTGTACAGACCTCCCTCACTTAAACCCAATTCACTTGCCTGTCATGGCATCACCTCCTTGATGTTATGGTACTTTTTAAGAAGGAAGGCCAAACAATAAACAACAAACACCTACTATGTGTCAGGCAATATCTAAGTGCTAGAGATTCAAAGAAAGCAAAAGATAGTACCTGTTCTCAAACAAAGAGGTATGACTTGGAGGAGTTCAGGGGGAGGTTTGGAAGAGCCACTGTTGTGAGTGGGTAATGAGTTAATTAAGTAGCTTTAAAATGATTATCATGCTCAATGAGTTTCCAGTTGAGGTCAGGAAATATAAGTTTGTAGTAGCCCCATTTAATACACTTTTGCCACTTAGCTTCCCCTTATGGTAAGTTATAGTCCCATAGTAATATGGAGCACACGTTGTATGTAATACAGAGTAAGTGTCAAAGGCAGGATTCAAATCCAGGCTTTCCTTATTCCAGATCTACCATGTGCCAGGCATTGTGTTGACTGCTGAGGATGCAAAGATAAAAATGAAAAAATCTCTGTTCTCAAGGAGCTTATATTTTGCTGGGGGAATACATATACATGTATAAAAATCTTTGCACAATATGTATAAGGTAAGTATGTCTATTTGGAGGAAAATCACTGGCAACTGAGGAGCAGCAAAGGCTTCTGGGGTGAGGTAAGATTAGAATATGGAGCTCCTTATTCATAATCCATGACTATATATTTTTTAAATATAAAAAGCAGTTTAGGCTTTTGGAATACTTATATACTGGGAAATGATGATGTGAAGTCCCTTCCTTGAAAGGGCAGTACTTCTAAAGTAAGCATTGAATGGTGGAACAGAGCATTGACTAAGCTGGAGTTGGAAGCAGTCTCTAATATTTACTACTAAGTGATACTAGGGAAGTTCCCGAATGTCAGGCATTGTGTCTACAAAGTGAGGATGTTTTTGTTGTTGCAGTTGTGTCCAACTCTCCATCACCTCATTTGGGATTTTCTGTGTCGGTTTACCATATCCTTTTTAGTTCATTTTACAGATGAGGACACTGAGGCAAACATGGTTAAGTAGCTTGCCCAAGGTCACTCAACCAGTAAGTGTATGAGGTCAGATCTGAACTCAGGAGATGTCTTCTTGACTTCAGGCCCACCCCCCTACTCATTGTGCCATCTAGCTACCCCACAAAGTGAGGATACTGATGCTTGGTGTGCCCACTTATGTTATTGGGAGGAAAATGCTTTGTAATCCTTAAAGTGCTATAGAAACATGAGTTATTATGATTATAGCTTACACTACAGCCCTGTAGTTAATGAAAGTAGGGATAGGGCTTCAGCAGGGAAGCAGGTAATTTAAGTGAAAGTGTCAACCTCACACTTAAAGAGTGGGAACATTAATTTCTAAACAAATTGCCTATATATTGACCATGTAGCTTGAGCTACTAACACAGCTGTTCATTGGTTCTGTATTAATGGAGACAAAATATTTTTGGCTGAAATTTGTAATTTATTTCAATTGGATGGCATTCGGAGAACACAGCCCTTAAATAGAATATAGTAAATACACGTTCTTCAGTCTGAATATAGTAACGCTCACTTATCCAGTGGTCAGACTTTCATTATCTTAACAGCAGGTAGCCAGGAAACTGGGAATAAGCAATAAAAGAGCTCTGGGCTACACTGAACAAAAATAGCTAGCACAAAGTCCATGCACTATACTCTACTTAGGAACCTCATATGGATATTTTTTTTTATTTTCTTGGCTGGGACCTACAATATCTTCAGTGAAAACTCCCAGTGTAGAAACTCACTCCATAGATGTAGATCAACAGTTCATCAATAGTAACTTGTAGGAATAGTGTCATAGATTTACAGTTGTAAGGCACCTGAGATATCATCTAAGTCTAACCCTCTTTATCTTATAAATAAGGAAAGTAAAGTAGAGAAATGTTCAGAGACTTGTCCATGTTTACACAGGCATTAAAAATCCTGAAGCAAGGATTTGAACTCAGATCCGGTGACACCAGAGACATTATTCCTTCCACTACATGACCCTGCCTCCTTCCTAGAGAGCTGACTTAAATAATTTGCACTTAGTCACAGAGCTGGTCACTTTTAGGAATAGGACTCCAATCTAAGTTTTTTTCTGATTATAAGGCCAGCCTTCTATCTGCTATCCCACAATACCTCTCACGAAGGTAATGGAAATATAAAGGAGTTTTTGACAGAACTAATGGAGTGGAAGTGGCATTAGAAGCAGGATAAAAATCTGTGAAACACAGACAAGGAAACTATCATAGCCTGGAAGTCTAGGGTCATTCAGTAATGGGGGAAACTGCTTTAGCATCAGGATTTACATGCCAAGAGTTTTTCTATTTACCAATCAATCAACAATGATCAATGAAGAATGGAAAGAAAGAAAGAAAGAAAGAAAGAAAGAAAGAAAGAAAGAAAGAAAGAAAGAAAGAAGAAAAGAAAGAAAGAAAGAAGGAAAGAAAGAAAGAAAGAAAGGGAGAGGGAAGGGAGGAAGGGAGGGAGAGAAGAGGGAGGGACGGAGGAAGGAAGGAAGGAAAGAAGGAAAAGGAAAAGGAAAAGAAAGAGAGAAAAACATCACTTCTCCCAAAAAGCTCACAGTCTGTTGTGGAAAACAGCCCACGTGAATGTACTCACACAAGTGTAGAAAATAAATACAAAGTAGTTAAATACAAGTCATTTAGGGGGTATTAGCAGTTGGGGGATCAGAAAAGTCTTTGCAGAGAAGGTGGACATTCTATTTGAAGTCTGAAGGAAGCAGGATATTTAATGACACCAAGCTGAGGAGAGAGTGCATCCCAAGCATGGGAGACAATAGCTTTAAATGCAGGAGATGGGGTGCCACATGGAAAGAAAAGAGAGAAGACCATGTTAGCTAGTTTACATGCAGAGTTTAGACAGAAAAATAATGTATAATGAGACTAAAAAGGGAGGAAGGGCTAAAGTTGGAAAGGGTTTTAACATAGAGAACCTCTGGAGATTATTGTGTGGGGAATTAAATGATCTGATCTGTTTAGACGGATGGTTTGGTATCAGAATGAAGGACTGACTAGAATGGGGAAAATCTTGAGACTGGAGGAGCCCATATACCTACTCTCTTCTGCCTTCTACAATACAAGTTAGGTGGTATCAAACCTCTATTCCATCTGGTAAAGAATGGAGCAGGTACTCTGGAGTTGGTCCTTACATCATAGAAACGATGGACAAATGCAGGAGCAGGAAAGAACACAGCCAGACTGGTTTAGTCATACTGACATGATTATGCAACTTTAGACCCTCTATGCTGCTCATTTTTTTTAACTTCTTTTAGACTTTAGGCAGAATATATGTTTGATGACCATATTGTTGCAAGCATACATTGCCTGATACTCGGTACTTATTTGGAAGAAAATCCTAAACTGAGAGTCAAGAGACCTGAATTCAAATTCTGAATCTTAAACTTACCATTTTTATAAACATGGACAAGTCATTTCACAACTCATATGAAGTTTCTGTTTCTTCATCTCTAAAGTGGAAATAATAATGTTGGGCTTTGAAAAGCTACCTTGCGTATATCTTGCCCAGTTCCAGGCTTCCACGGAGCTACCTGGACATCTTCAGGCATAGCGCTGCATGTGTTAAATCTAAAACTCATCCATTCTGTGTTGTTTTTTTTTCTTTTCCTATTATGTATAATGCTATCTCCTTGAGAGAAAACATTATGTTTTTACTATCTCCAGCATTTAGCCAAATTCCTGGTATAAAATGCTTAATAAGAATTTGCTGTACTGCTCTATCTCTTTAACTACTGATATTTCCCTCTCTCTCTGTCTCTCCCTCTTTCTCTCTATCTGTCTCTCTCTGTTTTATCTCTGTCTCTGTCTTTGTCTCTGTCTCTCTGTCTCTATCTCTGCCTTTCTGTCTCTCTGTCTCTCTCTGTCTCTGTGTCTCTCTCTGTGTCTCTCTGTCTCTCTCTCTCTGTCTCTCTCTGTCTCTCTCTCTGTCTCTCTTTCTCTCTCTCTGTCTCTGTCTCTCTCTCTCTCTCTCTCTCTCTCTCTCTCTCACACACACACACACACACACACACACACACACACAGATCAGAATTTATAGGAAGTTGACTATCCCAGTTCTATACTATTTCTATACCTTCCCAAATTCAGGGGTTTTTATACAATGAGAATGGAAGAGGAATCAAACAAATAAATACAAGATCTCTGTGAATTCTCTTATCATAGATTTCCTTGCAGGCTGACCAAGATTTTGCTTTTTCAGGAAGAAAAAAAAAGATAAAAATTACATGTGTATTCACATCAGTAACTTTAATTGTTTGTTTCCTTGACTGTATTGAAATAAGAGGTAACGAGTTCTTCATTGTTCACTAATTGTGTACTAAAGAGAAATCTCAGCTAGCTGACTGTAAATTGGTGGTTTACTGTAATGTTTGCTATTTTAGTGCAAATAGTCACAAATACATCTGTTCTCACATAAAGCAAAATGTTTCTATTATGAAAATACGCTAATGTAGTAAGCAATAAAAAATAACTCTGATGTCTTTGGTTGATTAGAATTTGGTGGGTTGTAGGAAATGCTTTTGATTATATCTTAAATGCTTTCACACACACACACACACACACACACACACACACACACACCAAGAAGCAACAAAAATTTTGCCTCTTACAAAAAAACTCATTAGAAATTAGGGCTGCTGCTGCTAATAACAATTGAAATTTGGAATAATTTTACTTATGTGAAATCTAAGTACCATAACATTAATTTATGATGTCAAGTGACAAATCACAGAATATTCAAGTAGGAGTAAAATCTTTATCCTTAGTTCTGGCAGCTGCTAAAATGGTGATGATGAGGAGGAGGATAAGGAGAAAGAGTAAAAAGTGTGGAGATACCTTTAAATTTTCTTGCTTGAGTTTGAGGTTTCACCATGAACATATATCAAGTATATAACTTTATCCTTTGAATGACATCTCTTTCCTATTCAAAGTTTCAAATTTAGAATGTTGGATAAACCCTCATCTGATTAATGAAGTTTTCTTTGTCCCCATTTTAATGATTGTCCATTGATCATCATCTATCCATTAGACATATACTCAATATTAAACAAATACGCATGCAGAAAAAAAAAATGTTATTATTTTTTCTCCCTTCAGCTTTAAGGGAACTGAAGAGGACCCTTAAAGACCTAAAGAAAATGAGATTCCCATTGGTTAAGATAAAGATATCATATTAAATGATTAAACATTCTTTTAAGGGTTCAATTTGCACTGCAAATGCATCCTACTTCAACTATTTCATATTAACTTTTGAAATTGATAAAACAGAATTAATTTGTTATATTTGAAATCTTGTGTATTTTGCATGATGGATAAATTATCATTACCATTCATATGATTATTGATATAGAAATGGAAGTAACCTTAAAAAATCATCTAATACAATAACCCTATTTTACAGAAAGAAACTTGAGTTTCAGAAAATGGTAGTGACTAGTCTAAGGTCACCTTACTAGTATGAAGTGAAGCTTGAATATGACCGCTTTTCATCTGATTTCAAATCCATTGTTCTTTCTTTTGTACTTTACCATATGTGTATGAATCACTGAGCTTAATATATCTTTCCTCTCCTAGCTCTCCTGACTCCCTAGTTTTCACCCCCATGCCTCAGCTTCCTTCTCACTCTGGAAATTTCCTTCCACTGCCATTTCTAATGAGAAGGCCAATGTGGCCTTCTCACCTTAGAACATTCCTCTACACATTCAGCTCCCCTTTCTCATTAGTGAGTTCTTCCTCGAACCTCCAATTTGGGGAAAGGTCCAGGGCAGCTATCCTTCATTCCTCTCCAGCTCTGCTTCTGACTCTCTGGATTTCACTAACATGCTTCCTACTTGATGGTTATCTCATATACCTACCTCTTTTTCATCATTTTTAGATATGTTTTATGTGTTGCTTTCTTCCACTAGAATATAAATTCTCTAAAGGCATATTGAATCTCCCTCAAATACCATAATCACTCAGTCCCTCAATCTTCTTACCTCCCACCACCTTACCTCCTCCACCCCATCTCAGCCACACACAGAGATGGCCACACATATATTCTCCCAAAGAAATTTCAATATTCAAGAATTCAGAAATCCCATTATCAGATCAAAATCTATTTACTTTTCTTCTCCCCCTCTAACTTTTCTTACATAATCCTACTCTTTATCCTCACCATTTCCAATCTTTTGAATCCTCAGTTCTCTCCCAGGCAATGTTCCCTTCAAAAGCCATTCTCTTTCTTCTCAACATCTTGACACCTAGGTGAGCCAATTCAGCTCTATACTGTCTTCCTCTCTGGAATTCTAGCCCCAGAACTTATGTTATCAAAAATTCCCAGCCTAGTCTTAGTCCTGAATCGCCACCACAATTTCTTGCCTTGGCAGTTACACATGTGCTACTTTGAACTAAGGTGCAAAAGATCACATAGTCATTCTGACTGGTTCCACTAAAAATTTATGTTACATAGCCTCAACTGGACCCACCCTGCTGCTAAGCAATCCTACTATACCACCCTCATCAACTCACTATCATACTTCCCATAGCAGCTTTTCCAAACCTCTTCATCCCTCATTCCCACTCTTTCACCTGAGAACCTCATATTTTACAGAAGAAAACTGAGGCCATTTACAATGTGATCCCTCTTTTCCCCTCTTCCTCATCTTCTGTCACTCAGATGCTTTCTGCTAATTTCTCCTCCTTCGTCCCATTTCACATGATGGTCCTACCCCTTAACAGGGCTAACCTCTCTGCTTTTTCAAATGATCCCATGTCCTCCAACAGATAGTTTCCCACTCTTTCACTTATTCTCAATCTCTTCTGGCTCCCTTCCTACTGCCTACAAACATGTCCATTCACCCCTCATCCTGAAAAAACCCTCACTTGATCCTTGAATACCTGTTATCATTTTATTTCTCTTCTGTCCTTTGTGCTAAACTCCTCAAAAAGGTCATCTATAAGTCTCTCTTCTTTCTCTGCACTCACTCTCCTCTTAACCCTTCAAAATCTGGCTTCCAACTATATAATTTCACCAAAACTGCTCTCTCCAGGGTTACCAATGATCTTCTAGTTGCTAAATTCAATGGCCTTTTCTTAATTCTCATTCTCTTTGATCTTTCTTTTGTCTTTGCCCCTCTCGATTCCTCTCTCCTTGATACTCTCTTCCCCCTAGCTTTTCAAGACATCATTTTCCCTGGTTTTCCTACCTGTCTGAATGTTCATTCTTCATGTCTTTTGATGGATCCTCCTCCAGATCATGTCCTCTATCTGCAAGTGTCCTTCAAGATTCTATCATGGTCCTCTTCTCTTCTTCTTCTATACTGCTTCATTTGGCAATCCTATTAACTCCTGTAAATTTAATTATTGTCTTTATGTTGATGACTGTCAAATTTACCTTTCTTGCCCAGATCTCTCTCTTGACATTCAAAATGTTAAGGAATATTAAGGGATCCCCTGAGCTTATCTTTTTGAGTTGCCTTATTTTTCAGAAACAGTGGACTCAGAGTATGCAGGAGGCCCTAGGATGCCCTCCCAAGCTGATATAATTTATTATTTGCATATCAGGTTGAACTCTCTATGTGTCCTTGGTAGTTAAGAGAGGCTCTGTCAATTTTCACTAGGTTGAAAAACTGCTTGTGCAGTTAGGATCAGTGTAGATAAGCAGACCATCATATTTTCATGGTCTAGCAGTTCCTAAGAGAAAATAATAAGAATGTGGGTTTTGCCATCACCTTGCTCTTCCTATCCAGGAGAGGTTTTTGTCCTTTTCTCACCTTTATTGCACCTTTACCCCTCCCATGCTATATTTCTTTAGGTGGGGATTTTGTTTCCTCCTCCTTCCTTTGTTGTACTGCTATAAACTTCTGAATGGGTTTTAAATTTTTTGCGTTACACAATTATGCTCATTCCTCTTCTACTAAACCTAGATTTCATATAAGTTTCAGGAAGTTCTGATTGACTATTGACAAAACACATCTCCAACTCCTTTAAGGCATATCAAATAGGTGTTCAGTATACATCTTAAACTCAATGAGTTCATAACAGATCTCAATATCTTTCTCCTGAAATTGCTCCCCCGCCACCTTCCTTATTACTCTAGAGGGCAACACCATCTTTCCAGTCTCTCAGGCTCACAATCTAGGAATCATTTTGGATTTCCCATTCCCTCTCACCCACCATATCCAAACAGTTGTCAAGGTCTACAAATTTCACTCGGAATATTTCTTAAATGTGTCCCCTACCCTCCTCTAACACTTCCACCACTCTTGTGTGGGCTGTCATTACCTCATACTTGGTCTACTGCAATAAACTGATGTTGGGTCTTCCTGCCTCAGGTGTCTACCCACTCCAATCTATCCTCCATTTAGCCAATAAAGTGATTTTCCTAAAGCTCAGTTCCAATAATGCCACACACACCCACCCTACTCAGTAAGCACTAGTGGATCCCTATTACCTCCAGGATCAAATACAAAATGCTCTGTTTGGCATTCAAAGCCCTTCATAAACAAGCTCCCTTCTACCTTTATAGTCTTCTTACACCTTATTCCCTGGGATATTCACTAGACTCACAACTCAAAAGTGTAGATTCGGTAGCACTCTGCTTTTCTTATACTCCAACTCTCACAACCATATATTACTATCAGAAAAACTATAGCTTTGACAATACAGATCATTGTTATCAAGGTGATGTGTATGCTTTTTAGTATGATGTCCAGAATTGCCATTGCTTACCTTCCAAGGAACAAGCACGTTTTAATTTCATGACTGGAGTCACCATCTGTACTGATCTTTGAGCCCTAGAATCTAAAATTTGAATCTGTTTACATTTCTTCTCCCTCTACTTTCCAGGAAGTGATAGGAGCAGTTGCCATCATCTTGGTTGTTTTTTGTTGTTGTTGTTTTTGTTTTTGATGTCAAGCTTCAAGCCAGATTTTATACTTTTCTCTTTCCTTTTCATCAAGATGCTTCTTAATTCTTCTTCACTTTCTTTCATAAAAAGAATTTCATCTGCATAAATGAGATTGTTGCTATTTCTACCAGCAACCTTTAATCTGGCTTTTGATTCATCTATCCTGGTATTTCATATGATGCACTCTGTTTATAAGTTAACCGCCTTGCCATACATCTTTCCCAATCTTACACCAATCAGATGTTCCATGTTTGGTCGTAACTGTAAACATATATGTGTATATATGTTTGCATGTTTTCTCCCCCATTAGATTATAAGTTTCTTAAGGGCGAAGGTTATCTTTTGCCTCTTTTTGTATCCCCAATGCTTAGAATAGTGCCTGACATATAAAAGAAACTTAATAAATGTTTATTGAATTGAATTGAATTGAATTGAACATAGAGACAGCAAGGTATATCAAGAAGGAAACGAAGGAAACCTACATTTTAGTCCTAGCTTTCCACTTGCCAAATATAGGATGCTGGGCTAACTACTTACTTTCTCAATGGAAAAAAGATTGGAGTTTAAACAAGAAATCATATCATTTTGAAGCCTCAACTCCAAGGAAAAGAGACCCAGTTCATGGTCACAGGGAATTTACCTTGTTATAATTAACTGAGATCAAAACAAATGAAACAATGAGAACATATGGCAGTCTGCAGCATAGGCACCCTGGGTTCATTTTGCTCTGAGTCTGAGATTTGCCACAAAACACAAAGTGAATTAAAAGTCTGGACAGCTCTACCAGTACTACAGACTGACTTTGACCTGTGCAGGCCCTTCTTTCCTTCTGGAAGTACTTTCTTCTTCTCAGAAGCAAACAAAACGATCTACGCAGCTTTTTTTTTTTTTTTGCGCTTTTTGGAGGGCAATTGGGGTTAAGTAACTTGCCCAAAGTCACACGGCTAGGTTTTTGTTTGTGTTTGCGTTAAGTGTCTGAGGTCGGATCCGAATTCAGGTCCTTCTGACTCCAGGGGCGATGCTCTACTCACTGCACTACCTAGCTGCCCCTACTCAGCTTTTCAAATGTATCAGTGTACCATGTGAAAATTTTAGGTAAGTTTGAATATACCAAACTGAAATAAATAAGGTAAGTATGCAGAAACAGGTTAATAAAGTTTCTTTAGGGCTCAGAAGCCATGGAAATTTAATCACTCTGATTCTACTAAATAAAAATAGCAAATGAGATTCAGTAATGTCAACATGTCACTCCAGCTCTACCACAGAAATATGATCAAGTCTGACCAGGCTGTCTCAGTCATGTTTAAAACTTCTTCTGGCGGGACCCCAGAACACTAGCAGTTGTGGTGATTCCAGAATTAGCAACATAGACAAGCCTAGGACAAAGTGAGAGGTTAGTGCCCTATGGACTTTGGGACCAATATTTGGGGAACACATTGGCTTCCTCCCCTGGGGGCTAGAAGCCACTGAGGAGACACACTATTTTGTAGTTTTCAGTGGCAGCTCCAGCTCCTGGCCTGCAAACTGTAGGGAGATCCAGCAATCAGTCTTGGGGGGTAATTGCTCTTGCTTTAACCTCCCTGGATCTGGATTGTGATCTGGCGGGAAGGTCTGGGGTGGGTTTCCAGCTTGCCAGAAATGGAAGTTGTCCCCCACACGTTAGGGACGAAAATTCCCCTGTCTGGCGGCAGAGCCGTAGTGTGGCAAAAAGTCCCAAAGTCAAGTAATTAAGTGGCAACATGCCAAGGCAAAGGAAACAAATTAAACAGAAAAATGCAACCTTAGACTCCTACTTTGGGGGCAAAGAGGATCGAAGCACGGAACAATCAGAAGACTGTGAGGTCAGAAATCCTGCTCCAAAAGCCCCAAAGGAAAATATGAGCTGGTTACAGGCCATGGAGGACCTTAAGAAGGACTTTAAAAATCAAATAAGAGAAGTGGAGGAAAAATTGGGAAGAGAAATGAGAAGGATGCAGGAAAAGTATGAAATGAGGGTCAACAGCCTGACTGAGGAAAACAACACCTTAAAAAATAGACTAACTCAAAAGGCAAAGGAGGCCCAAAAGGGCAATGAGGAGAAGAATGTCTTAAAAAGCCCCGATTTGTATTCATTCTTGATGTCTCATGAAGTCATTAGCTTCTAGATGCCCAAATATAACTTTTATGGAGTTATTTTATTCAATGAGTATTTGTACCTCTTTTAATGCTTAGACTACTTGTATTTAATAGAGACTGTTGTTGGCAGATACATACATACATATATATATATACACACACACACACACACACACACACACACACACGTATACATACATATGTGTGTATTCCTCTGAGCATTTCAAATTACAGAATGAACAAAATGCAAAACAATAAAAATTCTACGTATTTTTAATTAAGCAAAATAGTATAATAGAAAGTTGATTATGAATGATTGTACATGCAAGCCTACCCATATGTTCTCTACCAACTGGTAAAAGAAATTGAGATATGGATGTTACCTTTAACAAGAGAGCAATAATAGTGTCCACTGAATTTCCCAGACACTGGTCATCTATCTGATATTCTCTTTAGAAAACTGAAGTGAAAGTGTGTCTTATTCTTCTGATTCTACTTCTTTTTCTCACTGTTTTCCACTTCCGATATGTTTTCTCATAATTCTCTATATTTTTCATATTTGACATGATTTAAAATTCTATTCTATCCTTTTTTTTTGTGTTCTATCTTGTTCTTTATTTTTTTTAAACAAATGCTTTATTAACTTCTGTTTTACATCATTCATTTCCACCATATTTTGAATTACAATCATTTCCCCCCCATTATTCCCCTACCCAACCTCCCAGAATAGTAGTCCCACAAGATATCACTTCCTCAAATCTGCTCTCTCCCATACCTTCTCCCATACCCCCATCGACTTTTCCATTAGAGGAAGGTAAATCTTTGTGTCCCAATGCCTGCACATCTTATCTCCCTATTACAAGCGAAAGAGTATTAATAATAGTATTTATATATATTTGAAACATTTAATGTTACGACCTCAAATTTCAGATCCATTTCCTTCCTCCCTTGTCACCCATTCCTTCTTGGGAGATAAGTAATTCAGTATATGTTGTACATGTCTAGCTATGCAAAACATTATCATAGTAGATATATTGTACAAGGCTGCTTATAATTCCCTCCCACTCATCCCACCCCCCACCTGGTCCATTCCCTACATAATCCTGTCCCTCTTCTATAGTGGGTACTTCCAACCTCCCCTCCCCCAAGGATGCCCTCCCATCCATCATCCCTCCTCTCATCCCCCTTCCCCTATCCTGCTGCAGGTTGAGATATCCCATTTAGTATGTATGTCATTTTCTCCCTGAACCAAATTCAATGGGAATGTGGTTTTGTCTTTTTAGCCTTCCTTATTCTCTCCCTCCTTTGCAACCACTTCCCCTTGCTTCTTCTACATGGGATAGTTTACCCTACCCTGTCTCTCCCCATCTCCTCTTGCCACTTTCCTCTCTCACCTCATAATTTCATCCCTTGAGTATTCTCCCTTCCCAACAGATTCAACCTATGCCCTCTATCCATATATAACTGTAACCATATACACACACATTCACATATGTATTCATATGACCACACCCCCTTCTTCCATTATTTTCATAGTGAGAAAGATATCATCAGTCACAGTTATTGCTTTTCCATATAGGAATGTAAATAGTTCAACTTTGATAAGTTCCTTTTGATTTCTTTTCCCTGATTACCTTCTCAGGCATCTCTTCCTTCTTGTGTCTGGATGTCAAATTTTCTATTCAACTCTGGTTTTTTCCTCAAGAATGCTTGAAAGTCCTCTATTCCACTGAATGACCATATTTTCCCCTGAAACAAAATACTCAGTTTTGCTGGGTAGGTGACCCTTGGGTTCATTCCCAGTTCTTTTGCCCTCTGGAATATCATATTCCATGCCCTTCGATCCCTCAGTGTAGAAGCTGCCAGGTCTGGGCTATTCTGATTGTGTTTCCACAATATTGAAATTGTTTCTTCCTGGCTGCTTGTAGTATTTTCTCCTTGATCTGGGGATTCTGGAACCTGGCTATAATATTCCTGGGAGTTTTCTTTTTGGGATCTTTTTCAGGAGGTGATTGGTGGATTCTTTCAACCTCTATTTTGCCCTCTGGATCTAAAACATCAGGGCAGTTTTCCTTGAGAATTTCTTGAAGGGTGATTTCTAGGTTCTTTCCTTGATCATGGCTTTCAGGTAGTCCAATAATTTTTAAATTGTCTCTCCTGGATCTATTTTCCAGGTCAGTGGTTTTTCCCATGAGATATTTCACATTGCCTTCTAATCTTTCATTTGTTTGGATCTGCTTAACAGCATCTTGATTTCTCATAAAGTCACTAGCTTCCATTTGCTCCAGTCTAACTCTGAAGGAATGAATCTCCTCAGTGAACTTTTGAGATTCTTTTTCCATCTGGCAAATTCGACTTTTTAAGGCATTCTTCTCCTCATTGCCCTTTTGGGCCTCCTTTGCCATTTGAGCTAGTCTATTTTTTAAGGTGTTGTTTTCCTCAGTCAGGCTGTTGACCCTCATTTCATACTTTTCCTGCATCCTTCTCATTTCTCTTTCTAATTTTTCCTCCACTTCTCTTATTTGATTTTTAAAGTCCTTCTTAAGGTCCTCTATGGCCTGCAACCCGCTCATGTTTTCCCCTGGGGCTTTTGGAGCAGGACTTCTGACCTCACAGTCCTTTTCCCGCTCTATGCCCCAAAATAGGAGTCTAGGGTTGCATTTTTCTGTTTCCTTTGCCTTGGCATGTTGCCACTTAATTGCTTGACTTTTGGGCTTGTTGCCACACTATGGCTTTAAGGCCAGCTAGAGGAATTTTCGTCCCGAACGTGTGGGGGGCAACTTCCGTTTCTGGCAAGCTGTAAACCCACCCACAACTTCCACCCTAGATCACAATCCAGATCCAGGGAGGTTAAAGCAAGAGCGATTACCCCCCAAGACTGATCGCTTGATCTCCCCATGATTTGTAGGCTGGGAGCCAGACCTGCCTCTGAAAACTACAAAATGGGGTGTCTCCTCAGCGGCTTCTAGCCCCCAGGGGAGGGAGCTGACGCATTCCCCAAATACAGGCCCCAAAGTCCATAGGACACTAACCTCTTACTTTGTCCTAGGCATGTCTATGTTAATAATTCTGGAATCGCCACAGCTCCTGGTGTTCTGGGGTTCCTCCAGCCGGCTGCTGGCCCTGCCGCCCTGGAGCTAAAACCTCGGCTCACGTGGACCTGGGCTGGGCTCGGCTCGGCTCCTGCGCTCTGCTTGCTGCGGGCTCCCAGACCACTGCGCTGGTCCTTCCTGCAGGGCTGCTGGGCTGTCCTCAGCGGGAGGTTAGCTTCTCTGTGTCGTTCTGTGGGTGCTGGGGCTCCAGAAGTTGTTCACAGTCCTTTTTTACATAGTTTGTGGGGAATCTGGGGGCAGAGAGGCTTGGAAGAGCTGTTTCTACTCCGCCATCTTGGCTCCGCCCTCCTATTCTATTCTTATACCATGATTTGATTTCATTAATTTTTGGAAAGTTATCTCTAAGGAAATTTTATATGATCTTTCCTCAAAAAATGAATCAAAGAATAATTATTCCCTTACCACGGCCACATAACTAATTTTTACTTTTTTATGAGTCCTGACATAATAATATGGTTCTGTTTTTCCTGTAACTAATTTCCTACAGGGAAACTTTTTTATATAGGAATACAATTGAGATAAGCATTTGAAATGGCATTAGAAAGGATAAATAAATAAGTATTATAACATGCTGATTACTATTTGTTGAGGATATTGTTTTTTTCTTCTAAAATGAGACAGTCTCTGCTCTCAAAGGACTGAAATCCTGCTAGAAGTATGTAACATGTTCCCATATAAGTAAATGTATCATATATGACATAAATATAAACAAGTTAGTAGCCAATAAAGATGATAAAACAAATCATGTTCCATTATGTTAGTTCAGATGGGTAGAAGCAAGACTACATTTTAGTGTTAAGTTGGTAAATGCTTAGCAACTGCTTCTCTGGAGGGAAAAATATGCAAGTGGCACACTTTTAAGTTGAATCTATTTTATTAACATGTCCCCGTCATTTTCTTAACCATAGTCAATCAACAAGACAATATATCAAACTGTGATTTTTTTTTAAAGCAATTGGGGTTAAGTAACTTGCTCAAGGTTACACGGCTAGTCATTATTTATGTGTGGGTGCTCATTTTCTGAGGCCAGATTCGATCTCGGGTCATCCTAACTCCGAGGCCGGCGCTCTTACTCACTGCGCCACCTAGCTGCCCCTTTAAGGCAATTGGGGTTAAGTAACTTGCCCAAGGTTACACGGCTAGGTTTTGTGTGTGTGTGTGTGTGTGTGGATTAAGTGTCGGAGGCCGGCTCTGAACTCAGGTCCTTCTGACTCCAGGGCCGGCGCTCTATTCACTGTGCCACCTAGCCGCCCCCAAACTGTGATTTTTAACATTTGCTGATTTCCAAGGTATAAATGCTCATATTGAAAATTTAACAATTGCTTCTTAAGAGCTGGTTTGAGCTGACTCCAACACACTTTTTCTATATTTTGAATATATGCATAAACATAACATGGTATAAGTTCAACTCTGCAACTATACATTGAGCATCTATTATATATTCTGTACTTGAGTAGTGATTATGGACGAAAAAAAAAGAAACATAAAAGATTGTGATCATGTAAGACTACAATTATTTCTTAAATGAATGACTAGTCTCTAGCTGTTTTAAACTGTGAGGAGACTAATGTGCTATGTGAGCAGACATTAATGTCATATGAGCAACAGAAAACTGAACTTATATGAAAAGGGTTTATGGTATGTGTAATCAAATAAAGCTTAGAAGCAGCTTAATGTGACACATATTGATGATATACATACTATGATTGTGCAGGTTAGTAATTAGCTCTTGATGGTGAAGAATTTAGATAAATAACTATAGTTACTATTATTTTTCAAGATTTAATTTTGTATAGTTTTTTTCTTCTCTTTTTTGGTATGGTTTCATCATCTTAAAAAAAAATCAGTCTTGGCAATTTCCCCTAATACCATAGACTATTTAAGATCATCACACACACGCACACACATATCCAGACATGCATACACATACAGACATTCATGAACTCATGTATCATTATTAAGGACCTCTCTTGCTACTCCCCATATACTGAATGGTGCATGATAAAGTTTCACTGTGATCCTGAACTGAAGGATCTTTGATTTTTTCTCTATCCCCTAGTCCCCATTGTCTACTCCCTTCTAAGAGGGAACAAAGATGTATTTTTTTTTTTTTGGTTTTTTGAGGGGGAAGGCAGGGCAATTGGGGTTAAGTGACTTGCCCAAGGTCACACAGCTACTGAGTATTAAGTGTCTGAGCTGGATTTGAACTCAGGTCCTCCTGTCTTCAGGGCCAGTGTTCCATTCACTGTGCCACCTAGACACCCCATAAAATGTATTTTAATGATGTTAAGCAGAAGAATCTCTTTTCTTGGTTGTGGATAATCAAACTAAGAAATAACAGTATCACTACTATACTGTGGGATTGGAAGGAAGTATAAAGGGACAATTAGGGCTGGCGATGAGATATATAACTCAAAGACATTGGAACAGAATATGGGATAAAGGGAGGGGCATGGAAATGAACTGTGGGTCTCTGGCACCCCAAAGTCCCAGAGAGTAAGGATGGAAAGAGAATGGGTGAAGAAGAGGGAACAATCCTATTGGGTACTTGTATTCAGAATGACTTCCCCTCTCTAAGAGAAGATGTTTACCTCACCAAAAAATATCTCATTTGCCTTTTCCTTTCTCCCCCCTGCCATTTCCTAATAAAATAAATAAGATTCTAGCATCTCCTACCACAATCTTAGCTCTTTCTCTATTCTGAAATAAATTTACCAATTGAAAATGACAAAATGAGACCGGTCTTTTATCCAGTGAGGGAAAGGATAGTAATCTGAAAGATTAGGCGGTCCTAAGCATAATGGAAGAGAAAGGCAGTAGTGTCTTAAAATTTACTCCAAGAGTAGTTTAGCTATTATGAATTTCCATAATAACTTGAGCAAAGAAGGTAATTATCTTTATCAATCCTAAATCTAGCAAAGGAAAAGCCAGAATTTTTAAACAGAATTATGACCCAATAGTATACTTATCTGGCATAAATATAAGTACAGTCAAGGCAGATTATGAAGGACAAACCAAGAAGCTGCAAGAATTAATAGAAAATTAACTTTTCATATTCAGATATACTAAGATGTACTTTTCTCCTACTTCCATTCCCCATGGTCCCCCAAAGACCTGCTTAAGCATTGGCTGGCTCTAGAGGCCTTCTGCTCCCTTAGCCTCTCCTTCTATCCTCCTTAAAATGAATACAACTGGAGTGACCCACTGCACAAGAAACTGGGGAAATGATGGTATGATACAAATTCTGTAAAGTTTCTAACTAGCCTGGAGACAATACTTCCAAAGCAGAAAAAATTTTAAAGAGTCTTGAGAACAAGAAAGAGTGTTTCTTCATTTTCTTTCTTACTCTTCTCTTTTAGCAGCTGTGTTCACAAATTTCCACCCACCTTGGTGTCTCCAATAGCTGCTTTTGCTCTGAATTTCCACACTTTCAGTATTGCTATATTTGGGATTTTTTTTTCCCATTTCATTACCACCTTAACCTTTCCCCCCTCACTCTCATTCCCACCACACACAAGACACTTACACAAGCCAATGTTTGGCTATTTTCTTACTTTTATAATTCTTTTATTCTTACCAGTTTACATATACGTCTCTCATAAAGACACCCAACTGAAATGGGAAAGGAAACAAATAGAGGAATTGAAGACCCCAAAACAATTTTCATTTCACTTGGAAATGTTAATTATTTGTTTTCAATTTTGTCCAGACAAATATCATCTGTGTAGAGATGTGCTTTTTGTACACAGCTGTTTGTATTTATTTGGTAGAAATATTGGTCCTTATCCTCAAAGAGAATTTAAACTTAGTCAAATGAAATGATTACAGAATGATATAAAACACTATATGAATAGACATGAAACATCAGTATGGACAGAAGTTGTTTGAGAATTTTTTGAGAGAAGAGGGAGGCAAAACTTTGATCATGCCATCTCCTGCACAAAAGTTTGCAGCAGTTCCTCATGGGCTACTGTCTAGTATAGAAGATTCTTAATATGAAATGAAAGATGTTCATTGGGCTAACACTAACTTATTTTTCCAGTCTCATCCTCTACTACCACTCTTATATAGATCCTACAGAACAACATCTGAAGAGCTGAACCAGATGGGTAAATGTTTAGCTGTCTTATAAAATAAAAGGATTTTGTCTCAAGTTGATAACTTTAAACAGGTAATTGTTAGTTGTCCATACTTCATGTTCTTCCTTCTTCATTTCTTCACCTTTCTCTGAGTGGAACAAGCCCATGGCTTTTCCTCTTTGCATACAAACTTATTTTCTAACTTATTGCTTAGACTGTAAGATTGATTTCATGTGTCAACTTATAGCCAAGACTTGGCTCAACTTTTCTTCTCTGCTTTGGTCTCAACTTGAATCGTATATCCTCTACTTCTCTATTGGTATGTTATCTCTGCTCAGAAGTATTAACTGCTCATAATCTTGTAATGGCAAGCAAACAAGTACTTAGCCCCTTGTTTCAGTTGAGCCTTGCACATGATTATATCGTCTTTGTTAAGAAACAGAGCTTCACAAACAATCCTGAGATATAGATACTATTATTATCCTAATTTTCAGATGAGGAAACCAGTAAACAGAGGTTTCATGATTCACCCAGAGTCCAAAAACTAGTATCTGAGACAGGATTTGACCTCTGGTCTAACCTATCACTAAGTTGAACTATACACTGAGCCAACAAGAAGCCTCTGGTCTATACAGATAAAACTCAAAATTGACGCAGTAGTATGTGGAGAGAGAGATGTCAATAACATCTAGGGAAATTAGTTATTTACTTGCTTAGAGAGAATCATAGTGGACCAAATAAAACCTGAGGAATTTCAGCTAAATAGAATAACTTAGAAACCTGTGGTCATCTAACTTGAGACAGAGTACTTCTAATTACCTTGCCTTGAAGCATAATTTTATGAATTGATATATTCTCCACCTATTTTAAAACATGTTTTAGCAAATATACTCTTGTGGTCTGGCATGTATTCAAATAAGAGAGATTGGAAATAGAGAAGTTGATTCAGGGAGAGGTAACAAAAGTCAGTGTCAGTAATAGATAAAGAGAGATAATTAGAGTTTAATTATGACAGACTTCTGTACTCATGAAGTCAAGTAGATTTTTTTAAAGGGAAGGTCAAAGAGACTAAACATCTCAAATTGGGATTTCATTGATCAGGGAAATTTTGAAAGTAGAAAAAGCTGAAAACCCTGGAGCTAACAGTGAAGTCACTTTAATCATTTTTTAAACCAATCAACCTCCTCCTCAGCTACTTTCCTATACAGAGACAATACTCTAAACTCTGGAACTTTTTTCTGTCTCTGATGACTTGTTGGCAAGTAACTTTCATACCCCACTATATTTGAGCCAACACCTAATAATCTTCACTTTATTCCCAGACTATTTTCTGGACACCCACCTTGCTGTCATTTGTACAAGTGTCAGAAGTAGCATTTAAACTAGATTCTGACTCCATGGCTAGTAGTCACTCAGTCAATAAATGTCTATTAAGCGCCTATTATGTGCCAGACCCTGTGCTAAGCTCAGAGAATATGCACAAAAAGAGACAGAAGACAGTCCTTGCTCTCAAGGAGTTCACAGTCTCATGGGGGACACAAGTAAACAGACATACATGAACACAATATATTTAGGATAAATAGAATACAGTTAAAAGAGAGAAAACACTAGAATTAAGAGGAGTTGGGAAAGGCTTTCTCTAGGAGAAAGAATTTTAGTTGGGACTTAAAGGAAGCTGGGGAAGCCAGTAAGTACAGATGAGTAGGGAGAGTATTCTAGACATGAGGGACAGCTAAAGAAAATGCCCAAAGCCTAGAGATGAAATGTGTTGTTAGCAGAATAGCAAAGAAGCTAGGATAGACTTTTAGGAGTGATCTGGGTTGTAAAGAGCTTTGAACACCACACAGAGAATTTTGTATTTGATCCTAGAAGCAATAGGAAGCTACCAGAATTTATTGAGTAAGGAGGTGACATGTTCATATATGCATTTAAGAAAAATCACTTTGGTGACTGACGAGAATGGATTGAGTGGAAAGATACTTGAGGCAGGCTGACTTACTAGGAAGCAATCACAATGATCATGCAATTGCATGAAGTGATGAAGGCTTTCACTAGAAGGGTAGCAGTATCAGAGGAGAAAATAGAGTATTTGAATGATAGGGTATTTGAAAGATGTTGCAAAGGTGAAATTGACAGGCTTTGGCAACAGATTGGATATCAGGATGGAGCAATAGGGGGCAGAGTGAGAGATAATGAGGAAGCCACAGAGGGTGACACTCAGGCTACAGGCCTGAGGGATTGGAAGGACGGTATTGTCCTCTGTAGTAACAGAGAAATTAAGAATATGGGAACATTAGGGAGAAAGATAATAGGTTCAATTTCAGACATGTTAGGTTTAAGATGTCCATTGAACATAAATTTTGGAATATCTGAAAGGCAATTAGAGATGTGAGATTGGAGGATAGCAAAGATGTTAGGACAGGAGAAATTGATTTGATAATTAGCAGCTTAGATATATAGTCTTTCAGTACTTTTTCACGTATACCATGATGCCATATTTAAACTCAAAGTGCTTTCCTTTCTATACAGCCTTCCTTGAGGGCACTGAAATATCTCTTTTCTTATTCCTTTTGTGCTGATATTACACCACGACAGGTCACTTATGCAGTTCTAGTTTTTATTATTTGTAGCACACAGTTTAGTATGTTAGTGAGGTACCCTACGCAAAGGAAACAGGCATAGATATTTGCCATTCAGAGCCTCTTGGTGAGTCAGCATATCATGATGTGTTCATTCATTGCTAACCCAAACATCTGATGATCTTGCTCTGCCCTTTTGGAAATTCCTCTGTAGTGAATTATTAGCATGTGGATTTATATATTGCTTGACAGACTGAGACATTATGGGGACTTGATTATAAAACTTTTTGAAGGTGGGTGTTCTATACAGCACTAAGATCACTAAACTTGTGTGAAAGGTCAAACAATGTATTTTCCTTTTCTATCAACTCATTACCCTATCATTAAGACAAAGCCTAGCCTAAGTTTCCTTTCCAAATAGGAAAAAGAAAAATAAGTAAAGAAGCCTTCTCTGGTCTGTTTTAGTCTTTGTCTAAGTAGCTTTAAAGGATGGCTGACATCATAGACAGTTAACTTTCATAATGAAAAAAATATATTTCCTGGGGAATCAATCTGATGTCTGGAACAGGATGTTTGCCTTGTTGTGTATCACATGGTAAATTAGTATGAAAATCAGATCTTCTTTTCTGAAGAGTTCATTTTCTCCTGCTGCTTCATTCAGACCCGAAGTTGTAATCTTCTATTTGTGACAGCACTGTTGCTTGCTGAGGGAAAAGGTTTTGATGTTACGAATGGAAGATTATGACTTCAGGTAGGGGAAACACAGCGGGACCACAGGATGAATTCTACAAGCAAAAATCCTGTTGTCATGCAAATTATTCCAACAACAACAACAAGAAAAGGCACATTTAGAATACTGAAATGCTTATTCAAAAAGACATTCTCCAATGTCAAGCCATTTGTAAATCCTCCTTTGAAGCAATGGCAGCTCCTGCTTTATGGAGGGTAGGGTTAATTTCTACTAGGGATGAGCTCTTCATCTTTTTTTTGTATGATTGACCCCTTTGGCAGCTTGGTAAATTCAATGTACTTCTTCTCAGGATAATGTTCTTGGAAAACATGAAATAAAATGCACAGGAATAAAAAAATGTTATGTTGAAATATAGTTATCTAGTACATATCTATGTATATGGGCATATGCACATATATGTGTATATACATGTGTTTGTGTATTATATGTATATATACATATGTATAATATGGAGGAGGCATTTCTGTGTGTATGTGCAAATACAGTGAATACATATCATGTGTGTACACATAAACAGAGAAAGAGAATAAGAGAGAGAGAAGGCATTTAGCATCTAATTGCCAAAATCACTCTGGTAAATACCCTTTACACCTTCTTTTGTTAAGTTATTTATTTTTCTTTTTTTCTCATACAAGGCTCCAGTTCCACCCTTAGCATCATCCCAGCTGAGTAGTGCAGAGTAAGAATACATACTGGTGATCTCTCCAAGTTGCCATCTGTTCTAATATTCTAATAAAATTCAGTCAATACACAAATAAGTACTTACTATGTGACAAGCACTGAATTAAGTGCCATGTGCAGGCAATATTCATCTACTTCTCTTTCCTCATGGCTAAAAGCATTATGGCCATCAAATAGTCAGCAATTCTTTGCATATCTAGTCATGATAATCCATGCTCACTTCATTTCCAGATTTTCACAAAAATCAAGATAAAGTCAGGCTTCATGTGATTACAGGCTTTGAAATGAAAGGAATTTTAGTGGCCATTTAATCCAACTCCCTCATTGTCTGGATGAGGATCACGAGAACCAGAAAAGCTAAGTGGCTCGCCCAAGGTCACACAGATTGAGAATAAGTGGTAGAATTGGTATCTGAACCTTTGTCTTCTGATGCCAAAATAAGGACTCTTTTTATCATATCATGCTGCCTTCTGTGGAGACCAACCTGAAATTTAATCTTTATTTAATAACTATTTTTATTTTTAATTCCCATGCAGATATATGGTGGGCAGCTAGGTGACACAGTAGAGAGAGCACTGGACCCGAGTCAGGAAAACCTGAGTTCAAATCTGGCCTCAGATACTTAGTAGTGTGTGACCCTGGGAGAGTCACTTAACCCTGTTTGCCTCAGTTTCCTCATTTGTAAAATGAAGTAGAGAAAGAATGGCAAACCACTCTAGTATTTCTGTCAAGAAAACCCCAAATGGGGTCATAAAAAGTAAGACATGACTAGAAGACTGAACAACAACAGCAGCAGGTAAAAGATTCTACCATCAACTTAAATAATTTCTTCAATACAATAAAACATGTAGTACATGTAGAACATATAGTACAAGCAAGACAATAAAACATAAACCTAAGTTGGAATGAACTGATCCCTCAAGAAAATATTTATTAACTACAGTGAATGCAGATCTTTGCCTTGTAGAGAATACAAAGAAATATTAAGAATAATTTATTCTTTCTACTATAATTAGAAAGATAAAGCACTATCTAACTGTAAGATAATAACACATGGCAGTATATCATTTGTCAAATGAGTTGTAGGAGATTAATTTCTATATGAATTCAGAGGAGAGAGTTGGTCTGTTATGGGAAGGCTTCATTTAGGAGACTGAACGTGAGCTGGTCCTTCAAGCATTTGTTAGGAGCTGTGGTAATATCCAGACCTTAAGGGCCTGTTCTCACTCAAGGTTTTCAGTTGGCATCAGTAAATAACATTCAGGAATAACTAGTGAAGCAAAGAATCTGTATTTGATAGAGCTGTGCAGATACCAAGAGGAAAGGCATTTGCCCTGAATCTCTGGGGAAAGAGCTTTTAATACGTAGCTTTCAGACTACATCACATACCAACCAATCCCTAGTTACAATAGGTCTTGTAGCAGAGCAGTTTCTGAGGAAGGGAAGAAGTGGCATATTTTGAAAAAATTAGGTGGCAATTACAAGAGGTTCTTGTAATGAAATGAGACCTAGGGGTTTGAGCAAGGAAACAAGGGCAAGGGGAAAACTTGACCCCATTACTGGAGCTAAACAGCTTTGGGGCAAAGTCAAAGGATGCTATCAGCGTCCTACTCTTCAAACGTAATGCATTTTTCCTGGTTTTCTTCCACAATGCCTACTTGACTTTGTTCAGCTATGGTTGGAAAATCACAATTAGTAGCTAACATCAAGTCTGGCTGTTTGGAATGAGGGTGTGGGAAGGAGTGACCCAATGATCAGCTACAGCCAGAATATTGATACACAGACACAATGGTTTTTTTTTTCATTTTATATAACTTTTGTTTTTATATCACCTTCATTTCAAAACATATCCCTCCCAGTAAATCATCAGATTAGCTTGAGGAGGTGGTATTTTATAGCAAATAAAAGTTCTTTGATTCAAAACTGACTTGTCCATTGGAATTAAAAAAAAAAAAGCTTAAGGGAATGATATGCTTTGATGTTCAATTCTATCAGAGCCTAGAATGCAGGAGACATAGTATTGTCTTTGTCATCCATAGGGGCTACCTAGATTCTGGCAGAATTTGACTAGACCCAGAGGTTGGTGATGTTCTGGAGTCACTTTCATGAGATCTTTCTCTTTCCTTTAAGGAGAATAGAGATTTGGCTCTGTTCTTCTTTATCACTCTACCTAGAAGGAAGAGGGGATCAAAGTGTCTCCCTTATCCTTCTAATAAAATAATAGCATAACCATATCCATTGGGTGTAACACAGGTATGGATAGATGATACACTTCCATAATTCTTTCCGTGATAATTGCAGTATTTATATTGTTAGGGTAATTGTTAAGATCTATTTTCATTTAGTTCTGGGCTTATAGTCAGGGAGACCTGAGTCCAAATCCTTACTTAGATACTTAATAGTGGTTTGATGTTTAGCAATTGATTTAACCTCTTTTAGCTTACATTTCCTCTTCTATAAAATAGAGATGATAACAGCAATTATCTTACATATTTGATTTGAGCTTCAAATGAGATACTATATGTAAATAGATCCATAAGTTTTCAAGTATTATATAAATGTTGGCCATTATGACAATTATTATCATTATGCTTAGCTACTATTTTCATCTGACACTTAATGTTCCTCAAAATCCCCACTAAATATTTTGTTTCTTTAAAGAAAATGAAATGTTTATTTAGTGGAATTAAGCTTATTGGCTAGAATATTCTAAGAACACCTGCCTTCAATAGATTTAAGGTACCATGCACTTATTAATATACAAGTGCGATTTTGATAGGGAATATGGAAGAGAGAAAGTCATTTTAGGTGAGGGCAATGATATAAAGAAAGACATAGGGAGAGGAGAGCATGAAGCATTTTTAGAGGAAAGCAGGGAAACCATTTTGACTGATGCATCAAGTTTTCTAATTAATGAAGTTAGCGAGTTGTGGGAATGTAAGAATGAAAGATTGGTAGATTCTGTATAGACTGTATAGAATCCTAATGGATGAAGGGAAAAAACAGGGTATTTTCTTCTCCTTCCAAGAGTTTTCAATGTAATTGGGAAGCAAAGAATCACATAAATAAAACTAAGTGGAAAATGAATGTATCAATATAAATCTCAGTGCCAAATTTCATGACATGGATTCTAAGTATTTTAAGTGTTCAGAGAAGAGATTGTTTTATCCTGTTTTGGTCAGAAGTTCATTGAAGGAGACAGGACAAGAACCAAACTTGAAAGATGGGTAAAATTTGAATAAGCAGTGATAAGAAGGATTTTCCTTGTTTGGAAAGTGAAAATTATAGCTCAAACAGGGACCAAGAGAAGAGAGCAGATGCTGGGGAAGAGAGATCGGGCAAAATAAGAAAAACTGTATATTATAAGCCACAATGCATGTTTAGAAGAAAGAAACTGACTTCAGGGGACTAACAAATTTTCATAAACATAAAGGAACATCCTGGCACTTTCTAATCACTACAATTATACAAGACATATTTAGTAATAAAATTTCATTGTAATTCTTCAGACAGAGAAAGGTATATTTTACTTAGTTCTTACTTCCTGCCCAAGAAATCAATTAATTATCACGATTTCTGCAAAACGTTTTAGAAACTCATTGAAGTCCTGATAATGGTCATTGTTTCATCTATAATTTAGTTTACTAATGCTATAATTCTAATGTTTACAGAATGCTGGAGTTTTCCTAATAATCTTCCACATTTCTCTTTCTTAATTTGAAAGAGAATACTGAAATTCAACAGGATGAGTAGAGAATTGTCATTTTAGCAAAATTTTAGAAATATGAGTAGTGAAAATAATTTTAGAACACCTTTGATTTACATCTATATATATTTATGACCTTGGAAAAGTCAATTTTCTTCCCAAGCCCTTTGTTCTCCACCTGGATCATTCCATAGAGAAAGCTATATTTTTGTTTTTAATTTTGTTTGTTAGTGGTTTTCTTCCATTAGCAATATATGGCTATGAGAGTTGGGGTATAATGGAAACTGAGTGCTGCAGAATTGATGCTTTTGACTTGTGGATCTAGTGGAGATTTTTGAGAGTCCCCTACACAGCAAGGAGATTAAATAAGTCAATACTTGAAGAAATTAATTCAGACTATTCACTTGAAAGTCAAATATTGAAACTGAAGCTTTCATACTTTGGCCACATAATGAGAAGACAGGACTTATAGGAAAAGGCCCTGATATTGGGAAAGATTGAAGGCAAAAAGAGAATAGGATGGCAGAGGATGAGATGAATAGATAGTGTCATGGAACAAGGAACATGACCTTGGAGAGATGTCAAGAGATAGTGGAAGACAGAAAGGCTTAGTGTGCGATGATCCAGGGGATCACAAAGAGTCAGACACAACTCAATGACTGAATGGCAACAGCAAAGGTAGCAGCAACAGCAAGAGTTCATTATTTGTTCATCTGTGAAATGCAGGTATTGGCCTATATAATAATCTTTAAGTTCCCTTTCAGTTCTAAAATTCTATAATTATGATCTCAAGTTTGTAAGAACTGCCAGACATTATAGTGAAAGTTGAGATGTCATCTTTCAAGGTTTGGAAGGATAAGTGAAACTCATTTGAAGTTATTTGTCTTAATATGATACTTTTCCATTCTGAGGTCATGGATGGACCGTATAAATAGGCAGAGGAGATTACTACTTGTTTATAGTGAGCAACTGCTTTTCATGTGCAAAGGGTCAACCTAAGGTCCAGTTTGGGTAATATTTTATGTGGCTATTGGAAGACAGCTGAAAGCCAGAGAATGGTGAAGTGAACAGTGAATGCCTCTGATTTCAGAGAATCAACTTTCAGGAATTGAAGATTCTTTGTTGTAATTTGCCTAATTGAGCATTTATTTTAGACTATAGTTCTCAGGAGGCAAAGGTTAGAAAGGGTATAATACAGAAAGTGGAGCCAAAACCAAGACAGATGAAAGAGATACAGGGGGAAGGGGCAAAGTCAAGAAAGAATCTTGAGTCACAGATCCAGGAATGATGAGATAAGAGTTAGGACTAGCCTTAGGGGAACTGTGAATCAGTCAGGTATAGTCAGAACTCAGATCATTCAGAGTCCAAAAACCAAGGTCAGGATCACTAGAATGCCAGTCAGATCACAGAAAATAAAGTAGAGTAAACAGTCATAACAAATTGCTGTGACAAGGGCTGAGTTGAATTTGTAGCCTTTTGGCATGGTATTAGGAAGTTACATAGGGCATAATACAATCTAACCAATGTGGTTGAAAGGGTGTCATAAGACGCTGACCCCTTTAATGGCTCTACTTTATGCCTAGATAAAATTCCCATCATTAGACTCTCCTTTATTTTTCTGTGCACACACACACACACACACAAATGTATATATGGATATCGCATTTTGTGTGTGTATGTTTATCTTTTGGCCAGCACCCCTGAGTGTCTTCCCCTCCCAGTTACATTTTTTTAATTAAAAGGGCATTCCCTTGATTCAGTTCCTTGAAGCCTATTTACTGAATGGGCATTGTTTCACTTAAAGTGAGTATCTGAAAAGACCTTAACTTAAAAAGGCCAGGGTCTCCCATAGAATCCTGGGCTATCTCTAGTCATCCCCATGAATATCAGGCCACTTGACCCAGATGGCTCTGGAGGAGAAAGTGGGACTGGTGACCTTGTACAGCCCTCCATTACTCAAATCAAAGTCAACTGCAAGTCATCATCTCCCTGATGTCTTGTCCACTTTGAGAATGAAGGAGAAATCACACACAACAATGCAGCTCAGTATATGTATAAATATGGGCATACATAAGTGTACATAACATATATGCATATATATTTGCATATATATATATATAACCATATAGAGAGATCTCAATCTTTTTATTTATCTATATGTATAGACAGAGAGGTAGATATATAGAAAGATAGATAGATAGATAGATAGATAGATAGATAGATAGATAGATAGATAGATGAATAGATAGATGTTTAAATAGGTGTTTTGCAGTCCACTGCACAATGGTATAGTGGGCAGTGTATTAGAAAGCTGGTTTAGTATTCAGAGCCTCTGGATTTGAATCCTGGTTTTCTAACTGACTAAATCCTATTCACCTTTCCCAGCCTAACTCAGGATTCAGCTCCTCCATGAAAACTTTTCTGACAATAGACTATTGTTACTTATGCATTCCATTCCACCCCCTTTCTTTATGCCTATATATACAGTCTGTGCTTCATGCCTACAGGGCACTTACTTTCACCTTCATCTCTTAGAATCCATCAGTGTTTTTCTTCATAGTTCAGATGAAATGGAAAGGAGGGGTAAAACATTCCAGGTTTTTGAGAAATGATGTGAGTGCAGGCTTAGAGATGGAATTAATAAAATTAGTAAGACATTTTCAGGGGGATTGATGAGGCCAGTGTTACTAGAACAGAGGAGTTTTATGCAGGGTAGTGGTGAATGTGAATAGAAAGGAAAGACATACATATTACATATATCTTTTGGTTGCTTAGAAGGCCTTCACTGCATTTTCTTTATCCTGTTTGGGATCTGATGATATAAGAAGATGAATGGCTATGGCTAACAGTTAGTGACTTAGGAGGCAGGATTGACATTCTACTTTTTAATCATATATACTCTTTGCACTCTTGTGCATTGGTCCCATGGTGTCAATTACTTGTTACCTTCTCAATTAAAAGCAAAAGAACAAATACAAATTTGAATTCTTATAAGCACTAGGGTGAAGAGAAATTGTTTTTCAAATATTCACATCAATATAAATTCCCCTTAAGTTGACATTTTGGTCTTGCTTACTCTTAGCAAGTGTGACTTGCTTTGCTGGAGGGAATATGTTAAAAGCTTATTAGGAAGGTTTAAAAACACTCAGCTGCCCTTAAGCACTTATTGTCATGGGTTAAGTAAATTAATTCAATTTTATGGAATAAATTAGAAAACACAATCTTAAAAATCCATTGCTGGGTAAATTATGGTCTGCATGCATGATCCTGAGGTTTGGTAGAGGTAAAATAAAATATTTACTGGGACCAAAAGCACATTGGACCAGGAATTCAGAGACCTGGATTCTAGTACTTATTATACGGCCATCTGGTTGCGTGACCTGGGACGCTCTCACTGCCTCTCCCTAAGCCTCAGATTTCTTATGCACAAAATGAAGAGGTTGGGTTAAGTCATGTTTTCCATCATTGTTTTATTTTTTTTGGCGATGGTTTTGAAATGACGATTTATTAATGACACAACAAACCTGAAGAGACAGACATGAGTTTGTTGAGATAGCCATTCTCAGAGACTGATAATAAATCATTAAGCACTTAATTTTTTGCCAGGAGCAGTGTTAAGAGTTGAAAATACCAAGAAAAAGAAAAGTGATTCTGTCCTTAAGAAGCTTGCATTCTAATGATGGAGATAATGTGTCAATAACTGTGGGCATACCTGATATATACAGAGGAATTGGAAGATAATCTCAGAGTGATGGCACTGGGAGTGGGGGATGGGACTAAAAAAGTTCCCTGAAGAGAGTGAGATTTGAGCTGAGCCTTGAAGCCAAAAGACAGAGGTGAAGAAGAAGAGCATTGCAGACAAGAGGAAAAGATAATACAAGGACATGCAGTTGGAGTGGAGTATCACATGTACGGAATATCAAAAAATCTAATGTTGCTGTTGCTCTTACATGACCTTTAAATTCCCGTCTCCATGTTTTAGCTAAGGCTATCTCTAATGCTGAGAATGCATTCCCTCCTTACTTCAAAGTCTTGGAAATCCTATTGTCCTTCATGACTGAGCTCAAAAGATACATTCTATATAAATCCTTCACTGATCACTCTGATACCTGCTCAGATAGATACCTTCCAATTTATTTGTTTGTGCATGTGCTTCTGTCTCTTGAGATGTATGACTCATAATGAAACAATTTAGATATGGCATATGTCATACATATGATGCATGAACAATAGATAAGGTGTTCATGGTGAGGCATGTGTCTGTGTCTCATAAAGCACCCTTTAGGGAATTATCTTATACTTTAGAATAGCAGTAAATAGAAACCCTTAGTCCCAGTTAGGTTTTGGAGGTTTTTTTTTTTGTTGTTGTTGTTTGTTTGGTTGGTTTTATTTAATTCACATTGAGGCCTGCCTGCACTATGTACAGATAGTGTTAGCTTTCTTCCTATCAGTCAGCCAAACATTCCTGCAGTATTGTACATTCATCTATAGGTCATTCAGTCCTAGAATGTACATAGGCAAAGAGGTGAAAATCATAATTCTTTACTTGTTCTTGTTTCATGTTATTACCAGTTACACTGCAAAGAGGGATGTGTTATACTTCTGTATCCTGAGAGTAAGGCACAGAATAGGTGCTCTCTAAACAATTGTTGACCACCTGATATTTTGGTCAGTAGTACCTTCAAGGGAAAAGAAAACCCAATTCCTTTTAAGGATGTCTATTTGTGTTCAATCAATCCTGCAGCAATTTTTGAAAATGCCAATTCATAATGATTAATGCTTACCTGGATTGTGTGTGTGTGTGTGTGTGTGAGAGAGAGAGAGAGAGAGAGAGAGAGAGAGAGAGAGAGAGAGAGAGAGAGAGGAGAGGAGAGGAGAGAAGAAGGAGGAGGAGGAGGAGGAGGAGGAGAAGAAGAAGAAGAAGAGAGAGAGGGGGGGGAAGAAGAGAGAAGAAGAAAGAGAAAAGAAGAAGAGAGAGGAAGAAGAAGAAAGAGGAAGAAGAAGAAAGAAAAAGGAAGAGAGAGGAAGAAGAAGAAGAAGAAGAAGAGGAAGAAGAAGGAGGAGGAGGAGGATAAAGTAAGCCAGGAAGGAAGGAAGAAAAGGAGGGGGAGGGAGGAAAGAAGAAGAAGAGATAAGAAACAACAGATTTAAGAAAGAGTACTAGATTGCCCATCAATCAGCAGAAATCTGTAAATTCCCCAAAGTGAATATTCACATAGTCTCTTCTTGCATCCCCCTCAATACATGGTTAGTATGCAGTACCAGTTTGTGGAATTCACTTGAATGTCAAATGTTGGTCTGGATAAAATTTATCTGATCAAAAGAGCTATCTGAATGCTTTAGAAATTAACTAGTTTGATTAGAAATTGGGGGACAGGTCATTTAATTTTTTCCAATTTGCCCTCAGTGGAGAAGAGGCTTATTTGAGGGGGGTGATTATGACACTCCATGCTACTTCAAGTCTTATGAGTTTTTCAGGCTTTGAATTTTTTGTATTCTGTATCCATTAACAAAAAGGCAGCCAAGTGGGAATGAAAAAATATCAATAAATAAAGAAAAATACAATTAAATTGGATGTTATTTTTATTGAATAAAAGTTAAATTGGGAAGCTAAACAGTCCAAGCCCTTTATAGAAACAAAAAGCCCACCACATTTTCATAATGCATTATTAAAAATCAAGACAATATAATTTTTTAAAGAGGACAGACTATTACCTTCAAGATTCAAACTAGGATAAAAAGGGTCTTTTCAAAACATTTTACTCCCCAAATAAAAGTTTTGCCAGGGGCCCATCAAGATCTCATAGCAGCCATCCTATATTCACAAAGGACTTTTGTTTCCAAGGAAGAGAGAAACATAAAGGTTTAAAGGGATCCCTGTGATACTTCTACCTCAAAGGTTTTCAGTAAGACTTGTGGGGTAGCAGTGCCAATACATCCTAAAAGAAAAATAAAACAGTTGTATTAGAATATCATAGATCAGATTTGCATAATGCTTCACAGTTCACAAAGTAGTTTCCTTACAACACTGTGGGGTAGGTTGCGTAAACATCATTACCGTCATTTCAGAAGTGGAGGAACCCGAGGCTCAGAGTGGTTTAGAGGACTTTCCCAGAATAATTAGTACAGACAACCTAGTCATTGGTTTTCTCCCCTTTTTCTCACCTTCTCCACTTTCTCCCTGATCAACCTATACTTCCACAATGCCAGTTACCACCTTTATGCAGATGATCCTAATATATGTCTGATCTGTCTCTTGAGCTTCTGACACAATTCAGCACAGTGGATTTGTAAACAAAGGACCTGAGCTTAAATTACATCTCTTCCATTTTCTTCCTGTGTGACTGTGAACAAGATTTTTTTTTTACCTGTATGATCCCCAATTTCTTTGTAAAAATGAAAGAATTGAACTAGATAACTTTAAAGGTCCTTTCTAGTCCTGTATCTGTGATTTTATGCCTCCTATCAACAAATGCTTATAGGACATATCTACCTGGATATCTCTTTGATATCTCAAACTCAATATACCCAAAACTTAGTTTATTATATTTCTCCTTAAATTTGGTCATTCTTCTGTCTTTATATTTGTCAGTGGTAGCACCATTCACCCAATCACCCATATTTTTAACCTTTAGTTTACCATTGATTTTTTTCCTCTCTATCACTTCTCATATCTTTTGTCTTATACAACATCTCTCCCATCCATCTTCTCCTCTCTTCCCATTGCCACCACCCTTGTCCAAATCAATATTACAGCCATAATGTTCCAATGTTCTCCTAATAAATCTTGTGCCTCCACTTCCCCCCAGTATATCTTTCATACTCTTGACAGATTTTCACTTTACTATGAATAAATCTAGCTGTCATTCCTTTGCTCAAAAATCTATACTGATTCTCTTATAACCTAATGAGTAAAATACAAATTTCAGTACATGGCATTCAAGAACTGCCATAATTTGATACTACATTAGATTTTCCAGTCTCATCTCATATTAGCCTGAAAAACTTCTGCTTTTCTATATCTTCTTAAATATCCATAATATTAGCTTATGTGCCCTGTACACCCTGCCCTTTCTCTTTTCTGAAACTTTTCACATCTATAATCCTAGGTTTGATATCTAATCCCAGGCATTGAAGCTATTGAAAAATGGCATTTACCTATTAGGGACTTGACTTTTCCTGCAAAAGCCTCAGTGAACCATCAACATCACTGAGGTGCCCTGTTTGTGAAGGGTGGGAGGCAACAAGTCCTTTACCAAACTCAGAGGCTGATGAAAAACTGGCAAAAACCTGAGTGCCAGGGCTGGAAGATGTACTGTTGAAGAATAATTAACTACCTTTATTCTCTTACTGTGGCCTTGAAATTATTTTACCCTGGGTCTGGCAATTCCTATTCAATGGCTGACTCTCAGAGCTTATTCCTTGTAAAGCTGTGATTTAGTTCCATCAGAATCTCAAATACCTGTGCTACTGATTTCTCTCCTGGAGTCCATCTCTCTTCCCTTATACCTGAACGCCTCAAGTTCTGCCTTATGACTTCTTATGGCCAGTCTGCATCTTCTATGGAAAACATATAGCTCCTTTCCCCAACCCTCACAACATCACACACACACACACACACACACACACGTGAATGTATACATGTATGTGTGTATGCACACACATGTATGTTTATATATGTGGATGGAGGTGGGGTATATGTGTGTATGCACATGACTCTTTCTTCCATATTTGCCAGCTAAACTCCCATCTATTCAGATATCTTTTTCTAGAAAGGCATCCCTTTCCCCTGGTCAGTAATGAGTTTCTTTGTTTGGCTGCACACATTTTCTTTCTTTGCAGATGCACACTAGTCATACCATACTCAACATTTACAGTTATTCATGTGTGTATCTTGGTGTCTAGTAGATTAGAAGTTCCAAGACAGTGGGGACTTTGGAATCTCCCCTATGACCTATTGCAGAGCTATACATATGGTACATAATACACATGCTTAATAAATATTTTTTGAATGAATGACCAAACCAAGATATTCTTATTCTAAGAATAAACTTCTTTCCTTTATAGTACATTGCTACCCACAAAGCTGAAAGAAAGGAATAACAGAAGATAAGCTTGTCTCAGTTATTTATTTTGTATAACGTTGTGAAATTGCTATCATGTCTGCTTTCCTAACTCTATATTGATAGTATTGTAATTTCTTTGAATTATAAAGCTTCATCAAGAGTTTAAGGGAATGATTTCCTCTATGAAAGCCAAATATTCATTTAATTCACCTGTTCCTAGGGGTGTGTGATCAGGCATGATAAGAAGTGTATAGAGGGAGGGAAGGCAGATTTAGGTAGACTGCTGATTTCCTTCCTAACTATTCTCTTGCCATAAATTTATATTTATTTAGGGAAAGCTGATGGTTTACTTCCCATAAAAATTTTGTGAAAGGTATTATGGATTCACTCAACTGTTAGAATAAGAGATAATAAAGTATACCATCTCCACTTTGGGAGTTATATATTTTAGATAGCATTAGAGGTCTAATCTCTAACCAACATGTGAATTTGTAGAAAAAATAAACTTTAATTACTAGAAATCAAAGAGAATGAGGCTAATTACAGATTTTAGTATCTGTAATCTCAGGTTTAAAGGTCTAACACCTGATTTTCTACAGTATACAGACCAAGGCTGATGGAATAAGAGGATTGTAGATTCAAAATAAAAATGAATCCTAGCAGCCATCTAGTGAAGCCTACTCATCTTACAGATAATAAGAGGCTTAGACAGGTCGACTTAGGCCAGCTCATATAGATTAAGCCACCTCTGTGGTTACTCTGCCAACTCACACTCACATTTATGGGTTTGGTCCATCAGAAGGTAAAGGCTACTTTAAATTCTAGAGTTAACCTCTCTTTCTCTTTATTTGTATGTGTACACACATGCACACACACATGCATGAAAACACAATTTAATATCTTTTAACGGGTTAGAAAAGCATTATTTTACACATACATATATATGTGCTTGTGTATGTATACATGTGCAAAAATAGATGTATACGTATGTATATATAATGCATATGCATATTATATACAGATATATTCATTTATATATATGTATTTATATACACATGCACAAATATTTATGTGTAAATATGTATGTGTGTATTGCTCCTCCAATCCATTGAACATAACAACCACTAAAATTGTCTCCTAACCTAGAATGCTGAAGTGAAGTCACCATTCCATTTGGAGGTCAGGGATTTGTAAATAACTGCTGCAAAGTGTGTAGTGAAGAAAGGAGATGGTAAAGAATATGAGCCCAGGCAAATGATAAAAGACTCCCTGGAGGCATCATTCTTTTCTGTTTCGTGTATCTGTCTTAGCACATAATTTACATGTGTACCTGTATCCTGTGTATAATAAAACTTTATTTTGTATGGCATCTCTGATACAGTACTCCTAAATGTTTAATGGAATTAAATAATGCAGTTTCTAAGGGAAGCATTAGGAGACAGAGAGAAAAATTAAAAGGCCCTGACACAGAGGAAGAGTTATGTTTTTGAAGAGTTTAGAATGATAGCCTACCTGTTGTATCAGTTGCCCCCATGAGTCAGTTTTGGAAGATGGGGTAGAAAGAGGCAATGTGATGCATTCAGTGTGGGGGTGGGGAGGGGAATGCCATAATAAATCATAGTAGATCTGGATACTAGTCCTGGCTCTGCACAGTTCCTGGCACCAATTATGTGCTTAAAAACTATTTGTTTAATTGAGTTGATTATGACTCTGAGCAAAGTCTGACCCTTCTTATGACCTCATCATCCTCTTCTCTAGAATTGGGTGTATATGGTATATGTACTTATTGTATAGAAAAAAACCATGATTAACAGATGGGAAAGAATGTTTAAAAGCCTAGCTTTTTGTAGAAATGCAAGGGATTGCTCCATAGAACAAAAATGAAAAGTAGTGTAAGGATGAAGCTAGATCTGACTAGTTGGCTATGATTAAGAATAAAAAAAAACCAACAACAACAAAAAACCCTTTAAACTGAAAATTCTGAAGTTGGAGAAGGCAATGCCATTATATCAGCATTTCATTCATCCCTACTTTGTGCCAGACGCTAGGGATACAAGGGCAAAAATGAAATTAGTCCTTATTTCATGGAGCTTACATTCTACTGTGGGAATCCCAATTTACACTGGCAAGTAGATACACTGAAATATTTGAAAGGGTCTCTGATTAAACTATTTCAGGAGTTTCCTTCAATGACACAGTTAGCAATCCATCTAAATCTGCCTACCCTGTGTGAAACTTTCCCATGCTCTCCCAACACTTTACCATTGAGGGTCCATCTAACATGCTGAAAGTCTTCCTGAATTTATTTTGCCATTTGGAAGCTAATAGTGGGACATTCTGGCTGTCCACTAGTCATACTTCTTACCATGTAAGAAGCTTATCTTCTCTTCCTGTCATACAATTCTTTGATGATGTCCTCAGTGTTTATATGCTGCAGTTTGCTGACACCCACCATGCACCTCTCCATTGCCTTCTGAGTGATGTGAATCCTTAGTTATTCAGAAAGTGTTTTTCTGAGTCTTGCTGCCATGTAGCAACCTTGGTAAAATAATAGTATTAAAATATGAGGCATTCATGAAAAGCACAGGTTGAATAAAATAACTTTGATATTTCCTGTGTGCATTCCAGTCCAGTCCTTTCTCTTTTTCCCTTTCAACTCCGGGCCCAGGTCGGTGTCTGTCCATCCTGACTGTTCTAGATATACATACTGTTAGATACAATTTATAAGGTATCTCTCCAAATGCAATTAAAATATGAACAATAAATATTCTTCACCACTTGGTCTTTCTTGTGCAGCTATACAAACCAAATATCTCTGAGTGATCACACATCTCTTCCATGAGTTTCTTTAATGTTCTATGGCTTGATGCAATTAGCACAATGCTTTCTGAGAAACACAGATTGTGGAGATCTCACAATCTGCAAAGAACTCTTCCTGGACCTGATCCTTGCAATGAATATACTCCATTACAATGATGACTGTATTTGTATAGCATATATTGTCTGATTTTGTGCCTCTCCAGATGTTTATTATCAGATCATTGTTATGTATGTGGTATTCAAGAAGAGCTGGCACCTTAGCATGAGGGCTTGCCAAGCCATTGTTAGGACTGTTCATCCACCTTTGGCGTCTACCTGTAATTCCAAGAAGCTATAGCATGTGCAGCAGGCACACCCCAGTATAACCATCTCTGAAGACAGTAAACCAGGTTGAGGGTAACCCATAGGCTTCAAATCCATCAGTGAGGCAAGAGCATATCTAACCCAAGTATATGAGGACTTCTTTCAGTGGAATGGGAGAATAAGAACAATGTGTTCTAATGGCCATGAAGGCAGCTGAAATAGGCACTGTGGAGTGTCTAGAGCTTCGTCAGACATCAAGGACACCAAGATCAACCACTGGATTCCAGGCCATCACCAGTCATCCTGACTTTTTTTGTTGTCATTGGACTTCAATGGCTCTGGAAGAGACAGTGAGGGCAATGGCTTTGTGTGATACTTTCTCAATTAAATTCAATACATTCATAAATCAGAATATCTTTCCTTGATTTCACTGATCATCTTCAAAAACAAAGTATGTACAAACACATCAGATAATCATTGAACAGGATTGTTTCTCTTATGATTTACAAGGCATACTGTATAATACTGATATTTTGTTGGGAGATGCTTTGTTGTAAAACTCTGTAAGGAGTGGGTTTCCTCCCTTCCAAATTAAGTGCTTTTAATAACCAACAAACAATAAACACCATAGATGTTATATTCTTCACATCATTCATCAAATTGCTAAATCATAAAGATGGGATCATTTTGAATATCATTTTGAAAGCCTGCTTCTTCCTTACTAATATCTTCATTAAAGATGCCTTCAATTTGTTTTGATAAAATGAATGTTGTATCAATATAAATAATGTTGATATATTGCCTAGATTAGAGAATAATTCAATAGTTATTATTGCTCCTTAGTCAATATTTTTATAATATCCTCGTGTCCTTTTTGTGCCTTTAAAATCTGACACATCTATTTGATATATCATACATATTGGTTCCTTGATGTCCTCACAATTGTATCAGTTCTATCAGGAACATCTTCTATATATATAGAATTTCCTAAAATTCTTAATGCTTAAACCTAATACCTAAAAATATTTAGTACTTATACATTAATAATTTTAAACTGCAATAGGATTTTGGAGACACCCTGTAGTGGTAATCCAGTCCAGTTGACTTTCCTATCTTTGTATTCTTCAGTGAAATTTTTACCTATATTGAAAGTACATCAACAACTATTATTCATCCTAGTATGGTAGATCAACTATACTGATAGAAAGAAAAAAAAAATCGTGGTTGAAATGTTTTGTTGTTGTTGTTTGTAAATCTTTCGTTTTTCCTCTCTTGTATTTTATTTCCATTTTTATCCTTGGGATACCCTGGCTTGGATATCTTTTTTTTTTTCTTTTTGGAGGGTAGTTGAGGTTAAGTAACTTGCTCAATGTCACACAGCTAGTTGTGTGTGTGTGTGTGTGTGTGTGTGTGTGTGTGTAAGTTTCTGAGACCACATCCAAACTCAGGTCCTCCTGGCTCTGGGGCCGGCGTTCTACTCACTGAGCCATCTAACCACCCCCTTGCTTAGCTATCTTGACAAACTTTTTTTTAAGGTTTTAATTTCTGCTTCTCTGTTTATGAGAACGTACTTTATTGATCATTTGTTATACTTTAGATACAAAACTTATTCAAATGAAATACTATTTTGTTGTTGGCATGAAAAAAGCACTAAAAATAATGGATGGGGATTGAAAATGTACCAAAGCTTGGAGGTGGGAAATGAAATATCACAGATAGGAAACAAGAACTCAACCAGTATGACTGGGGAGTAATGTGTATGAAAATTGATTTTGTTTATCTACAAAGCTAGTTGTCACAGAGATAAATTCCAATGTATGAATAATAGCTGTTTGTGTCACTCATACGATTATAGGAGATTAAATACAAGAAGGGAGTAATGGTAAAACTCAGGTCTTCAAATGCTAGACAAAAAAATCACAAAACATGAACATTAAGTCAGGTGATATAGAGGAACTTAAGCAAGAAAGAAAATTTGACCTCTTTGGTGTCAAGGATGTTTGATGGGATGAAAGCAAGTTCTAGAATATAGGATTACATGGGCATATCTTATTATAAAATGACAGCAATAGCATAGGTAAGGAGGTATGTTTAGTAGGTGAACAATAATAGGTAGAATTATAATACCATTGCAGATTTGGAAGGAAATGTGAGGAAATCTAGGGACCAGATGAGGGTGAATTTTGATGAAGATCAATGAAGAGACATATAGAAGTGATTTTTTTTTTGTCATTAAAGGGTGAGATAAGGCACATGGACAGAAATAGTTGAGGAGTTTAGGAAACAGATTATAACCCCATCAGAAAGGTGTGATATAGCATTGATGGGGGACTTCAGTTATCCATATATCCTCTATAGATCTTTTTTTCTGCCAAAAAAGAGCTGCTAATAATTTCTGAGCTTATCTTAATGAAAAATGTCATACTTCAAATAGTAGAGTAACCAACAAGGATGTGTTCTATTAAGGATCTGATTTTTTTTCTTCTTTTAAAAATATAGTATTTTATTTTTCCTCAATGATATGTAAAAATAATTTTGAACATTCATTTTTAAAACTTTGAGTTCCATATTCTCTTTCTTCATCCATCCCCATCCCACCCCTTATTCAGAAGGCAAGCCATTCAATTTAGGTCACATATATGAATGTGTGTGAGTATGTGTGCATGTATAGGTTATACATGCAAAACATTTCCATGATAGTCATGTTGTAAAATAAAGCAGACAAAAATAAAAATAAGAATAATAGAGAAAGTAAAAAAGTATTCTTCGGGGGAGCAGTAGGTGGCAGTAAAGAGTGCGCCGGCCCTGGGATCAGGAGGACCTGAGTTCAAATCCAGCCTCAGACACTCAACACAAAAAGTAGCTGTGTGACCTTGGGCAAGTCACTTAACCCCAACTGCCCCCCAAAAAGCAAAAAAGCCCAAACAAACAAAAAAAGTATGCTTCAATCTGTATTCAGACTCCATCAGTTTTTTTCCCCCTCTGGGATGGATAGCATTCTCCATCATAAGTCCTTCAGAGTTGTCTTGGATCACTGTACTGCTGACACTAGCTAAACCATTCACAGCTGATCATCTCACAATATTTCTGTTAATTTTTACACAGTACATTTCACTTTGCATCAACTTGTGTAAGTCTTTCCAGGTTTTTCAGAAAGTATACTGTTCATCATTTCTTATACCACAGAAATATCCCATCATAATCACATGTGATAATTTGTTCAGCCATTCCCCCAAGTGATGGACATCTCAATTTCTAGTTCTTTGTGACCAGAAAAGAGCATCATGAATATTGTTTTGTTTTGTTTTTACAAATACAGACCAAGTAGTGGCATTGTGAAGTCAAAGGGCATGCATGGATTTATACCATTTTGAGAATAGTTCCAAATTGCTCTACAGAATCACAACTCTACTAACAATGCATTGATGTCCTACTTTTTTTTTTTACATTCCTTCCAACATTTGTCATTTTCCTTTTCTGTCCTATTAGCTAATCTTATAAGTAAGAGGTGGAACCTCGTAATTTTTTTCAACTATTTTTCAGCCAAAGAAAAACAAAGTTTATTAAGAATCCACCATATTGGCCAGAATCTTAAGAAATTTCACCATTGGCTAGACTCATAAGGAATCTGAGCACCTTCATGGAAACAGGATGGGTCTTATATACAGAAGGATTGTGAAAGGAATCCAGTAGGTGGTCTAATGGTATGGGAGAAAGGGTCTAGGGAGGGTCTTGAGAAGGAATCTAAGGAGGATCTTGATGGGAATGGGGTGATGAGGTCAGACTCCAGTAACTGAGAGAACGGGACTAAGGGTGGGAAGTAGCTGAAGGCTCCTTAAAGATATTAGACCATGGAAGGCCAGGCTAGGTTTTTTTTTTTTATCTTTCCTTTTTTTTTAATTAAACAAATGCTTTATTAACTTCTGGTTTACATCATTCATTTCCACCAGATTATGAGTTACATTTTCCCCCATTTTTCCCTACCCACCACCCCAGAATAGCAGTCCCACTAGATATCCCCTCATCCAATCTGCTCTCTCCCATATCTTCTCCCATATCCCCTTCAACTTTGCCATTAGGGCAAAGTGAATCTCTGAGCCACAATGCCTGGACATCTTATGAAACATTTAATTTTAAAACTTCGATTTTCAGATCCATTCCCTTCCTCCCTTGTCACCCACTCCCTCTGAGAAGATAATTAATTCAGTATGTGTTGTACATGTATAGCTATGCAAAACATTACCATAGTAGATATATTGTAAAATATTGCTTATATTTCCCTCCCACCAATCTCACCTCCCAACTGGTCCATTCCCTACTTTGATCCTGTCCCTCTTTGATAGTGGGTATTTCCAACCTCCCCTCCCCCCAGAATGCCCTCCCCTCCATCAAACCCCCTCTCATCCCCCTTTCCCCTACTCAGGAGAGTGAGTGAGGGTAAGATATTCCATTTAGTATGTATGTGATTCTCTCCTTGAGCCAACTTCAATGAGAATATGCTTTTGCCTTTTTGCCTTCCTCTTCTTCCCCTCCCCTGCAACTACTTCCCCTTGCCTCTTCTACAAGAAATAGTTTACCCTACCATGTCTCTCTCCATCTCCTCTTGCCACTTTCTTCTCTCACCTCTTGACTTCACCCCTTAAGAATCATCCCTTACTTGGGGCGGCTAGGTGGCGCAGCGAGCAGAGCACCGGCCCGGAGCCAGAAGGACCCGAGCTCGGATCTGGCCCCAGACACCCAACACACAAACAAAAACCCAGCCACGTGAACCTGGGCAAGTCACCCAACCCCAATTGCCCTCCAAAAAAAAAAATCATCCCTTCCCATCAAATTCAACCTGTGCCCTCTATCCATGTATACCTGTGAACATGTGCCATGTACCCTTCTTCAATTATTTTCATAATGAGAAAGGTTTCATCAAACACAGTTATTGTTTTTCCATGTAGGACTGTAAATAGTCCAACTTTGATAAGTTCCTTTTGATTTCTTTTCCTTGATTTCCTTCTCAAGCATCTCTTGCTTCTTGTGTCTGAATGTCAAATTTTCTATTCAACTCTGGTTTTTTTCATCAAGAATGCTTGAAAGTCCTCTATTCCACTGAATGACCATATTTTCCCCAGAAACAAGATACTCAGTTTTGCTGGGTAGGTGACCCTTGGGTTCAGTCCCAGCTCTTTTGCCCTCTGGAATATCATATTCCATGCCCTTCGATCCCTCAGTGTAGAACCTGCCAGGTCCTGTGCTATTCTGATTGTGTTTCCACAATATTGAAATTGTTTCTTCCTGGCTGCTTATAGTATTTTCTCCTTGATCTGGGGATTCTGGAACCTGGCTATGATATTCCTGGGAGTTTTCTTTTTGGGATCTTTTTCAGGAGGTGATCAGTGGATTCTTTCAACCTCTATTTCCCCCACTGGGTCTAAAACATCAGGGCAATTTTCCTTGAGAATTTCTTCAAGGATGATTTCTAGGTTCTTTCTTTGATCATGGCTTTCAGGTAGTCCAATAATTTTTAAATTATCTCTCCTGGATCTATTTTCCAGGTCAATGGTTTTTCCGATGAGGTATTTCACATTTCCTTCTATTATTTTATTTGTTTGGATCTGTTTAATAGTATCTTGATTTCTCATAAAGTCATTAGCTTCCATTTGCTCCAGTCTAACTCTGAAGGAATGAATCTCCTAGGGAGCTTTTGAAATTCTTTTTCCATCTGGCAAATGCGACTTTTTAAGGCATTCTTCTCCTCATTGTCTTTCTGAGACTCTTTTGCCATTTGAGTTAGTCTATTTTTTAAGGTGTTATTTTCCTCAGTCGGGCTGTTGACTGTCATTTCATATTTTTCTTGTATCTTTTTCATTTCTCTTCCCAAATTTTCCCCCACTTCCCTTATCTGCTTCTTAAGGTCCTCTATGGCCTGTAGCCAGCTTGTATTTTCATTTGGGGCTTTTGGTGCAGGAATTCTTAACTCACAGTCCTCCTCCATGTTTTGAGCCTCTTTGCACCTAAAATAGGAGTCCAATGTTGAACTTTTCTGTTTATTTTGTTTCATTTTCCTAGGCATGTTGCCACTTAATTACTTGATTTTTGGGCTTGTTGCCACAGTAGGACTCTGCCACCAGACAGGGGAGCTTCCGCCCAAACGTGGAGTCTTCACAACTTCCGCCAGTTGGGTGGCCTCTATAAAGCCTCCTCCCACTCTGGAAAATTGGATACCCACCCCAAACTTCCCCCCCAGACCACAATCCAGATCCAGGCAGTTTAAAGCAAGAGCGATTAACCCCCAGACTGATTGCTGGATCTTTCTACAGTTCGCAGACCAGTACCTAGAGCCACTGCTGACACTGCAAAATGGCTTCTGTGCTGCTGTTTCTTCAGCAGCTTTTTGCCCCCAGGGGAAGAAGCCACATGTTCCCCAAATACTGGTCCCAAAGTCCATAGGGCACTAGCCTCTCACTTTGTCCTAGGCATATTTGTGCTGATAATTCTGGAATCGCCACAATTGCTGGTGTTCTGGGGTCCCTCCATCCAGGTGAAGGCCTGGCCACCCTGGGGCTAAAACCACAGACCTAGGCTCGGCTCTGCCCACTGTGCTGTCGGTTCCCAGTGTGCTGTGCAGCCTGCTCTCAGAGCACTGTGCTGCCTGCTCTCAGACTGTGGTGCTGGCCCCTCCCTGCAGGGCTGCTGGGCTGTCCTCAAAAGGAGGTTAGCTTCTCTGTGCCGTTCTGTGGGTGCTGTGGCTCCAGAAGTTGTTCAGAGTCCCCTTTCACATTGTTTGAATTTTGTGTGGGGCAGAGCACTTTGGAAATGCTGTTTCTACTCTGCCATCTTGGCTCCGCCCTCGCCAAGCTAGGTTAAGGAGAACCGATTTGGGCGTGAAAAGCCAGATCAAGTGAGAATGTTCAAGGAGGTTCCCAGAGCCTATAGGCAAATGAGACCTAAACTCTTTTGGGGTAAGTGATGACGATCTCAGCTTCTGAAACTGCTTCCTGATGGCAAGTGGCAAAATATGTTGTTGCCTCTCTGGGTACCATTCAAGATGTCAGATTTCAATCAAGGGGTCAGACTGCAGTTCCTGGCTAATGACAGATCCAGTGGACTAGAGACCTTGGATTTAATCAGAGGTTGGTATATAGCCTGAGTGGGCATCTGGAAGTTAAGAGCTCAGACCCTGGAGGAGACAAACCTGGCAAGGATGTTAAGCAATCAAGGACCAACCAGTCAGAAAAGAAATATATCCAGTAGGAGAATAAAAACAGGGGCAAGTACAGTTCACCTCTTTTTATTTACCTGTTTGCTGGAGGGGACTTGGGCCTTTCTAAACTGTATCTTGAGGTCCTCCAAGGGCTCACAGGTATATTCTGGAGTCTCTTCCATTCTTGGCTGGAGAAGAACTTGAGAGCAGCATTTTCCCAGTCTCAGGGACCCAAAACGGCAAGGTTACGTATACTCAGGAACCCTGAAATAAAGACTCACAGGGTCCTGCCCAAATTAATTGGACCCAAGCTGTCTTTCAACCAAAGTAAAACAAAGTTTATTAATGATGCACCATGTTGGGTAGACTCTTAAGGGATCTCACTAGACTCTAAATAACCAAGAATAATAACCTGTTTTAGTTTGCATGTCTGCAAAAGTGAGTCACACTGTCTGCTCCTCATTTCTTATAACACAATAGTATTCCCTTACATTCATATGCCACAACTTATTTAGCCATTTCCCAATTGATGGGCATCCTTTTGACTTCCAATTCTTTGCCAAAACAAAAAAGAACTGCTATAAATATTTTTGTACATGTGGGTCCTCCTTCCACTTGTATGATCTCTTTGGGATACAGCCCTAGAAGTGGTATTAGAGGGTCAAAGGGTATGTACATTTTTATAGTCCTTTGGGCATCTTTCCTCTTTTATGTGAGATAATTTACCTTGTTTTACCTCTCCCTTTGCCTCTGTCACAGTGCATTCCCCTTTCCCATCCCTTAGTTTTATTTTTTAGATATCATCCCTTCATATTCAACTCATATCTGTGAGCTCTCCCTCTCTCTCTCTCTCTCTCTCTCTCTCTCTCTCTCTCTTTCATTTTCAAAATCTACCTACCCATTAGTTCCTAAAAATACATTCAGGGTATGAAAATATATTTAGATCTCCTCTATTAAAATAAAAACAACAACAACAATAACAACAAACCGTCTCTAGACTTCACCAGTCTGTCTTATATCTCCCTTTCTCAGTCAATCTTATCAAATAACTCATCATTGATTATACTTCCTCTATTCACTATATTCTCTTTTTAACTCTATAAAATATGTACTCTGGACTCACCATATATATATATATATATATATAGTATTTTCAGAGTTATCAAGGATATCCAAATTGTCTAGTCTAATGGTCTCAGTCAGAGGTTACCAAACTTATTTGGTCTACCACTGTCTTTTCAAGAAAATATAGTGCCCCTCTGGAAATCTACTTCCTTTAAGCCTTTAATGATTTTTAAAATTTGCATAATTTATATATATATATATATATATATATATATATATATAATTTTTAAATGATACAGCTTACATTTGATAATTTGCTGTAAATTCGTGGGGGGTTTTCTGCATTGAAATTTTGATGCTGCAATATTGTATCAGGTAACCATATAGTATTTTGTATTATAAACAAGTCATTACATATACATATTCCTGACAATGCATGCTGGACTTCCATACAATGCACTATATATGTGTCTGCCAAAACTTGTTTGTTAAGACTCGTTGGCGGAGTCAAGATCGTGGAGTAGAAACAGGACTTCCACGGGGCTCCAGCTTCCACCTCCCCCAATGCATGTAAAAGGTGACTCTGAAGAAACTTTGGGGATACAGAACCCACAAAATGACAGAGAGAAGCTAAAATCCCACTGAGGACAGCCTGCCCAGCAAACAGCAAGCAGCTAGTGCAGCATGCTGGGAGTCGACAACAGCCCTGAGCCCAATGAACCTGAGGTTGTAGCACCAGGGAGGGCCTGACCAAAAACTGGCTGGAGGGACTTCAGATCACCAGCAGCTGTGGTGGTTTCCAGAATGAACAACACATAGATGCTATTGACACAATGAGAGGTCAGTGAAGTGTGGACTTTGGGATCCAGTAGTTGGGAGTGCTTTGGTCTTTGCCCCCAGGGCAAGAAGCAGCTGAGGTGCTATAGACCTGCAGCTGCAGCACATGTGGCTGCATTAGCTCCTGGCCTGCAAAGTTTAGGGGGACCAAGCAACCAGTCTGAGGGGTAATCAATCTTGCTTTAACCTGCTTGGATCTATATTGCAGTCTAGGGTAGAGGTACTGGGGTGTGTGACCATCTTGCCAGAACATGTGGAAGCTTCTAAGAGGGCACCCAACTAATACCTTTAACAGCTGAGAAAATCCCAGCATTTGGGATGGAAGCTCCCCTGTCTGGTAGGAGAGTCCTACTTTGGCAAAAAGCCCAAAAGTCAAATAATTGAGTGGCAAAATGAGTAAATGAGGGGAACAAAGCAAACAGAGGAATCCAACATTTGAAACCTATTTTGGGGACAAAAAGATCAAAGCATGGAACAGGAGGAAGACAGTGAAGTTGGAATTCCTGAACCAAAAGCTTCCAAGAAAAATACAAGCTAGTTACAGGAACTTAACTTAAGAACTTAAGTTACATAGAGGAACTTAAGAAGGATTTTGAAAACCAAATAAGAGAAGTGGAGGAAAAATTGGGAAGAGAAATGAGAATGATGCAAGAAAATTATGAAATGAGAGTCAACAAATTCATAGAAGAAAATAACATCTTAAAAAATAGACTAACTCAAATAGCAAAAGAAGCTCAAAAAGCCAATGAGGAGAAGAATGCCTTAAAAAGCTGAATTTGCCAGATGGAAAAAGAAACTCAAAGCTCACTGAGGAGAATCATTCTTTCAGAATTAGACTGCAGCACATGGAAACTAGTGACTTTATGAGAAATCAAGATGCTGTTAAGCAGATCCAAACAAATGAAAGAATAGAAGGCGATGTGAAATATCTCATGGGAAAAACCACTGACCTGGAATATAGATCCAGGAGAGATAATTTAAAAATTACTGGAGTACCTGAAAGCCATGATCAAAAAAAGAGCCTAGAAATCATCCTTCAAGAAAATCTCCAGGAAAACTGCACTGATGTCTTAGAAGCAGAGGGCAAAATAGAGGTTGAAAGAATCCGCAGATCACCTCCTGAAAAAGATGCCAAAAAGAAAGCTCCTAGGAATATTATAGCCAGTGTCCAAAATTCCCAGATTAAGGAGAGAATATTACAAGCAACCAGGAAGAAACAATTTGAATATTGTGGAAACACAATCAGGATAACACAGGATCTGGTAGTTTCTACACTGAGGGATCAAAGGGCTTGGAATATAATATTCCAGTGGTCAAAGGAGCTGAGATTAAAACCTACCCAGTAAAACTGAGTATCATGTTTCAGGGGAAAATATGGTCATTCAGTGGAATAGAGGACTTTCAAGCATACTTGATGAAAAAATCAGAGTAAATAGAAAACTTGACATTCAGATACAAGAAGCAAGAGAAGCATGAGAAGGTAAACAGGGCAAAGAAAACATAAGAAACTTATCAAAGTTGGACTATTTACATTCATACATGGAAAAATGATAATTGTAACTGATGAAACTTTTCTCATTATGCAAATAGTTGAAGGGAATACATATATATATATGTATATATAGGAGGGTATATGGGCATATGAATACATATGTGAATGTGTGTAAATATGTTTACAGGCATACATAGAGGACACAGAACCATTTTAATAGGAAGGGATGATACTTAAAAGGTGAAATTAAGAGGTGAGAGAGGAATATAATGAGAGGAGTTGGGGAGAGACAGAAGGGTGTAAACTATCTCATATAGAAGAGGCAAGGGAAAATGGTTACAATGGAGGGGAAGAACAGGAAGGCAAAAGGGAATGAATCAACCTTATTCTCATTGAATTTGGCTTAGTGAGGGAATGACATAAACACTAAATAGGGTATCTCACCCTACAGGAGTGTAGGGGGGAAGGGGGATGAGAGGGGGGATCATGTAAGGGAGGGCAGGCTGGGGGAGAGGGAAGTTGGATGGATCCACTTTTGAAAAGGGACAGGATCAAAGTAGAGAATAGAACAAGTGGGAGGTGGGATAGGAGAGAGGGAAATATAACTAGTGTTTTACAATATATCCATTATGGAAATGTTTTACTTACCTACATGTGTACAACCTATACTGAATTGCTTATCTTCCCAGTAAGGGTGCGTGACAAGGGAGGAAGGAAATGAATCTGGAATTCAAAGTTTTAAAATCAAATGTTTAAATATATACATATACATATATATATATATGTATGTATATGTGTGTATATAAATATATATATATTTATATATTAATATTATTTTACATGTAACTGGGAAATAAGTTATACAGGCACTGGGACATGGAGATCCACCATGCCCTACTGGAAAGTCGAAGGGGCTATGGGAGAAGATATAGGAGAGAATAGACTGGAGGAGGGCATATCCAGTGGGGTCACAATTTTAGGGCAATGGGTAGGGGAAAATTGGGGAGAAATGTGTAACTCAAAATCTGGCAGAAATGAATGATGTAAACCTGAAGTTAATAAAACATTTGATTTGAAAAAAACAAAGACTTGTTGGCATACTTGTTCACTGACTGGTTAAAACTTGCATTTTGTGGGTTTATTTGGAAAATAATGTAATCCCTATAACGTTAACTCTGTCATATAAGGGATGAAACATAGTTTTTCAAAATTTTCTTCTCTTCTTTATGCTGCTACCACGCCCTTATTTTTATTAAATGCCCACCAGTTGCTCTGGAGACTACTACTCTCACCTTGGATTGTTTCAATGTCCCCCAGGGAACAGTATCACCCACTTTGGAAACCTATGGTCTCAGTCATAATCTTTCTTGACCTCTCTGCTTCATTTAGCACTACTGGTCATGCTTTCCTTCTGGGTACTGTATCTTCTCTGGATTTTCATGAAAATGTTTTCTGTTGTTTCCCCTCCTGACTATCTGACTGATCCTTCTCAGTATCTTTTGATGAATTATCAGCCATGTAACTCTAAGAAAATGTAAATATTACCCTTCCCCTCTTTCTTCAAGGTTCTATCTTGGTCTCTCTTCTCATTTCTGTACACTCTCATTTGGTGACTTCATCAGCTCTCAGGGCTTTAAGTATCACCTTTTTGCTAATGACCACCTGTAATGGAAATGCAGATTTGAAGATCTTCCCTGCCCTAGGCCCTTTGATTGGCTTAAGTGACTCTGAGAACCTTCCTTGATTTGAAAATATACTCTGCCTCCTAATAGGCTGAATGTGGTCACATGGAGCCTGTGGACCACACCTTGATGCTGTGTGATTGGGTGGTGGGTCAAGAGGGTGGTTCCATTCTTTGAGCCAGGAGAAGACTATATAATCCCTGATTTGAGGCTTTGCTTTGGGTCTCACTTTGAGTAGTGTTGTGTGATTTGACCAGATGAGACTCTGGGAAGCTGTTAAGAGCCCCCAGGCTTTGAAAACCCAGATGTTGATGCTTCCCTCTCTGGTAACTGTGATTTGATATTGTTGTAATTGTTGGACAGTTTGGAAGCCTGTCTGCTTGATCTGTTTGTTTATCTGTTTTGAAACTACTGTCTGTATGCTCTGAATTACTGGATGCTGAACCTTTTCCCCCTGAACTAGGTAATATATGTTTGCTTGATTAAAGTAAGATTGTTAACCCATTTTGAGTTGCTTTCCTTTTGAAAAGCAGATCTAAGAACCTGTGTTGGCAGCAACTCTGGGGATGCTGGGGTGCTTGCTGCTACACCACCTGATTTGTACTATCCAGAGCAATGTTATCCTGACATTATGAACTGCCAATTAGACTTTTCTAATTGCCTGTTTCATGGACATCTCAAATTCAACATACCCAATTTCAAACTTCCTTTTACCTCCAAACCCAACTTTTTTTTTCTAAATTTCTTTATTTCTATTGAGGGCTTTATTAGGCTTATAAAAACCCTAGGTATGACATATCTAGGTATGACACAAGCCTAGCATCATCCTCAACTCTTCACATTCCATAATCTCACATATCCAATCAGTGGCCAAATCTTGCTACTCCAACTTCCAAAATATCTTGCTTCTATTTCCATCTCTCACTTTTTCTTCATTCACATCACCATCACCATAATCTTCTTTACTGATCTCCTGCCTTGTCTCTCCAAGTTCTGCTTGGCCACCAAAGCAATTTTACCAAAGCTCAAATTACATCACATCTTTCCCCTACTAAATAATTTAAGTATAGGGTCAAATAAATACCTCCTTTAAGAAATCCAATTCATGTGAAAAAATACTTTAAATTACTAATAATTATAGTAACCCCTCAGATTGGCAAAATGGACAAAACAGGAAAATGACAAATGGTAGCAGAGCTTTGGGAAAACACATATATTGACAGTAGAACTATGAACTGCTCCACTCATTCTGAAAAGCAACAAGGTTCCAAGATTTGCTAAACCATGTGTGACATGCTTTGACCAAGAGATACTACTTATAGATCAAAGTATATCAAAGTACATCAAAGAAAGAGGAAAAGAACCATTACATCCAAAAATTTGTGTAGCAACTGCTCATTTTGTGAGGACAAATACCTGGAACATCAGAGGCTTTTCCATCAATTGTGGAATGACTAAATAAATTATGATATATGAATGTGATGGAGTATTGTGCTGTTAAACGTGATGAAGGAAATGGTTTCAGAGAAACTTGGGAAGGTTTACATGAATTGATGCAAAGTGAAATAAACAGAACCAGGAGAACAATTTACATGATAAGAATACTATTGCAAAGAACTACTTTGAAAGTCTTAGGAATTCTGACCAATACAAAGACCTACCACAATTCCAGAAGATTCATTATGAAAATAACTTTCAACCTCCAAACAAAGTGATGAATTGAGAGTGCAGAATGATGCATATTTTTTCCAAATTGCTAATTAAATTCTGGTTTACATCATTCATTTCCAACAGATTTTGAGTTATAATTTTTCCACATTTCCCCCTACCCCCCAACCCAAAATAGCAGTCCCATAGGATCTGCTCTCTCTCATATCTTCTCCCATACTCCCTTTGACTTCTTCAGCAGGGAAAGGTGAATCTCCATGCCCCAATGCCTGTACATTCTATTTTCCAATTATATGTTAAATAGTGTTAATAATGGTATTTATATATTTTTACACATTTGATTTTAAAACTTTGAATTCCAGATTCAATCCCTTCCTCCCTTGTCACCCACCCTTACTGGGAAGATAAGCAGTTCAGTATAGGTTGTACATGTGTAGCTATATAAAACATTACCATAGTAGATATATTGTAAAATACTGACTATATTTCCCTCTCTCCTATCCCACCTACCACTTGGTTTATTCCTACTTTGATCCTGTCCCTTTTCACAAGTGGGTGCTTCCAACTTCCCTCACCCCCTTCCCTCCTGCCCTCCCATCCATTATCCCCCCTCTCACCCCCTAACCCCCTACTCTCCTGTAGGGTAAGATATCCTATTTAGTGTGTATGTCATTCTCTCCCTGACCCAAATTCAATGAGAATAAGGTTTTGCCTTTTTGCCTTCCTATTCTTCCCCTCCCTTATAACCATTTTCCCTTGCCTCTTCTATATGAAATAGTTTACCTCATTCTGTCTCTCCCCCTCTCCTCTCATTATATTCTTCTCTCACCTCTTAATCTCACCTTTTAAGTAACATCCCTTCCTATGGTATTCAACCTGTGCACTCTATGTATACATATATACATACACATTCACATATGTATTCATATGCCCATATACCCTTCTTCAACTATTTTCATACTGAGAAAAGTTTCATCAGTTACAGTTATTGTTTTTTCCATGTAGGAATGTAAACAGTTCAACTTTGATAAGTTCATAATGATTTCTTTTCCCTGTTTACCTTCTCAAGCATCTCTTGCTTCTTGTATATGAATGTCAAATTTTTTATTGAGCTCTCTTTTTTTTCATCAAGAATGCTTGAAAGTTCTCTATTCCACTGAATGACCATATTTTCCCCTGAAACATGATACTCAGTTTTGCTGGGTAGGGGATTTTTGGTTTTAATCCCAGCTCCTTTGCCCTCTGGAATATCATGTTCCAAGCCCTTTGATCCCTCAGTGTAGAAGCTGCCTGATCCTCTGCTATCCTGATTGTGTTTCCACAATATTCAAATTGTTTCTTCCTGGCTGCTTGTAATATTTTCTCCTTGATCTGGGAATTCTGGATCCGGGCTATAATATTCCTAGGAGTTTTCTTTTAGACATCTTTTTCAGGAGGTGATCTGTGGATTCTTTCAACCTCTATTTTGCCCTCTGGTTCTAAAATATAAGGGCAAGTTTCCACGAGAATTTCTTGAAGGATGATTTCTAGTTTCTTTGTTTGATCATGGTTTTCACATAGTCCGATAATTTTTAAATCATCTCTCCTGGATCTATTTTCCAGGTCAGTGGTTTTTCCCATGAGGTATTTCACATTGCTACTCTTTCATTTGTTTGAATCTGCTTAACAGCATCTTGATTTCTCATAAAGTCACTAGGTTCCATTTGCTCCAGTCTAACTCTGAAGTAATGAATCTCCTCAGTTAGCTTTTGAGATTCTTTTTCCATATGGCAAATTAGGCTTTTTAAGGCATTCTTCTCCTCATTGGCTTTTTGAGCCTCTTTTGCCATTTGAGTTAGTCTATTTTTTAAGGTGTTATTTTCCTCAGTCAGGCTGTTGACTCTCATTTCATACTTTTCTTGCATCTTTCTCATTTCTCTTTCCAATTTTTTCTCCATTTCTCTTAACTGCTTCTTAAGGTCCTCTATGGCCTGTGAACAGCTCATATATTCATTTGGGGCTTTTGATACATGATTTCTGACCTCCCAGTCCTTCTCCTGTTCCATGCTTTGATCCTTTTTGCCCCCAAAATAGGAGTCTAATATTGAATTTTTCTGTTTATTTTGTTTCCTTTGCCTAGGCATGTTGCCACTCAATTTCTTGACTTTTGGGCTTGTTGCCACAGTAGGACTCTGCCACCAGCCAGGGGAGTTTCCATCCCAAACACTGGGGTTTTTCCAACTGCTAGAGGTATTACTTGGGTAGCCTCTCTGAAGCCTCCACACGCTCTGGCAAAATGGTCACACTCCCCAAGACTTCCACCCCAGACTGCTATCCAGATCCAAGAAGGGTAAAGCAAGAGCAATTATGCTCAGACTAATTGCCTGATCCCCCTTCAGTTTGCAGGCCAGTAACTAAAGCTGTTGCATGTGTCTGTGGCTGTGCTGAAGTGTCTCAGCGACTTCTTACCCCCAGGGAAAGAGGCTAAAGCACTCTCCCCATTAATGAGTCCCAAAGTCCATACCGCATTAACCTCTCAGTTTGTAGTGGGCATCTATGTGTTAGCAATTCTGAAAACATCATAGCTGCTGGTGTTTTGGGGTCCCTCCAGCCAGTTGCTGTTTCGGCAACCCTGGGGCTAAAACCTCTGACTCATGTGGCCTTGGCTCAACTCCCAGAGTGTTGTACTGGCCACTCCATGACGGCCTGCCAGGCTGTCCTCAGCAGGAGGTTAGCTTCTCTGTGTCATTTTTTGGGTTCTGGAGCTCCAGAGGTTCTTCAGAGTGCCCTTTTATATAAATTTGGAGGTGGTGGGAGCAAGAACTATGTGGAAGAGCAGTTTCTGCTCCTCCATCTTGACTCGGCCACAATTAAGCATCATTTTTGGACATGGCTAATATAAGAATGTATTTTCTTGTGTGTGTGTGTGTGTGTGTGTGTGTGTGTGTGTGTGTGTGTGTATGTGTGTGTGTGTGCATGTATGTGCATGCATAAAATTTGTTTTTTTTTCTTGCTTTCTAAATGTGGAGGAAGAAGGGAGAGAATTTGACCCTGAAAATGAATAAAATGAAATGAAAATTTAAAAATATACTTCCTCTGTTTGGTATTTAAAGCTCTTCAGAATTTGGTCTTTTCATGTGTTTCCAGTTTTCATATACATTACCCTTCACCATGTTCTTCTTGGTATAACTATAACAGACCACTTCCTATTCCTTACACAGAAGTTCCATCTTCTATCTCCATTCCTTTACACTTGATAGCCCCTGTACCCAAGGAATTTTCCTTCCATGCTTCTACTTCTTGGAATCTCTGGTTTCCTTTGAGAAATGGATCAAAATCTTTCCATGGCCCCATGTGTCACATATTTGTTCAAGTTCTCTTTTAGAGATGTCACTGGAATGTAAAATCTCTGAGTGAATAAACTGTTTAGATTTCCTCTGTATTCTCAGCTTTTAGCAAAGTGTCTAAAACTCAGTAGACACTTTAAATTCCTATTTACTAGTGTACAATAATTTTAATTAAAAATAATGTATATAGAAGATATGAGTAAGGACAGTTAGCAGAAGATAGATGAAAAAACATAGTATATAATGCTGTAAGAATAGTTCCCAGGGTGGTAAAGCTCAGAATTAAGTGAGGAAAGCAAAGGAAAAAGAAGATAACAGAGGAGAAATGACTACTTCAAGGGTTGTATAGGACCACAAACACTGAAAATAGAAAGCAGACACAGGCACTTAACCTCAGTTAATCCTCAGTTTCCTTATCTAGGAATGAGGATAATAGTAACTACCTCCCAGGGTTGTTGTGAGAATAAAATATGTATAAAAGACATTACAAATATTAAAGTAGTATATAAAGTCTAGTTATGATTGTGGTTCTTGTTGTTATTATTGCTGTTGTTGTTTAGCTTCTATTTTCACTGCCAGAATGAATGCCCTTTGAATTGGAAAAGAGAAAACAAAAATTAATGATAAGATTTTAATACTAAATACAAATAAGGAAATGGTAAATTATCATGTGATGATGAATTCAAGTAACTATTGTTAGATTCTGAGGCTCTAGGTCAGGTCCTAAAAGATGTGATTACTGATCCACTTTTAACTATATTTGCAAAATCATAAAGCAGAAGAAAGGTGCCATAGAAAAGGAAATACACTATCAAGAAGTACAAATGTTGCCCTGATCAAAAAATAAAAGACTAGAATCAGTAAATTAAAGGACTTTGATATCTACCATGATTCCAGGGAATATTCTAGAATGTATTATTAAAGAGATGGTTATTTAACAACTAGAAAATAAAGTGAGGATAATAAAGGGCAAGCAGGGCTTTATTTATAACTTGACACAGTAGACTAACCTTACTTCCTTTTTTGACAGCCACTGAATTAGTGAATCAGGGGAACATTGCATATATAATTTATTTAAATTTTATTAAAGAGTTGCTTAAAGTATTTTATACTGTTCTTATGGAAAAGATGAAGAGATAGTATAATTAGATGAATTCTGAAGTGATTGGCAATGTGCAAAGAGTTGTCATTAAAATAATGTTATCCTATTCAACTTGGAAGGAGGTCTCTGTGGAGTAATCAAAGTGTAGGCTACTTAACATTTTAATCTATTACATGAATAAAGGTATAAAAGATCCTGTCTTTATCAAATCTGAAAATGGCATAAAGCTAAAAAAGGATAAATAAAAGACAATGTCTGAGAAAAGTAAAAAAAAAATTCTTATTTTACAACACTGAGTGGAATCTAATAAGAAAAAATTAATAATGTAAAATCTTATACCTCGGTTCAGTAAATCAACTTCCAATATACATGATGGGGAGTACACATGAACATAAGCTTGTCTGAAAAAGACCTCAGCATTTTAGTTACCTGAAAGCTCAATCTGAATCAACAGTATGATATGATAGCCAGAAAAAAAGCCAATGGAAATTTAGACTGAATTAAGAGAGATGATGAGACCAGGAATAAGGAAGAAATAGTCCAAGTTTTCTGCATTGATCAGATTACAGCTGGAGCTCTCTATTTAGTTCTGAAGACCACTAATTTGGAAGGACGTTGATAGTTTAGAGAATACCTATGGGAGAGCTACCAGGATAGTCAAAGACTTTGAATTTATGTAGTAGAAGGATTGAAGGTTGAATGAAGTGGAAATGTTTCTGAAAAGCAAGGCAACAAGAATTTATTAAAGACTTCTATGTGGAGCACTGTACTAAGCCCTGGGGGTATAAATACAAGCATAAAGAAAGACTGGAAAGGACTTAATGAAGCAAATGCTTCTGTCTTCAGGTCATCAAAGAGCTGTTATGTGGAAGAGGGGTTAGATTTCTCTGGGTTTGCCTCAAATGGTAAAAACCGGGGGAGTGGGTGAAAATTGCAAAGAGGAAAATTTAGGCTTGATGAGAAGAAACAATTTGATAATAATTAGAACCCATTCCACTTAGTGGAATGGGTTTTCCTTTAAGGTAGTGAATTCTCCCTCACTGGAAGCCTTATGTATTGTTGTAGAGATGCTTTTCAGTTATAGTTTGGGGTAAATGTCTATTGAAACACGTTCTGTCTCTGAAATTCCATGATCTTGTGAATAAAGAGGTAAGTAAAAGAAAATAGTTTGAAGGAAAATTCAAGTCAATTTTCAAAGGAAGAAATTCAGGGATGATTCTAATACTAGAAAGTCATTTTTGAATGTAACTATAGTCAATAATACCTTTGGGGGAAGCTAGGTGGTGCAGTGAATAGAGCACCGGCCCTGGAGTCAAGAGGACCTGAGTTCAAATCCAGCCTCAGACACAACACAAAAACTAGTCGTGTGACCTTGAGCAAGTCACTTAACCCCAATTGCCCCTCAAAAAAGGCAACAAAATAAAATAAAATAAAAATAATACCTTTGAAGTATTGGAGGTAGATGTGATTTCTGTAATGAAAACATAAATACATTACTATATCATCTCCACCAAAAGCAAGTGTTTTACATTATCTTATTATTTAAACTCTATCCTAACCTTCTATTTTACAGGTCTCTTTAATGATAAAGTTGATCTCTTTACAGTTGCTTCCCCATCAACTGACACCCCACTATACCATGCTATTTTCCACCTCTATGTATTTCATTGTGCCCCTTATATTGACCCTTTGGCCCATCATTATGACTTTACTCTTCTTTGTCTAACTAAATCCTAACCATCATCCTAGGCCTAGCTCAATTCCTGTCTGCTTCATGAAACCTTCTTGCCCTACTTAGAATAACATTTTTGCCACTTAAGAGCTGATAATTGACTAGACTGAATAGTTCCATAACTACTTTATATTATTTATCTTTTGCACCCAAATAAAATATAAGTACATTAAGAGCAGAAGGCACCATAATGGTTTCCTTTATCTCCTAACAATATTCAGTACAATGTTGGGCATGCATTTGGTATTAAATAAATATTTGCTAATGGATTCATTGATTTTAGTAAATTCTTTGTGAGTAGGAATTATTTCATGTTTTGCATTTGTACCCACAATGTAGGCACTGTGTCAAATAGTTCCAGGCACATAGTAGGCAATTAATAAGTACTTGTTGATTGATTAATTGACTGAAGTTAGAATTCCTAAAGGCATCTCTGTAGGCATCCCTGATGGGACTGTGACTAATTAGGAAAGAATCATACATCATCGAATTTGCCCCTGGAGTCCTGTCTCTAAACCTGTATGGGAACTCTGTGCATGGGTTGCTAGACATATGGGAGGCAGAAGATTCACAGAGGGAGATGAATAAAAATGCCAACAAATTCAGCAATCACCTGAGTAGAAGGACTTGGGAACAAGTCATTTGCCTCTGACTAAAATGAGCTCTTGCTAAACAGCTATAGAAACGCACAGATAAGCATTTAACATTCAGGGGAAAATAGCTAGCATATGTAAAGAATGTTAAGGTTTGCAAAATGTTTTGTATATGTTAACCCATTTGGTTTTCACAAAACCCTAGGAGTTAGGAGCTACTATTGTTTTTATTTTACAAATAAGGAAACTGATGCTGAGAAACATTAAATGACTTACCCTGTTTCATACAACTACTATGTGTCTGAAGCAGGTTTTGAACTTAGGCCTTTTTGACTCCAAGTCCTATACCCTAACCATTGTATCACCTATCTGCAAATTAGTAATTATAACAACAAAAATGACAATGATAAGAATAGGCAATATAGACTAGATAATATTACATTACCCTTTGTTCTTTTAAAGTGTCAGTCTTTTATTACAATACCATTATCAAAAACACTATACATACATCTCTTTTAAGCATTGGTTTGGGTTGGGTGAGGGGGCAATCATTATTTAATTTTAAAAAATAAATCTTTGCTTACTCAATGCAGCTCAATCTGAACTTCTGTCTTCCTCTTTCTCCCAGCTCACTTACAGACATTTGTAGGCCCAAAGGTGCCGCTGCTTGGGACACAAAGCCTCATCCTTCAAAGACTTGAAACATTCTACCAATTCACTAAGAGGATCAAATTAAGAAATATTAGCAGCATATTATTCATACTTTGATGAATAAGGAAAAGTGCCTTGGAATGTTTACACTTGATTCTAATGTCAAGAAATAACAAGAGAATCAAGATTTGGGTCAGGGGTTCAGTTTTGGTTTTGTTTTTGTTTTCATGTTGAAAATTTTGTTAGTGAGATCTATGACCAGATCTTTTGGGAAATGGATAGAACAAACTTTGAGTACCATGAAAATCTACTCCCTGGTGAATTTTAATTTCTATGTTCACAGGATATGGCTCAACAACAGTGAAGAAAAGGAGAATGGCAGGGGAGGAAGCAAAATACCTCTAAAATGCCTCTTCTTACACATTGTGTTTAGGGCTATCAGATGTGCTAGAGAGGGCTATGAAGATATTTGCAACCTCTTGCTAGGCAAAAAAAGGACCATTAGACTTTTCCTATCAGATCTGAGGGCTACTAGAGGAGGAGCACCAGTTTTCCCCAATGATTAAGAGAGTACACAAAAGATATCTAGGGAGAGCAACCACTCAAGATAGTACAAAGCAATTCCAAGGAGTCATTAGCTAAAGGAAGAGAGAACAACATTAAAAGGCTCCTCTCCATGTCATCTAGCCTCCAGGCATCCTCCTCATTCACATCTCCCTTCCTCTGAAAACTCGAACTCTGTCCCTTGTTCTAAAGCTTTTGTTTTATCTTACTGGGGTTCAAATCCTCCATAATACTTCACAGATGTAGCTTCACCATTCTCCTCCACCCTTCCACTACAAGTACCCCTCAATGTATTGTTTTCTATTAGAATACAAGCTTCTTTAGAGGAATAACTGTCTTAGTAGCTGTAATTTGCATCCCTGGCACTTAGAATAGAATTGGGCACATAAAAAGCACTTATTAAATTCTCTATCATCTCTGTCTCTGTCTCTCTGTCTCTCTGTCTCTGTCTCTCTGTCTCTGTCTCTGTCTCTGTCTCTCTCTCTGTCTCTCTCTCTCTCTCTCTCTCCCTCCCTCCCTCCCTCTTTCTCTCCATCCCCCATTATTTATAAATGAAGATGGGAGTTGGGCAGAATGACAAAGCAGAAATACTCAGAATCATATATCATAAATTTATAATTGAAAGGTACCATTAAACTCCCCTATTTTAATTCCATCCTTTTGCAAATGAGGAATCAAAAGTTTAGCCCAGAAAAATTACTTGATTTACTTGAGGATACCCAGGTAGTAAATTGTACACCTGGAATTCAAACTCGGGTTCTCTGATTCTAAATCCAGTATTCTTTCTACTTCTCTATGTAGACATGGATTCAAGTTCCATCTCTCGTAACTTTGGACAAGTTTTTTACTATATGGCAAAATTCCTTACATCTTTCATTCTCCTCTTCTTCATTCTATTTCATAAAGTGAACATCCTTTTTTTCTAGAGAGAAGATGTCAACTATTCCTAAAATATTCAACACATTCCCCTCCTTTCTTCTCCAGAAGATTGCCCCCATAATCATTCCCTGTCTTTCTAATCTTAAAATTCTCCCTATTTACCATTTATTTTCCTGTTACACTCATGCTCCTAATCCTGAGAGGAAGGGGAACTGACTAGAGTCTACTTTCAAACTTTGAGAAGCCAAAACAATATAAAAATTCTAGGTTATTTTTGCCTCCATTTCCTCTCCTCTCATTCACTCTTTTTTCATCATTCAACTGAAACTGCTCCTAAAAAGTTACCAACTCAGGAACTATATGAGTATAATTACAAATCACTTTTCACACAAATAATGCCAGATATAAATCATTGTAAAAACATCAGTTGCTCATGGGTGGGCTGAGTTAATATAATAAAAATGGCAATTCTACCTTAATTAACTTACTTATTTAGTGCCATGCCAATCAAACTACCAAAAATTATTTTATAGAGCTAGGGAAAAATAATAGAAAAATTCATCTGGAAGAACAAAACGTCCAAAATATCAAGGGAATTAATTAAAAGAAATGCTAGGGAAAGTGGTTTAGCCATACCAGATCTTAAACTAATTACAAAGCAATAATCCTCAAAACTACTTCTTACTGGCTAACAAATGGAGCAGTGGATCAGTAGAGTAAGTTAGGTGCATAATATATAGTACTAGATGTCCATAGTAATATGCTGTTTGATAAATCCAAACATTTCAGTTTCTGGGATAAGAACTCATTATTTGACAAAAACTACTGGGATAACTGAAACATTGCATTGCAGAAACTGTGTATAAACCAATATCTTACAGTGTATAACAAAATAAAGTCCAAGTAAATACATGACTTGGATATAAAGACTGATACTATAAGCAAAATCAGAGAACAAGAAATAGTTTACCTGCCAGATTTATGGAGAATGGAAGAATTTAGGACCAAAAAATAGATAGCATTACAAAAGGCAAAATGTATAACTTTGATTACATTACATTTAAAACATATACACATACAAAGTCAATGGAACCAAGATAATAAAGGAAGCAGAAAATTAGGAAACCATCTTTAGAGCCAGTATCTCTGATAAAGTCCTCATTTCCAAAATATGTAGAGAACTCAGACAAATTTCTAAGAATACAAGCCATTCCCCAATTGATAAATGGTCAAAGGGTATGAATAGGCAGTTTTCAGAGGAAGAAATTAAAGATATCTATAGTCATGTTAAAAAATGATCTAAATTACTATTGATTAGAGAAATGCAATTAAAAACAGCTCTTAGGTACCTGTCAGATTGACTAGCCATGACAAAACAGGAAAATTATAAATGCTAGAGAAGATGTGGGAAAATGTGAACACTAATGCATTACTGGTGGAGTTGCAAACTGATCCAACCATTCTAGAGAGCAATTTGGAACTATAGTCAAAGGGCTATAAAAATATGCATATCTTTTGACCCAACAATACTACTTCTAAGGCTGTATCCCAAAGAGATCATAGAAATTAGAAAAAGACCCACATATACAAAAATATTTGTAGCAGCTCTTTTTATGGTGGCAAAGAATTGGAAATTGAGGGGATAAGCATCTGCTGAGGAATGACTAACCAAGCTGTGGTATATGAATGAAATGAAATATTATTGTGCCATAAGAAATGATGAGCAGGGGGCGGAGCTAAGATGGCGGAGTAGAAACAGCTCGTCCAAGCCACTCTGCCCCCAGATTACTTTCAAACTATGTAAAAGGGGACTCTGAACAACTTCTGGAGCCCCAGCACCCACAGAATGACACAGAGAAGCTAACCTCCCTCTGAGGACAGCCCAGCAGCCCTGCAGGAAGGACCAGTGCAACAGTCTGGAAGCCTGCAGCGCAGTGGGCAGAACGCGGGGATCTGAGCTGGCTGGGAGAGCACAACAGAGCGCCTGAGTCATGGTTTTAGCCCCAGGGCGGCAGGGCCAGCAGCCAGCTGGAGGAACCCCAGAACACCAGCAGCTGTGGCGATTCCAGAATTAGCAACATAGACATGCCTAGGACAAAGTGAGAGGTTAGTGCCCTATGGATTTTGGGACCAGTATTTGGGGAATGCATCGGCTTCCTCCCCTGGGGGCTAGAAGCCACTGAGGAGACATGCCATTTTGTAGTTTTCAGAGGCAGCTCCAGCTCCTGGCCTGCGAATTGTAGGGAGATCCAGCGATCAGTCTTGGGGGGTAATCTCTCTTGCTTTAACCTCCCTGGATCTGGATTGTGATCTAGGGTGGAAGTCGTGGGTGGGTTTACAGCTTGCCAGAAACGGAAGTTGCCCCCCACACGTTCGGGACGAAAATTCCTCTATCTGGCCTTAAAGCCATAGTGTAGCAACAAGCCCAAAAGTCAAATAATTAAGTGGCAACATGCCAAGGCAAAGGAAACAGAAAAATGCAACCCTAGACTCCTATTTTGGGGGCATAGAGCAGGAAAAGGACTGTGAGGTCAGAAGTACTGCTCCAAAAGCCCCAGGGGAAAACATGAGCAGGTTGCAGGCCATAGAGGACCTTAAGAAGGACTTTAAAAATCAAATAAGAGGAGTGGAGGAAAAATTGGAAAGAGAAATAAGAAGGATGCAGGAAAAGTATGAAATGAGGGTCAACAGCCTGATTGAGGAAAACAACACCTTAAAAATAGACTAACTCAAATGGCAAAGGAGGCCCAAAAGGGCAATGAGGAGAAGAATGCCTTAAAAAGTCGAATTTGCCAGATAGAAAAAGAATCTCAAAAGTTCATTGAGGAGATTCATTCCTTCAGAGTTAGACTGGAGCAAATGGAAGCTAATGACTTTATGAGAAATCAAGATGCTGTTAAGCAGATCCAAACAAATGAAAGATTAGAAGGCAATGTGAATTACCTCATGGGAAAAATCACTAACCTGGAAAATAGATCCAGGAGAGACAATTTAAAAATTATTGGACTACCCAAAAGGCATGATAAAAAAAAGAATCTAGAAACCACCCTTCAAGAAATTCTCAAGGAAAATTGCCCTGATGTTTTAGATTCAGAGGGGAAAATAGAGGTTGAAAGAATCCACCGATCACCTCCTGAAAAAGATCCCAAAAGGAAAACTCCCAGGAATATTATAGCCAGGTTCCAGAATCCCCAGATCAAGGAGAAAATACTACAAGCAGCCAGAAGAAACAATTTCAATATTGTGGAAACACAATCAGAATAGCCCAGGACCTGGCAGCTTCTACACTGAGGGATCGAAGGGCATGGAATATGATATTCCAGAGGGCAAAAGAACTGGGAATGAACCCAAGGGTCACCTACCCAGCAAAACTGAGTATTTTGTTTCAGGGGAAAATATGGTCATTCAGTGGAATAGAGGACTTTCAAGCATTCTTGAGGAAAAAACCAGAATTGGATAGAAAATTTGACATCCAGACACAAGAAGCAAGAGATGCCTGAGAAGGAATGGGTGACCAGTTGTTGGATGGGGACAGAAAGCAAGCAGTCCTGTGGCTCTCCAGTTGTTAGTGTTGACCCAAAGGAAGATCACAATTATAGCAGTGCCAAATCTTCCAACCCCAGGAGCACCTCCCCAGCCAGTGACTCCATTTCTTCTTCCTCTGCCGATGACCATTACGAGTTTGCTACAAAGGGCAGCTGTGAGGGCAGTGAGATTAGCTTCCAGAGCCACAAAAGCCATAGTGAAATGGAAGAGGATGACCAGAAGCATAGCAGAAAGGAGACCAAGGATTCTTTAGCTGACAGTGGGTACGCGTCCCAGCACAAGAAGAGGCAGCACTTATCCAAAGTGAGGAAAGTCCCTAGTGATATGCTGCCCCTTAAAAAGCGACACACAGAGAAGCTCCCCGAGAGTGAGGATGAGGAAATGAAGGAAGCAGCTGCGTCTCTCTTAAAACTAGCAGGAATCCGATCCTGCTTGAACAACATCACCAATCAGATGGCAAAGGGGCAGAAAGAGCAAAAGGAAACCACAAAAAATCAAAACAAATCACTCGATTTGTTTTGAACTTACTAAAAAAAAAAAATTTGTTTCAGGGGTGGCTAGGTGGCGCAGTGAATAGAGCACCGGCCCTGGAGTCAGAAGGACCTGTGTTCAGAGCCGACCTCCAACACTTAATCCACACAAACAAAAACCTAGCAGTGTAACCTTGGGCAAGTTACTTAACCCCGATTGCCCTAAAGGGGCGGCTAGGTGGTGCAGTGAGTAAGAGCGCCGGCCTTGGAGTTTGGGATGACCCGAGATCAGATCAGGCCTCAGAAAATGAGTGCCCACGCATAAATAATGACTGGCCATGTAACCTTGAGCAAGTTACTCAACCCCAATTGCTTTAAAAAAAAAATTTGTTTCAACACGTCAGGAGAATTCTAATGATTTGTGGCAATATCAGCAATTTTTTTCTCTTTTTGGTTTATTTTTTTTTTTTTGGACCCTTAAGATTTTTTTTATTTTTAAAGGAGATTGAAGCCATAGAACTCGTACTGACACTCAGCTGTTTTACAAAAGCTTTTCATTATCTGAAGACAAAACCATAAAAGCCAAAATTTACATTGCTTTCTCCAGCTTGTCAGAAATACATGGTTGAATATGCCCTGACACCCACTTTAATGCGATGGAAGTACAATTTGGCACCAGTTACTCCCTTGGCACCTAGAGGAGGTGTGCCCAAATCAGTCATTGGTCAGGCCCAACCCCTAGGATTAAGAAATTAAAATGATCACAAGGTTGGGTTAATCAGTTGAATGTGAATTAAGGAGATTTGAGAAAAGCAGGAAGCCCTTCTGTCTTGACAGAACCGAGAACCAGTCAGTGGCACTATGGGTTCCAGTGGTGACGTTGCAAGTTTGGAGTTGCCACATGTCAGGCACAGTTGTTTCCTGCTTTTCTGTACCCTGTGGCTTACAAATGTAAAGACTGATGCCTTTTTATGTGGTAGAAACTGAACTGTGTATGTGATGGGTTTCAGTGAATGATGAGAACAAATAGGGTAAATTGATAGAGATCTCGCTAATCATTGAATTGTCTTCTATAGTAGATTCAGAAGCCATAAACCCGAAGATTGGCACTGCATACAAAAATAACAATAATGCCGAGAATAAACTATGTCTTCTTAACTGCCTTAGTGAAAAGCAATCAAGTCTAAGAAATTACAGTAGATATTAAGGAAGGAAATAAAGATACAGATCTTTTTCTGTGGATCAAAAAATATTTGATCTAGTTTTTAAGAAGTTTAGAAGCTATAAAACCTTCCATTAGTATTATGTGTTTTAAAAAAAATTGTTTTCAAGGCATATTAGTGAACAAGAAAATAATATCTACCAAAAAGAGCTCCAAAGCAGCCCTCAAAACGGAGTTTGCAGTTAATGTCAGTCAGGATTCATCTGTGCAAAAATCATTGATTTCCAGATTGACCCAGTGTAGCCAGCAAGAATATCTGATCCGCAGTGCATGGATTCCTTTGAGGAAAACAAAACAAGAAATCACACAAAAAAACAAAACAAAACAAAAAAACACACACACACCCACACAAACTTTTTTTATTCAGAGATAACAAAGTTCCTGTAAGGTAAATAATGTATTTAAATAAAATAATGTATTTAGCATGAAGCATGGATTATTTTCATATAAATATAGAAAATAAAGAAAAGGCTATGCCTCTAATTTTTAAGCCTATAGGCTTAGAAGTTTTTTGTTTTTTTGTTCTGGTTGGGTTTTTTTGTTTTTTTGGTTTTGTTTTTTTTTTTGGTCAGGTTTTTTTTTTGTTTGTTTTTTGTTTTGGTTTTGGTTTTTTGAAGCAGGTGTTTAAGGTTTAACCTTCTTCAGGGACAAACACTGATGGGGAATTTACTCTGCAATATAAATAAATAAATAAATAGATAAATAAATAAATAAATAAATAAAACTGCACACTCTGGTAGGGCTTGGATGGTTGAACTAAAAAAAAAGAAAAAGAAATGATGAGCAGGCAGATTTCTGAAAAACCTTGAAAGACATATATGAACTGATGCTGTGAGGGAAGCAGAATCAGGAGAACATTGTACTCAATTACAGCCACAGTGTATGGCTTTAATTTAATTAACTTTAATAAACTTGGCTCTTGTCCACAGTGTAAGGTTCTAAGATAACTCCAAAAGGCTCATGATGGAAAATGCTATCTACATCCAAAGAAAGAATTATGAAGTCTGAATGCAGTTTGAAGCATACTATTTGCTCTCTTTTTTGGTTTGCTTTGTTTCTTCTTTCTCATGGTTCATACCATTGGTACTAATTCTTCTTTCCAACATGACTAACGTGAAAATATGTTTATTGTGAATGTATATGTAGAGCCTGTATCAGATTGCATGCCCTCTTGGGAAGTGGGTAGTGGCGGAAGGTGGAGAAAATTTGGAACTCAAAAGCTTTTTGAATTAAATATTGTAAATTAAAATAAATAAATAAATAAATAAATAAATAAATAAATAAATAAATAAAATGTTTCCAACAATCTTTTAAATGCCATGTCTCATTAAGTTTTCTTAATCGTTGTGTTTCTTGACTTCTTTTCAGCTTCTGGCTCTTAACTGTTTTCTGTCTACTCCTGGATACTATTTTCTCTTTGTTGTTGTTGTTGTTGCTGTGTGTATATGTATGTGTATGTTGCTTTATTGATTCTCCTCCTACCTCTGTGACTTCTCTTTTTCATTCCCTTTTACTAGTTTGCTTTTCATATCACACCAACTGAGTGTTCCTGAGAGATCTTATAGAAGATATTCAATTGGATCTCAGGAGAGAGACCAAGGTGTAGTATGAATAGATAATGGTGATTTATGATAGATAGTGATTTAGGAATCATTTGCATGGAGATGATAATTGAACCAACAGGAGATGATGAGCTCACGAAGTTAGTCGATGTAGAGAGAGAACAGAAGAGGGCCTAGGAAAGAGTCTTGGGGAACACACAGTTAGGAGGTTTGATATGGAAGATGAATCAATGAAGAAGTCAGAGAAGAAGTAGAAGAGGCAAGAGAGCATTGTTAGAAAAACATATGTGTTTAAATGTATATGTATGTATTGCATATATACACACAAACTTACATATAAACATGTATTTGTATATAAATGGGGAGAAAGAGATCTACAGAGAAGATATATCTATACCTATATTCATTGCTATATAGCTACAGGTGTATGTAATAGTGATAAAATTTGAAGTTCCTTTTGTATTGGCAAAGCTAACAGGTACTTAGCACTTAGTAATCAATCAAGCCTCTGTGAAAGAAACAAAAGTTGTGAACTCCTGTTGTTGACCTAACAGGAAGGGATTGGCTGAAACAGAAAGGAGCTAGTGTGTGTGTATGTGTGTGTGTGTGTGTGTGTGTGTGTGTGTGTGTGTGTGTGTGTGTGTGTGTGTGTGTGTGTGTGTATGACCATGGAAGGGGATCCAGGGAATCTGAGAGACCATCCTGAGTCAAGCTGAAAGAAGACTTTAGTTTGGTACTGTGTACTGACTGAGAAGATTATAATTTACTAATGACCTGGGTGTGGAAGGCTTGTGTATTTTCTGATTATTGAATAGTGAATGATGATTTAATAGTAACTGATTTGTAACTTGGTGTGCCCCGTGGATGGAGAACGTTGACTATTGAACTTTGTGTCCCTTATGGAGGTATATGATTGAATGATTGAGTCACTAAATGATTATTCTTTGTTCAAAACTTTGTGACGACTGTGTTGAAAACTATGTGGACTTTTTCTGTGATAAGTTGTTGTGAATGCTATATTTTGATTTTCTGTTATAAGTTATAACATTGTGAATGCTGTACGTTGATTTATTGTGAATGTTTTGCTTTTATTTGTTATGGATTAAACAAAGAATTCACTATACTGTGTAATCAGAACCATAAAAGCTGTTCATAATAGCATTCGTCTAGAAAGCTGCATTTTGCTTGGCTTTACAATATATCATACAAAATGTACCAAATTTTATTCACTATATTTTACATTGTCAACTCATCCAGATTCATAATTTTGGTGTTATTACCTTTAACTTATTGAATAAGTTACCAAATCTTGTTATTTCAGTATTTTGACTCCATTTGGGAATTTTTATAAATTCAAAAATAGCTTTGGTTCTTAATATATTAATATATTTATCAGAATTTCTCAGTTGCTTTCAAGATCACTGCAAGTAAAATAACTTGCAAATTTATTTATGGTTTGTTAAAGATGCCTAGGTAGTATGGATTTGCCTAGATTTCTTCTTAAAATGGTTGGCATGGCCAGGAAAAAAAAGTGTATTTCATTACTGAAAAGTACCCATTTTCCATCATAAGCACTCTAGTATTTGTCTTTTCCATATTTTATTTTATTTTTTGACCCAGCAAATATTGTTTTTTATTCTTCATAGCAATAATTAATGCCTGCTTTGTTGTTTTAATTTTAATGACACTCTTCCTGATCATCCAGTCTCAAAGAGCCCATATTACTCTGTAGGCAAAAGGTAAAGAACAACCATTTAATATTCACTTACTATGTGGTAGGCAACATGCATATAGAATCAATAAAAGCCCCTCTTCCTCCCATTACTGTGATTGTCTTTTTTTTAAACAAATGCTTTATTACCTTCTGTTTTACATCATTCATTTCTTCCAGATTTTGAGTTACAATCATTTCCCCCCCTATTGTTCCCCTACCCACCCTCCCAGAACAGCAGTCCCCCAAGATATCGCTTCCTCCAATCTGCTCTCTCTCATACCTTCTCCCATAACCCCTTTGACTTTTCCATTAGAGGAAGGTGAAACTTTGTGTCCCAATGCCTGCACATCTTATCTCCCAATTACAAGCAAAAGAGTATTAATAACATTATTTATATATATTTGAAAGATTTAATGTTAAGACCTCAGATTTCAGATCCATTTCCTTCCTCCCTTGTCACCCATTCCCTCTGGGAAGATAAGTAATTCAGTATATGTTGTGCATGTCTAGCTATGCAAAACATTATCATAGTAGATATATTATGCAAGGCTGCTTATACTTCCCTCCCACTCATCGCACCCCCCACATGGTCCATTCCCTACTTGATCCTGTCCCTCTTCTATAGTGGGTACTTCCAACCACCCCTCCCCCCAAGGATGCCCTCCCATCCATCATCCCTCCTCTCATCCCCCTTCCCCCTATTCTGCTGCAGGTTGAGATATCCCATTTAGTATGTATGTCATTCTCTCCCTGAAACAAATTCAATGAGAAAGTGGTTTTGCCTTTTTGCTTTCCTATTCTCCCCCTTCCTTGCAACCACTTCCCCTTGCTTCTTCTACATGAGATAGTTTACCCTACCCTGTCTCTCCCCATCTCCTCTTGCCACTTTCCTCTCTAACCTCATAATTTCATCCCTTGAGTATTTTGCCTTCCCAACAAATTCAACCTATGCCCTCTATCCATATATACACACATTCACATATGTATTCATATGACCACACACTCTTCTTCCATTATTTTCATAGTGAGAATGATATCATCAGTCACGGTTATTGTTTTTCCATACAGGAATGTAAATAGTTCAACTTTGATAAGTTCCTTTTGATTTCTTTTCCCTGATTACCTTCTCATGCATCTCTTGCTTTTTGTGTCTGGATGTCAAATTTTCTATTCAATTATGGTTTTTTCCTCAAGAATGCTTGAAAGTCCTCTATTCCACTGAATGACCATATTTTCCCCAGGAACAAAATAGTCAGTTTTGCTGGGTAGGTGACCCTTGGGTTCATTCCCAGCTCTTTTGCCCTCTGGAATATCATATTCCATGCCCTTCAATCCCTCAGTGTAGAAGCTGCCAGGTCCTGGGCTATTCTTATTGTGTTTCCACAATATTGAAATTGTTTCTTCCTGGCTCCTTGCAGTATTTTCTCCTTGATCTGGGGATTCTGGAACCTGGCTATAATATTCCTGGGAGTTTTCTTTTTGGGATCTTTTTCAGGAGGTGATCAGTGGATTCTTTCAACCTCTATTTTGCCCTCTGGATCTAAAACCTCAAGGCAATTTTCCTTGAGAATTTCTTTTTTTTTTTTTGCTTTTCTTTTTTTTTGAACAATTGCTTTATTAACTTCTGTTTTACATCATTCATTTCCACCAGATTTTGAGTTACAATCATTTCCCCCCTGTTATTCCCCTGTTATTCCCAACCTCCCAGAATAGCAGTCACACAAGATATCTCTTCCTCCAATCTGCTCTCTCCCATACCTTCTCCCATACCCCCTTCGATTTTTCCATTAGAGGAAGGTGAATCTTTGTGTCCCAATGCCTGCACATCTTATCTACCTATTACAAGCAAAAGACTATTAATAATAGTATTTATATATATTTGAAACATTTAATGTTACGACCTTGAATTTCAGATCCATTTCCTTCCTCCCTGGTCACCCATTCCCTCTGGGGAGATAAGTAATTCAGTATATGTTGTACATGTCTAGCTATGCAAAACATTATCATAGTAGATATATTGTACAAGGCTGCTTATAATTCCCTCCCACTCATCCCACCCCCCACCTGGTCCATTCCCTACATGATCCTGTCCCTCTTCTATAGTGGGTACTTCCAACCTCCCCTCACCCCAAGGATGCCCTCCCATCCATCATCACTACTCTCATCCCCTTTTCCCCTATCCTGCTGCAGGTTAAGATATCCCATTTAGTATGTATGTCATTCTCTCCCTGAACCAAATTCAATGAGAATGTGGTTTTGCCTTTTTAGCCTTCCTATTCTCCCCCTCCCTTGCAACCACTTCCCCTTGCTTCTTCTACATGGGATAGTTTACCCTACCCTGTCTCTCCCCATCTCCTCTTGCCACTTTCCTCTCTCACCTCATAATTTCATCCCTCGACTATTCTCCCTTCCCAACAAATTTGACCTATGACCTCTATCCATGTATAACTGTAACCATATACACACACATTCACATATGGCATATATATAACTGTAACCATATACACACACATTCACATATGGCAAATTCTGGCAAATTCGACTTTTTAAGGCATTCTTTTGGGCCTCCTTTGCCATTTGTGTTAGTCTATTTTTTAAGGTGTTGTTTTCCTCAGTCAAGCTGTTGACTCTCATTTCATACTTTTCCTGCATCCTTCTCATTTCTCTTTCCAATTTTTCCTCCACTTCTCTTATTTGATTTTTAAAGTCCTTCTTAAGGTCCTCTATGGCCTGCAACCCGCTCATGTTTTCCCTGGGGGCTTTTGGAGCAGGACTTCTGACCTCACAGTCCTTTTCCCACTCAATGCCCAAATAGGAGTCTAGGGTTGCATTTTTCTGTTTCCTTTGCCTTGGCATGTTGCCACTTAATTGCTTGACTTTTGGGCTTGTAACCCCACTATGGTTTTAAGGCCAGATGGAGGAATTTTCGTCCCGAACGTGTGGGGGGCAACTTCCGTTTCTGGCAAGCTGTAAACCCACCCACAACTTCCACCCTAGATCACAATCCAGATCCAGGGAGGTAAAAGCAAGAGCATTTACCCCCCAAGAGTGATCGCTGGATCTCCCCACGATTTGCAGGCTGGGAGCCGGAGCTGCCTATGAAAAATACAAAATGGCGTGTCTCCTCAGTGGCTTCTAGCCCCCAGGGGAGGGAGCTGAAGCATTCCCCAAATACAGGTCCCAAAGTCCATAGGGCACTCACCTTTTACTTTGTCCTAGGCATGTCTATGTTGATAATTCTGGAGTCGCCACAGCTGCTGGTGTTCTGGGGTCTCTCCAGGTGGCTGCTCGCCCTGCTGCCCTGGGGCTAAGACTTCGGCTCACAGGGACCTGGGCTCTGCTCTGCTTGGCTCCCCGTGCTCTGCACACTGCCGGCTCCCAGAGTGCTCCTGTGATTGTCTTTTACTTATTTTCTAAAGGTTATTTAAGCTGATTCAGAGAATGTCACTTCTTGACATTTTTGGTTGGTTTTTTGTTTGTTTGTTCACCTATTCCCTCACTCTTCTTTTTTTTTTTTTTAAAGCAATTGGGGTTAAGTAACTTGCTCAAAGTTACACAGCTAGTCATTATTTATGCGTGGGTGCTCATTTTCTGAGGCCGGATCTGATCTCGGGTCATCCCAACTCCAAGGCCGGCGCTCTTACTCACTATGCCACCTAGCTGCCCCTTTAGGGCAATTGGGGTTAAGTAATTTGCCCAAGGTTACAGGGCTAGGTTTTTGTTTGTGTGGATTAAGTGTTGGAGGCTAGCTCCGAGCTGAGATCCTTCTGACTCCAGGGCCAGCGCTCTATTCACTGTGCCACCTAGCCGCCCCCCTCACTCTTCTTTATGCTTTGGTACAAGTGTATTTTCATTGTATTCTCTAAATGATCCTTGAAATGTGTGTTTTCTGTACACCAGCAATACCCACAATAGTTCTAACAATTACTGAAGTGTCTCTTCTAAGATTATGTGTTTCCTTAGATTAATATTCATTCTTACAAACTTAATGATGAGCAATAAAACTAAATAAACAAAATAGAGCAATAAAACATGAGCCTTGCACAGTACTTAACTGACATAGAACTTAAGATGGCGGGGAAGAGGGAGAGACAACAAGTTTGATAGACTGTCAACAGATTGACAACAGGTCAATCTGATTAAACCTGATCAAGGTCAGAATTTCTGAACCATATGTCAATAGAAACACACATATGTAATTAGTAAGACAGCTAATTTGGCTCAGTGGCTAGAGCCTTGGACTTGGATACTTCCTAGGTGTTATCCAGAACAAGTCACTTAACTGCAGATTTTTCATCTGTAAGTTGAGGAAAATGATAGTACCTCTCTCACAACGTTGTTAAGAAGATATGATCAGGGGGACAGAGCCAAGATGGCGGAGTAGAAACAGCTCATCCAAGCCACTCTGCCCCCAGATTCCCCCCAAACTATATAAAGGGGGACTCTGAACAACTTCTGGAGGCCCAGCACCCACAGAACAACACAGAGAAGCTAACCTCCCACTGAGGACAGCCCAACAGCCCTGCAGGAAGGACTAGTGCAGCGGTCTGGGACCTGGAAGTGGAAAGCGCGCTGAGCGCAGGAGAGAAGCCGAGCCCAGGTCCGCATGAGCCGAGGTTTTAGCCCCAGGGCGGCAGGGCCAGCAGCTGGCTGGAGGAACCCCAGAACACCAGGAGCTGTGGCGACTCCAGAATTATCAACATAGACATGCCTAGGACAAAGTAAGAGGTTAGTGTCCTATGGACTTTGGGACCTGTATTTGGGGAATGCGTTGGCTCCCTCCCCTGGGGGCTAGAAGCCGCTGAGGAGACACGCCATTTTGTAGTTTTCAGAGGCAGCTCCGGCTCCCAGCCTACAAATCGTGGGGAGATCCAGCGATCAGTCTTGGGGGGTAATCGCTCTTGCTTTAACCTCCCTGGATCTGGATTGTGATCTATGGTGGAAGTTGTGGGTGGGTTTACAGCTTGCCAGAAACGGAAGTTGCCCCCCACACGTTCGGGACGAAAATTCCTCTATCTGGCCTTAAAGCCATAGTGTGGCAACAAGCCCAAAAGTCAAGCAATTAAGTGGCAACATGCCAAGGCAAAGGAAACAGAAAAATGCAACCCTAGATTCCTATTTTGGGGGCATAGAGAGGGAAAAGGACTGTGAGGTCAGAAGTCCTGCTCCAAAAGCCCCAGGGGAAAACATGAGCGGGTTGCAGGCCATAGAGGACCTTAAGGAGGACTTTAAAAATCAAATAAGAGAAGTGGAGGTAAAATTAGAAAGAGAAATGAGAAGGATGCAGGAAAAGTATGAAATGAGGGTCAACAGCCTGACTGAGGAAAACAACACCTTAAAAAATAGACTAGCTCAAATGGCAAAGGAGGCCCAAAAGGGCAATGAGGAGAAGAATGCCTTAAAAAGTCGAATTTGCCAGATGGAAAAAGAATCTCAAACGTTCACTGAGGAGATTCATTCCTTCAGAGTTAGACTGGAGCAAATGGAAGCTAGTGACTTTATGAGAAATCAAGATGCTGTTAAGCAGATCCAAACAAATGAAAGATTAGAAGGCAATGTGCATTACCTCATGGGAAAAACCACTGACCTGGAAAATAGATCCAGGAGAGACAATTTAAAAATTATTGGACTACCTGAAAGCCATGATCAAAGAAAGAACCTAGAAATCACCCTTCAAGAAATTCTCAAGGAAAACTGCCCTGATGTTTTAGATCCAGAGGGCAAAATAGAGGTTGAAAGAATCCATCGATCACCTCCTGAAAAAGATCCCAAAAAGAAAACTCCCAGGAATATTATAGCCAGGTTCCAGAATCCCCAGATCAAGGAGAAAATACTACAAGCAACCAGGAAGAAACAATTTCAATATTGTGGAAACACAATCAGAATAGCCCAGGACCTGGCAGCTTCTACACTGAGGGATCGAAGGGCATGGAATATGATATTCCAGAGGGCAAAAGAACTGGGAATGAACCCAAGGGTCACCTACCCAGCAAAACTGAGTATTTTCTTTCAGGGGAAAATATGGTCATTCAGTGGAATAGAGGACTTTCAAGCTTTCTTGAGGAAAAAACCAGAGTTGAATAGAAAATTTGACATCCAGAAGCAAGAAGTAAGAGATGCCTGAGAAGGTAATCAGGGAAAAGAAATCAAAAGGAACTTATCAAAGTTGAACTATTTACATTCCTATATGGAAAAGTAATAACTGTGACTGATGATATCTTTCTCACTATGAAAATAATGGAAGAAGCGGGTGTGGTCTTATGAATACATATGTGAATGTGTGTGTATATGGTTACAGTTATATATGGATAGAGGGCATAGGTTGAATCTGTTGGGAAGGGAGAATACTCAAGGGATGAAATTATGAGGTGAGAGAGGAAAGTGGCAAGAGGACATGGGGAGAGACATGCTAGGGTAAACTATCCCATGTAGAAGAAGCAAGGGGAAGTGGTTTCAAAGGAGGGAGAGAATAAGGAAGGCTAAAAAGGCAAAACCACATTCACATTGAATTTGGTGCAGGGAGAAAATGACATACATACTAAATGGGATATCTCAACCTGCAGCAGGATAGGGGGAAGGGGGATGAGTGGAGGGATAATGCATGGGAGGGCATCCTTGGGGTGAGGGGAGGTTGGAAATACCCACTATAGAAGAGGGACAGGATCATGTAGGGAACGGACCAGGTGGGGGGTGGGATGAGTGGGAGGGAATTATAAGCAGCCTTGTACAACATATCTACTATGATAATGTTTTGCATAGCTAGACATGTACAACATATACTGAATTACTTATCTCCCCAGAGGGCATGGGTGACAAGGGAGGAAGGAAATGGATCTGAAATTCGAGGTCATAACATTAAATGTTTCAAATATATATAAATACTATTATCAATACTCTTTTGCTTATAATAGGGAGATAAGATGTGCAGGCATTGGGACACAAAGACTCACCTTCTTCTAATGGAAAAGTCGAAGGGGGTTTGGGAGAAGGTATGGGAGAGAGCAGAGTAGAGGAAGAGATATCCTGTGGGACTGCTATTCTGGGAGGTTGGGTAGGGGAATAACAGGGGGAAAATGATTGTAACTCAAGATCTGGCAGAAATGAATGATGTAAAACAGAAGTTAATAAAGCATTTGTTTAAAAAAAAAGAAGAAGATATGATCAGATAACACATGTGAAGCATTTTGTAAACATTAAAGCACTATAAACTGTTATATTATTATTATAAAATAAAATCACGTCAAATTTATTGCTGGCCTCAAGTAATTTGCACATCACTGTATTTGTACATCATTACTTTGTGGCCCTAGAAATTTTATTTATTTCGTCTTGTAATAGCAATGCGTTGCACTGTGTTCACTCTGTCTCATCTAACATTTCTTAGGAACAAAGGACAGCTTTTGAGAGACATCTAGCTAATGCTAGAAATTAGTTCAATACTAAGAAAACCACTATGTTTGTGTAAATCTAGCTTGTCCCTATAGAGATCAAATCCAGAATCCTGGCATATGTGGCACCATAGCATGATCAACTGAGTTAACCTCTCCAAATTGGATTAATATTTTTTTTGTTTTAATAAAATGATTTTCTTTAAAGTTCAAAGCACAGGTTGTCATGGAAATCTTTGTAATCTGAAGATGAAAAAATATATAGTGCAAGACAGACATTGATTACTTTAATTGCATATCTTTGTATAGAGGCTGACATGTGTCTTCAATTAAATTAAGTGGCATGGAAATTAGAAATTTAAGAACTTGTACTTACATTTATAACTAAAATGAAAACAAAACTATTGAAAATATTACTTTAAATAATTCTAAGCAAATCACTGAAAAGAAGCTTGAACTCTAAATAAATACACAGAGCAAACATGAACGGCTGAATGAATAACTTTGCCATATACTAGCACTGTCTAGGGGAGCAGAATGGCATCATTGTAATCTGATAGCAGCTCTCCAAGGAGAGAAGAGGGTCCAGACGGCCTCGTGGTCCCAATCTCCTACTCCTCTCTAGGCAGGAATCAATGTCTTAACTGGAGAGGAGTGTAGAAGATGTTAACAATATTTATTCATGTCTCCTTGTGGACATACCCATAATCTGCACAGGTAATAGAAACCTTACAGAATGAATGGATAAAAAAGGCATTTATTTAGCAATCACTATGCAAAATACTGAGATAATAAATAGAAAAGTAAATCAATCTCAAATTATGACTCTAGAATTGAAGAGGAAGAGTATTAAATTATTAATTAAAGTGAGCATGTTTTTACACACCCTTAGGGAGGTCTGGAGTCCCAAAATTTCTTATAAGAGAACTTGGAGCTCAAAACAATATAGTAGGGAAGGAAACAGAGGAGATGGCAGAGTAAAAGCAGGGATTTGCCTGAACTCTCCACCAAACTCCTCCAAATACCTGTAAAAAATGACTCTAAATAAATTCTAGGGCTGTAGAAGCCCAAAAAAAAATGATGGGTGAAGCAAATCTCCAGCCCAAGACAGCCTGGAAGTTTGACAGGAAGGGTCTGTTGAACCGGGCTGGGAGTGGAGTGCAGTTCATCGTGGGCCGTGCAGGCATAGAGGGGCTGGAGAGGCCTTGGAGACTGAATCGCTGGCTGCTGTGGTGGTTTCCAGACTTTTTTGGCTCACAAGTGCCAAGGACAGCTTGGAAGGTCAGTGGGTAAACTTGTTGGAATTGATGAGAGAGGAGTGTGGTCTGGTTGCAGCCCTGGGGCAGCAGAGGTGGCAGTGGTGGCAGTGGCAGTGGCTGCATTGCTTTGGGGAGCTTCCAGCCTACAGATGGTGTGGGGATTTAGAAGCTGTTCAGAGGGGATTGTAGGGATCTCTTTGGTGGAACTGAGGCAGGATTCTTTTGATTTGCCCTGCTTGGATATGGGTTTCAATCCTGGGTGGTGGTCCTGGGGTGAGGAGGAGTGCTGGTGTTGTGGAATTTGTGGGTTAATGGAGAGGGAATACTCTTCAAAGTTCCAAGACAGAAAGGAGTGCTTGTGGTTATTCAGCAGAGTGGCCAGGAAAGGAGTAAACACCTCTCCTTTGATCATACTACCTTGGAAGAACTGGAGATTTACAGGTGCCTAGAAGTATCTCTGAAAACAGCTGTGTTTGGGGGTTACACATTGGAAGGAGAGTGCTACTTTAACAAAGAGTTAGAAAGTCAAGTATTTGACTGGGAAAATTAGCAAACAGGGCAAAAAACTCATACTATAGAATCTTACTTTGGTGACAAAGAAGATCAAAGTATACAATCAGAAGAAGACAACGAGTCAAGTTCCTGCATGAAAAAGTTTATGAGATTGGGTGTTTGGATGGAATATGTATATAAAAGATTCTGAAAATCAAGTAAGAGAAGTAGACAAAAATTGATATATATATAATGTTTATGTTTACACACACATACATACATACACAGAGAGTGAGAGAGATAGAGAGATAGAGAGATAGAGAGAGAGAGAGATAGAGAGAGAGGTTAGTTGAATATGATGGTGATATCTAAAAAATAATTAAGGGGTTAGAGGAATATATTGGGATAAGATAGGGTTAGATAGAATGGGGTAAATTATTTCACATATAAGGGAAGAAAAAGTTTTTACAATGGAGGAGAAGAGGGGGAGGTGAGAGGGAATGAGTTAACTTTTCTGTCATTGGATTTGGCTTAAGGAGGGAGTAATATACACACTCAATTTTGTATCTTATCCTATATGAAAGTAGGGGGGAGGGGATAGGGGGGAGGGGATGGTAGAAGGGAGGGTAGATTGGGGTAGGGGGTAGTTGGTAGCAAACAATTTTGAAAAGGGACAGGGTCAAAGGAGAGAATAGAATAAGTGGGGGGCAGGATAGGGTGGAGGGAAATATGCTAGTCTTTCACAATTTGAATGTTATGGAAGTGTTTTTCATAATTACACATGTATAACCTGTATTGAATTGCTTGCCTTCTCAATGAGGGTGGGTGGGGAGGGAAGAAGGGAGAGAATTTGGAACTAAAAGTTTTAAGAAAAATGTTAAAGATTGTTTTTACATGCAACTGGGAAATAATATGTGCAGTCAATGGGGTTTAGGGATCTTTTGCCCTAAAATAAAGTGAGGGGGAGGGGTTGTGGGGGGTTCTGAGGAGAGGGATGGCAAGGGGAAGGTAATCAGAATGTATGCCATCATAGGGTGTGGGGGCGGGATATGGGGAGAAAAATTGGAACTCAAAATCTTGTGGAAATGAATGTTGAAGACTAAAATAAATTAAATAATTTAAAAATATATATTAAAGCAAATCAGTTTTATTGGAGGTGGATACTCACAAAATGAAAGTTATTCACAGAGAATGGCAGAAATAGGTCAAATCTGCTGGGTTCCAGGAAAGAATAGAGTAAACTTCTGGGGTTCTGGAGGGAATGGGCACCATCTCCCAGACAGTAAAGCTTAGTAGGTTTATTATAGGATTCTTATTTGTTGGTTCTGTCAGGACTATGCATTGAAGGAAGTAAGCATGTAACGTGTACCTTGGGATTGACCTTGATTCATATTAGTGACTGAGTAAAGATTCCTGGGGAACTGGTTTCAAATTGATATTCAAGCTCCCTATTGATGGGAACAGGAACTTTGGAGGTGGGGGGGTGTTACTGCTAGTCTTACTCTGACAGTTACTCAGTTTTCTTCTTTAAGGGGTTTTAAACTTCTCCAGGCTTATTTGTTTTAGTGAGAAATAAAATAAAAATATGTGATGTTAAATCATAATATAAATGTTCTACTATCATTATTATCATCCACTTTCTGAGTTCTCCTAGCACAAAACATTTCCTCTCTCCTATTGCTCTATATTTCTCTATATATTCTCATCCCTTCCCCACTTTTAAGCTTTCTTCATCCTGCCTTAGCCCTCAGGTAACCTATGGGATCCAAGCTAATCCTTGGTACAATAACAAGTAATCAATAAATGTTCTTGATAAAGCAGTGTATGCACTGCTTGTGAAGTTGGGAAAAATAATGAAAGAGCAGAGCAAGGTAGTCGTTCATATAATACAAGCTTCTTTTTCTGCTAAATTGTCTACCCACCTACCCCCTCTTATATGTAGCTCTGAATTTATTTCACTACCTATTATCATACCAGGATCCAAGCTTGTCCTTTCTTCACACACACACACACACACACACACACACACACACACACACACACAAACACATATATAAATTTATTAATATTTATATAAATAAATATATACAGACATGTATATATGTATAGATGTTCTATATGTGTGTATATATATATATATTTATACACACATGTATGCATTTAATTTAATCTTACAAGTAGGACCATCAATTTGAATAACAAGAGAAGGTGTATCTGTATAATTAGGGATTTGTTGAAATATTTAACAACCAGCTCTTGAGTGGAGGGAGATGTGCACATGACACACTTTTAAATTTAATCTGCAATATTTTCATTTGCTCTACCACTCTCCTAAGTCTAGATAATCAATAAAATAACAAACCAATCCCTGGTTTATAGCTTTTTCCAATGTATGAGATGCAAATACTCACACAGAAAATTTAAGGTTCAATTCTTGAGAGGTAAAAGCTAGATCAAGGACACTCTTGCGTGTATGTTTTATGATTTGAGAAGCGCCAAGGAAGGACCAATTATTTTACAAAGAAAGAGATATACATCTCAGACACCTATCATTCTTACCAACTTAATTTATCTGAGTCTTGAAGGCCATTGAAGATCAAGTACCCTATCAAAATGAAAGTAGTTTGGGGAAAGTACCAGATACAATAAATAATCAGTTAACTTAGAATCAGGGAGTGAGGTGGTGCAGTCCATAGAGTGTCAGTCAAGAGGACTCATCTTCCTGAGTTCAAATTCAGCCTCAGATATTTAATAGCTGAGTGACCTGGACAAAATGCTTACCCCTATTTGCCTCAGTTACTCATTTGTAAAATGTACTGCAGAAGGAAATCTCAAACCACTCTAGTAGGTCTGCCAAGAGAACCCGAAATGGAGTCATGAAGAGTCACATACAAATGAACAACATTAACTCTGCCCCCCACATTTATTCATTTAACTTTTAATATATGGAATAAAATGAGCACTTCCTAGGTTCTTTTCCTTTTCTCTTAATCATCTTTGGAAACAGACCTAGTAGTGGTATTGCTGGGTCAAAAGGCACAAACAGTTTAATAAATCTTTGGAAATAATTCCAGATTGATCTCCAAAATGATTGAATCAGTTCACAATTTCACCAACAATCAGTGTCCCAATTTTTCCACATCCCTTTATCACTTTCCCCTTCAATAATTTTAGTGGATCTTATAGGCATAAAAGGATATTTTAAGATTGTTTTAATTTGCATTTCTCAAATCTATAATGATTTAGAGCATCTTTCTCATATGACTATAAATTGTTTTGATTTCTTCATTGTTCGTATACTTTGGCCATTTATAAATTGGAGAATGACTCATATTCTTATAGATTTGACAAAGTTCTTTATATATTTGATATATGAGACCTTTATCTGAGAAACTTTCTACAAAATCTTTCCCAATTTTCTGTGTTCCTTCTAATCTTGGTGAAATTTGTTTTAATTGTACAAAACCTTTTTAAATTAACATAATTGTAATTATCCATTTTAATGTCACTCCCTCTCTCTTGTTTATTCATTGTTTGCTTGTCCATAAGTTTGATAATTAATATGTTCCATGTTCTTCTAATTTTCTTGCAAAATCTCTCTTTATATCTAGGTTGTATATTCATTTTGATCTTAACTTGGCAAATGCTGTAAGATATAGTTCTATGTCCAGTTTCTTGCCATGCTGTTTTCCAGTTTACCCAATAATTTTTTACCAAATAATGAATTCTTATCCCAAAATTTTAAATCTTTACACTTGTCAAATGCAAGGTTATTATGTTTATTTGCTGTTGCAAATTGTATGTCTATTCTCTTCCATTGATCTACCTTTCTATTTCTGAGCCAATATCAAATATCAAATTTACGTTTTTCTTTTTTCTTTGATATTCTTGACATTTTTGCTCTTCCAAATGAATTTTATTGTTTTTTCCTAATCCAGCATAAGTGTTTTGCTAATTTAAATGTTGTGGTGTTGAATATATAAATTAGTTTAGGTAAAATTCTCAATTTTATTATATTGGCCCTACCTGCCCCTGACTAATTAAAATTTCTCCAATCATTTAAATCTGATTTTATTTGTATAAAAATGTCTTTTTTATAGTTTTGTTTACATAGTTCCCATATAACAAAACAACACTAACCTATAATCAGAAAATCTTCAAGTTGGAAGTAATATTAGTGATCATCTTCTTAAACTCCTAAGCAATGCTTCATCAAGCACACATACAAAAAACTTAGTCATTGTACTAAGGGATAGCTAGAATAGAACTGGATTAAGAAGAGTTAGAACTGAAGGGAAAATAGGAAGGAATAAATGTAGTGAAACCAGAGGACCAGGTTTTGATCCTCAGCTTTTCTCTTATAGAAGGGAAAAAAGAAATATAAGCTTTGTGATCAGGTTCACTGGGTAGGTAGGTAAAATAAATGAAAAATGTTACTAAAGGAAGTTTGATACTTTGCTTTCCTAACACTAAGCCTGGAGTGAGATTCTTATCTACCTTCTGGCCTCATCATTTCTATAGACCTTGCTCCCTACATGAAAGCAACTCTTGTAATGTCTGTATAAACTTAGTAACCTTTGTTTTAAATAGTTAAATGATATCTTTCATTTATATAACATAAATGATTTTTATGTACATCACCATCATTGATCTTTAAAATAAGAATCATCCATTACACCCATTTTACAGAGGAAGAAACAAATGTTTAGACTGTCAAGATAATATAGCTAATTAGTGACTCAGAATGCTCAGGGTCAATAACTAATTTTATTAAATTAAATTTCCTAATCCTATTTTTCCAACTCTTATTCTCAAAAATTTTACTAAATTACCAGTGTCCACTTTTCTGCCTCAGCAAGATTATGGTAAACACCAGATTCTAGTCCCAGTTTTGTTAAAAGTATGAACTATATGAGTGCAGTCAACTTGCCCTACTTCTGCATCTATTTCCTCTTATGAAGGAAAAAAATAAATAAAAGACTCATTGAATTAAGCTCTGTTCAGAGCTAACATTTTAAGACTCTGTAATTGAATTTCTCTTTGATACTTTAGTCTTCCAGGGTCTCAGATTTATCATTTGAGCATCAGTTCTCATGATAATTTAAGATGAAGATGGAAAATGCATAAGATGAAAATGAATTTTGACTCATCCCAGGGCACATCCTGAAATACACTTCTTTTGTAACCAAATGCCTGAGGAGAGCTTATTTTCTTGAGATGTTCCTTTTTCCTCAAAGTAGCAATATATATATGATCAGTTGAAAAGTACTACTTTTGTGGTAAAGCTAATTGACTATAAACCCCTTACACTATTTTAAATGTTTTGATAAACCTTAATAGAGTGTTATAAATATATGAGCTATTTAACATTTTTTTTTTGGTCAGGGCATTCTCAAGAGATTTATAAATGACAGAAAACTATAGCAGTTAGTTAAAAACACAGTAGGTAATTATCTTTGGGTTTAAAAAAGATCTTGACAAACATCTACAATATTTTCATAAATTTAATTAGCTAATATTTAATTATTAGTTACTTATAATTAGGGTTAAAAAACAATTTCATAATACAATATTAGGAAGTGTGACCAAACAATAGTTCTTCTGAAGAGGATGTAGGTATTTTATATGCTGCAAATTCAACATGATTCAATGATGTTATACTGACACACAAGAAAAATAATTCATCTTAGTCTGAATGGAGGGAGATAAAAGGGGAAGGGAGAGAGGTGGGAGAGAGAGAGAGAGAGAGAGAGAGAGAGAGAGAGAGAGAGAGAGAGAGAGAGAGAGGAGAATTAAGAGTGCAGTTCTACTGTAGCATTAGCTATATTTAGCTATTTTTAGTTCTCAGAGTGGCATTTGTAATTGTCAGAATTTTAATTTTTAGGAGGACATTGATAATTTGGAGAATAACTGGAATTATGAAGGCTCTAGAATTCATGTTGTGTGAAGATTTACTGAAGGAACTAGAAATATTTAGAATGAAGAATATAAGACTGAGAGAAAACATGATAGCTATTGTCAAGTATTTTTTAAGAGCAGTGAGGTGAAAGAGGAATTAAACTTATTTAGGTTGAACCCCAGAAAGCAAAAATTTAGAAGAATGGTCAGAAATAGGAAACATACAAATTATACTTATATCCTAACAATTAGGGCTTCATGAAATCACAATGGGCAGGATGAGGAGGCAGCAGACTCCCACTCACTGCAGACTTTCAAGGAAAGACTAGATGACTATTTACTTGGTATTTTATGGATGGGACTTTTGATCAGGTACCAGGTGAACTTCTGCCTCTGAAATTCTGCAAATGATAACTATTAACTTTATTAAAGGATATTGCAATATTACAAGATCGCTTGAAAGAGTAATTCCTCTTATAAAATTAAAGTATGATTCTTCAAGCACAGTGCACAACTTTTCAAGAGTTGCTGCTACTTATAATAAGCATCACCAAGATATACCTTCTCATGTTTAACTTTAGTGAAGAATGAATGGTTAAATAGGTAAACTTACATGATTAGGAATGTGAAAAAGTGAACTTTAAAAGTTCTTAGAGAACTTAGAGAATTAATGGTAATGGAAATCTAAAAGATTTTCCCTGCCCCTTGGCCCCTTGATAGGCTTAAGTGAATCTGAGGACCTTCCCTGAATTGAAAATATACTCTGCCCCCTAATAGGCTGAATGTGGTCATATGGAGCCTGTGGCTGGAGGCTTGTTTTTTTTTTTTTTTCAGGAATGCCCATATCTTCCTTTGTGATTGGTCAGTGGGTCAAGAGGACTGTGACATTCTCTGGCCCAGGAGCAGGTTATATATACCCTGATGTGAAGTTTTGCTTTGGGACTCACTTTGGGAAGAGTTGTGTGATTTGGTCAGATTAGACTCTGGGCAGCCATTGAGCTCCCTGGCCTTGAAAACCTAGATGTTGGTGCTTCCCTCTCTGGTAACTAACTAGGTATGGATGAAATGGTCAGACAGCTGGAAGCCCTGGCTGCTTTTATGTTTCTCTGTTTTGTTCTGTTTGTGTGTGTGTGTGTGTGTGTGTGTGTGTGTGTGTGTATATTGTTTTTTTTTTTTTTTGTCTGCTTCTAACTTCTATTTGTATTCTCTGAAGTTCAGGGTGCCGACTTTTTCCCCTAAACTAGGTAAATGATATATGTTTGATTGATTAAAGTAAGATTGTTAATCCATTTTGAGTTGCTTTCCTTTAGAAAAGCAGATCTAAGAATGTGTGGTAGCAGCCATCCTGGGTATGCTAGCATGCTTGCTACTACAGAGAACCCTACAGAATCAACTAAAATTTAATTGTAACAATAACTTCAGCAAAGTCACAGGACATACAATAAATCCATATCAACCATCAACACATCTATATAGAGAGCAAAAAATATTTTGGAGTTTATCTATCAAAGACTCATCCAGGAATATATGAATCTAAATATAAAACAGTTTTTGAAAAAATAAATGAAGTCCTAAATAATTGTAGAAACGTTCATTGCTGGTAGATAGTTTGAATCAATATAATAAAAATAATAAAACTATTTGAATTAATGAGAAATTACTTGATGCATTGGATGGAGTGCAGACCCTGGAGTCAAGAGGACCAAGTTCAAATCCAGACTCAGACACTTAGTTCATCACTTAACCTCATTTGGCTCAGTTACCTCAACCAAAAAATGAGCCAGAGAAGAAAATAGCAAAGGACTTCAGAACCTTTACCAAAGAAATCCCAAAGGTGGTCACAGATATGAGTAATTAACAACAGCAAGCCTGAATTAATTTATATGATTCAATACTGTAACAAACACCAAAAAGAATATAGAACTAGAATTAATATGAAGGAAAAAACCATCAAGAATCTCTAGGGAAAATCATATGAAAAATAGAAAGAAGGAGATCTTTCAGTATCAGATACAAAATTGTACCAAATGTCAGTAATCATTAAAGCCACATGGGACTAGTTTAAAAAAAAGAAATAAGTCAATCAATTAAAAAGATCAGGTACACAATTTTGAGTAGTGAAAAAATATAGTACTATATAGTCTGATAAAACCAATGACCACAGTTCGTGGATAAGTTACTCACTATTCAACAATATCTTCCAGGAAAGCTGGACCAAAACCTCACATTGTAAACTGATACAAGCTTCAAATGGATATGTGACCTAGATATGAAAAGTGACATTATAAACAGTTAGAAGAGCAAAGAAGAACTTAGCCTTTTGGATCTATGGATAAGGGAAGAGTTTATGACTGAACTAGTAAAAGAGATTACACAAGATTAAATGAATAATTTTGATTGTATGATATTTAAAAATTTTTTGCACCAACAAATTTAACATAGTAAAATTAGAAAGAAAACGAGCAACTGGAAAAACATTTTTTTCAACAAATTTCTCTGATAAAGGTTATATATCAAAGACATATATGGAACCGATTCAAACGTATAAGACTAAAAGCAAAATGGTCAAAAGATATGAAAGAGTAGTTTTCAAAGGAATAAAAAAATGCACTAAATCCCTAATTATTAGAGAAATTCAATTTAGAGAACACTTTGAAGTTCTACCTCACACCTATCAGACTGGCAATGAGGATAAAATAGGAACATGGCAAATGCTGGAAGGACTATGAGAAGACAGGTACAGCAGTACACAGTAGGTAGAACTGTGAATGATGCTGCTCTTCTGGAAAGCAATTTAGAACCATATCTAGAAAGTTACAAACATCTGCATACCTTTTGAGAAATTTATACCACATGCACAAGAAAAATAGCCAAAATCAAAAAAAGAAAAAAAGGAACTTTCTTAGAAAATATACATATGGTAACTCCTTCTATGATAATCAAAAACTGGAAACTTAAGGGGGTGTCCTCTTTTAGAATGGCTAAACAAATTTTGGCATTTGAATGTAATAGAATATTGTCATATCATAAGAAATAACTGAATAGACACTTTCAAAAAAACTGGGAAGACCTTTTTAATTGATGCAGAATGAAGAGGAGTTAGCACAATTGTTTATAAAATAAAAATATAGAGAAAAACCAACTTAGACTTTAGAAACCTAATCAAAATAATAACAAGCCATGAATCCAAAAAGAATGAAACTGATAAAGAGATACTAAAAACAAAATGAAGAGACATACATTTTAGTGCATGACTAATGTAGGAATTTGTCTTGCTGTACTATGAAGTTTTCTATTGATAGATTAGGGTTTAGAGAGTTTGAGGGGATTGCTTTAAATTTGCTCAATGAAAGGTAATTGGCAGGGCACATCATTCTTTTAAACACATTTTTAGGGGGGTGGGGGAAAAGGAATTATCCCAATGAATGAGGATGATGGCAGATAAAACATAATTCTATTCCTTTCATTGTGTAGAGTTACTTAGGCAGCAATAACATTTACCAGATGTTTGCAGGAAGACTTCCTTGAAGTAATTAAGCTCACAGAGAAACAAAACCATTCAAGATGTTTTTGTTAAGTATAAACATCATAGCAAACAGATCAAATATTAGTTCAAATTCTACCTTCTCTATGACACCTTACTATACTATCTATCCCACAGCACTCCCTACATGACCTGATTTACTAGGGCTTTTACTCTCTATACCACCCCTTTCGTACTTATTTATTCACTACCTTATGTTCTTTAGCAGTTTTATGTTCATGTCATCTCTCTCCAACTAGATTTCATGGTCTTCCAGTTCAAGGAACCATTATTTGGCCTCTGAAACTTTAAACACTAAATATTTAATAAAAGTTTGCTTGCTTACTTGATCAATTTATTTATATTATACAAGCTAGGACATATCTACAGAGCACTTCTCACTGCCTGTCTAGTCAGATTAGAAATCAGATCATCATTGTTAATGATCCTGGGACTTCAAAAATGCTGTTAGCCAAAAAGAGAATATGCTTCAGAAAAGTGAAGGGATTTCTGGGGCTGTAAAGCAAACCATGGGCAGATTTCCAGAGGAATGCTGCTGTGAACAGCTCTAAGGTTCTTATCACATAGTATAGTGAACTCTCTATTTATTCAGTAGTAAACTAAAGAAAAACATTCACAGAAACCAAAGTACAGCATTCACAATGATATAACATAACCATTTATCACTAAAGTGACCACATAGTTTTCACTTGAAGTTGCTACATAGTTTCAAACAAAAGATATCATTTAATAAGTCCTTAACCCAATCATCCTTAATGGACATAAAGTATAAAGGTATAAGTTTTTCTACCCCTAAATCACATTGTCAGTCTCTCAGTCAAAAAGTCTTCTTTCTTCTTGATAAGAGATTAGTTTCTAATCATCTTTAACTCAATCATCCTTAAGGGGTACAAGGTACAGAGTACAAAGTTCTCCCCCACCTAGATCACAGTGAATCGTGATCTTATCAGTCTATACTAAGTACCCATCTTGTCTCGAGGCTGACTCCCGACTTCTATGGTTCTTCTTCCATGGGTCCACCTCCCTGTATTCACAGGCAGGCAACTCTTAGCTTCTTGTCCAGCTCCTCATCCAGTTCCTCAAACAATTTCTCGTCCAGTTCCCATTCCATATTGAATCTCACAGTGTCCATTCCACCTCAAGTCCTTTGAAGTTTCTGTTTCTGGGAAGACAAAGCTTAACAGAGCCAAAACAACATTCATGCACATTGACAGCACCATCATCGACTCATGATCTGCCTGTGAAATCAACACAGACCCATGAACAAGATCTGAGAACTTAATACAAACCCACAAACAAGGTCAGAGAACTCAACACAAATTGTCAGTATAGTCCCAGGACCTCTGAAACCCTCCCCAAGTGCTTCTGTAAACAGAAAATAAGAAAATTCTCTTTCAGGGCTTCCAGTAAGGTCCCAGGGCTTCTGTACAAAGTAACCAACACATCAGAATAAACAGAGTGCCTGGCCTCCACAACAGTTTCCCTTCTCAATTCTGCTCTGTCCCAGCTGTGCTCCTCCTTATATATGGTGATTCTCCTTCCTGTTCTACCCCTTCCTGTTTCATCAGTAAGTTCTTCCCACCTTCAAATCACAAGGGACTAAAACAAGGTGCTAAATACTTAAGTACCTGAAACAAGGCACTAAGTACTTCTTTGCTTGCCATTACAGGGGACAAGGTAGATTAGGAGCTGGGTTAGGGGCTCTGACTGAACCTGCCTCAATGAAGGTGGGTGGTTATCAAATGGTTCCTTACTAAAAGGAACTTGCAATGGTCTTTCTGACTGGTTTTATTTTTTGTTTGTTTGTTTATGCTAGAGAACAAGGGACAACTTGAGGAATACTGCAAAGTTCAATCATTGCAATGTGTTTCCAATTGCTCTAGTTGCTGAACCAGGTTGACATGCTTCTGGCACCCACTTTTCAGTTCTCCCTGGCTTTGTCACTTTTTCAATGGGAAGATATATAAAGATAGAGCTGATCTAATTCCGATGTAAAACTATCCTTTTCACTCCAATCTTATTTTCAGGAGATTCAGGATAATAAGTTAGGAGAGAGGCAGAGATTTTCTCCAAAAATGAGGAGAGTCAAGTAACAAGGAAAAGGAGGCAGAAAGAATGATTTCTATAAGACATTTCAATTAAGTTGGGCATAGTTTCTCTTTTTCAGTCTACTCTCTTAACCCCAGTGAAACTTTGCCATATGATAACACCACAAATTATAATAAAAATGGACTAGATAGCAGTGACTAAATTGCATTTTTAATTCAGCTCTTGAAGCATACACCAATGACAGGGATAGGAAGGGATTATACCACTTAAATGGATCAGGGGAATTTAGTAGATTTAAATTTTTTAGAAATGGTAGAAGAACATTACTATAAATACAAATGAATTTTCCTAGAGATTTAGAGTTGTATACCTTCTCACTGATTGTGCTTAGTATAGCTATTAGCATCATCTCCATAGGAGGAGGTAGGGCTTAGTGGATAGAAAAATAATATTCAATTCAGGAAGATCTGAGTTCAAGTCCTGTTGCTGAAATTCTGCCTGCACGATCCTATGCAAGTCATTTAATTACTCTGTGTTCCACACAACCCTCTTAAACTAAAAGTTGCAGAGACAGTGCTGACCAGAAAGGATGGATGGAGTTTCATCACTTAGAAGTTGTCTATAATAGTGAAATCACAGGTGCTTGTCCATATTAGATGAAAAGGCCTATGAGCTAGGGAATTATGTAGTGAAGTAACAACACAAATCAGCTGTTATTTGATGTTTATTTCTAACTTATTGATGAAGACTTTACTCAGTACTTGTAGCACCAACACAATATTTATAACACCCACTATCACAGTAGACTACGACTACAACTATTGCATGATGTTTGATTGCAAAATATGTCAAACCCTCCAGATAGAGGATAAAGGTTGAAGGATTTATTTAGACACCAGAAAACTGAATTCCAAAACCAGTAAGCAGAAGTACCAAAGATATTTAGAAGCCATAGTAATGCTGAGAGCCATGCCATCCTTTAGCTTTCCCAGGACCCAATATAAGATCAATATTTACCCACAAAACTCTATTTCCTTGCCTAAGCTCCTCTGTCCCCAGCTGTGTCCAACTATCTGGCTAGCTCTCTACAAGCTTCTCTGTGGGCTCTGCTTCTCTTCAGCAAACTCTTCCCACCACAGGCTCCATGTGACCACATTCAGCCTATCAGGGAGTAGAAATTATCTTCACAGCAGGGGAGGTCTTCAAACTTCCCCCTAGCTCTATTAAGGGGCAAGGAAGATCTTCACATTCCCATTCCCATTACAGTACTGCATCAGTTTGGTTCATTTAGCGAGTATTTATTGAGTTCCAGAAGTTAGTGATACCAGAAGAAACACCTAATATAACTTCTGGATCTGGTGAATTTAAACACTATAGTCAAAGTCTTCCTTCCTCCCACCCCCACCAATAAAGCAAACAATTATTTGATTAGATGCACTAGCCTGTCCAATAAAAATGATGCAAACCATTAATTTTAAAAACATTCATTAAGTATTTACTATTTACAATTTTGCTGTAATTCTGCCCACATTTCATGAATTTCAAATCCACCTCCTTTTTTGAGTCCTTCCATGGCTGCCTCATGCAGAATAGGCTTAGAAGGAATTTAATAAATATTTCTTGACTGATTGACAACAAGTTCTTCTTTACAAATTCTTTGTTGTTTTTGTTTTTGGCAAGGCCATCAGGGTTAAGTGACTTGCATAGGATCACAGTCATTAAGTGTCAAGTGTCTGAGGCTGGATTTGAACACAGGTCCTCCTGACTCCCAGGTCAGTGTTCTATTCACTGTACCACCTAGTTAGTTGATGTGTGTGTGTGTGTGTGTGTGTGTGTGTGTGTGTGTGTGCTTGTACATGAGTCATTTATGTTCTTTCTCATCCTGAACTAGATTATAAGATCCTAAATGGTGAGGACAATGTATTATCCTTTTTGCATATCTATTTTTGGATAAGATACTATGATGGGCATTGCACATGGGAGTGAGTTGGGTTGGGGATTCATACAAAGAGATAAAATAAACAAAACCAACTGCTTTTTATAGGCTGTTACATTTATTGATAGAAGAGATAAATGTATGAAAAGTTAAATAACAATAATATTCAAATATTATTCAATATTGCGTAGTTAAATAGCAATGAATGCCATAGGACCATAATGACCAATTGCCATGTTTCACATATTTTTGTTTCATGAAAAAATCCTCATAGAGTATCTTGGCCATACTGACTGAATAGGTATTAGATCTAACTGGGCTTTTAGGGTCAACAGGTACAATGGGAAAGCCGATTGTGATAGGTCCTAAGAGGGACATTATTGCTAGATATATAATTACTTTCCAATTCAACCATAGCAGAAGTGATGAAAATATTTTTGAGATACACTGCCTCTCATGAGTCTAATCAATTTTCATTTTTAATAGTCAAATTCATTGACCTGGTAAATATAATAATTGCCAGTTCCATAGGTTATCCTCCTTCTAACACCCCACCTTTATACATAATCTAGCAGTGTGGCCCATAACAAGCATTGTTTCTACCATCAAGATTTCCTTGATTGATACACCCTTCAATTAATTCTCCTTTCTTACAACACAAAGCATGTATATATCGTATGAGTCATTTAGCATAAATATATAGGATCTTGTGACAAGTCTTATATTATTGCCTTGCATCATTAACTAGTTTGTTTCCATGCTTGTCTGACATCCCAGGTAAGCTGGCACTAGGTAGCATAATTTAGAGTACTAGACTTGGCATCTGGAAGATCTCCGTCTGAATATTGCCTTAGACACTTACTAGCTGTCTGACCTATGACAAATCCCTCAAACTTTATCATCGCTTGGTTCTTCATCTATAAAATGAGGTGGTCAACTCAGTGGCCCAGAAGACATATTATGGACCAGAGGAAGCAGGCAATTCAAGGAGCTAAAAATTGATGAGTAAGTCAAACCTCCACCAATTTCTGAAGTCTCACTCAGGATAGCCACAAAAAAAAAAAAACCCAAAACAAACAAACAAACAAACAAAAACTCTATGAAACTCTTTAGAAAGGGGTTCCTAGGGAAAGGGAGGAGGAGCAAGAACTGCCAACTGTATGGATTTATATGTAAACCCTTCCTGAGTCTTTTGATGGATAAATAATATTTTTCTATATTTGTAATATTGTGAATGAGTGCCTTAAAACTCTTGCTTATCATTGAAGGAGTGCCAGATAATTTAGGTTACAACAGCAAGCCTTATATATGAGTTCCCCCTCAAAGTGTACCCATCCCCTACATGTGAGAAGGAATCCTGATATAAAGTTTACATAAAGACTACTATGTCTATAAAAGAATAATCTGAAATTCAGATAAAAAGTAACAACCCTAGAATCATGTAATAAATTAAGGACTCCAGAATTCCAACTCAGGTGATTTGACAAAGCTTAATCCTCTTTCCACTGAACAAGACTGTCTGTATCTTTTTAGGGAAGAAACTTCCAGAAGAGTTAGGCTTGTGGGAAATAAACATATTTTAAATACAACATACAGAGTAAGTAGCAGAGGTGGGCTTCAAATATTGATCATTTGATTTGAAATTCAATATTTTTCTATTATACTCTGCTCTTTCCCTTCCCCAAGCTAGCTTTATTTTTGATTAAAAGTTGTTTTAACATTGAATAATCAATTAAGTTGAAGCATTTCTTAACTATTTATGTAAACAATACAAATCCCCTCTTCTAGTCCATTTAAGCTGAATGTATTTATTTAATTTTTTCAATCAAATGATATTAAGTTTGAACTAAGAATTCAAGCTCAATGATGTATATTTAAATGGTTTTTCATTTCCTTTCTCCTCAGTTTTATCAAGCTTATACTAACTAAACACAGAATATTCCTACACCAAGCTACTTGGCATGAAATCCTTCAAAACATATGTCATTATGATTGAGTTGGCGAATGTTATAGAGTAAAATAGTTAGGTGAGCATTTTTCTTGCACTAAGTTTAGGAAATATGAAATTCCTTACAGAAAAAATATATTAAGATTATCTGTGCATATCTTGGTGTGGTTATTTCTGTATTGCAGATAATATTTACCAGTTAAATCATTTTTATCAGTAATGAGCAAAATATTACTTTGTGTCAACACTTTTCTTCATAACTATTTGGTTTTGTGGTTTGTTTCAAATGCCCTCATTAATAATGGAAGGAACACGAGCCATAGAGGAGCTCTGGTTTGACTCTGATTTTGACATTTCTTATGTGATTGTGGACAACTCACTCAACTTCTCTGAAATTTTGTGTCTTTTTCTGTCAAATGGAAATGCTATTTGCAATACCTACCACAGGACATTTGTAAAAACATCAACTAATAGATACATAGACATGTAGATATTTATTTTAATATATTTTATTTAATTAAATATTTTAGTTACATTTAAAATTTTTAGCATTCATTTTCTTATTAAATTTTGAATTCCAAATTCTTTCCCTCTGTTTTGCTCCTCCTTTACCCCTTGAGAAAGCAAAGTATATGATATCAATTATTCACGTGAAGTCATGCAAAACATTTCCATATAAGTCAAATAAAAAGAAGAAACCAAAGTGAAAACTAGACCTGAAAAATAAGAATGATGGGCTGGATTTACCCTTCAGATCTCTAACTTTTACTATTCCAGCAGCAAGTAGGGGCAAATTAATTACCCAGAGATGTGATGTAACAAATGCAAACTAAATGCAAAAATTAAAGTTTAAAAATATGCTTCAATCTTAGAGTTCTTTAGTTCTTTCTCTAAAACTGTTTAGCATTTTTCATCATGGGTTCTTTGGAATTTTCTTGGATCATTGTCTTGATAAGAATAGCTAAGTGTTTCACAGTTTATCATTGTTGCTGTTACTATGTTCAATGTTCTCCTAGTTCTGGTCACCTCACTCTGTATCAGTTCATGTAAGTCTTCCCAAGTTTTTTTTTTCTCTTCTGAAACCATTCTTCTTGTCATTTCGTATAGTAAAATAGTATTCCATCCCAATCAAATACCACAACTTGTTCAACCATTCCCCAAATGATGGGCATCTCCTTGATTTTTAGTTCTTTGCTGCCACCAAAAGAGCTACAATAAATAATTTCTTTTAATAAATAGATGATTTTAAGTGAGGTTTTTTTTTTAAAGAAAACTCATCAATATACTTTCACCATTTTCCTATTTACCTCCAAAGCTTTTGTCATCCTATGCGCATAGCTTCAAATATTCTTCTTTGACTTGCTGGCTGTCAGTTCCACTAAGATCATTAATTGCTTGGACTCCCACAGCGACAAAGGAGAAAATGAGTTGGTGTCATTATCTTCAATTTATAAAGACTCTTTTGATGTGGTTACAAACATCTCCAGGATTGGGTAAAGGCCATGAAATGCATTATTACCCCCCACAAGGAAAATGCTAATAAAACTCCAGATTGTTTGTAGTTGGGCTTTTGGTTTGTTTATTTGCTTGCTTTTGGGAGAAAGGAATTGTAAATATCATCCATAGATCTCTTCTAAGTCTTAATTTCAGGTCAGTCATCATATTTCGTTTTACACAGAAACTTTTCATTTTAAAAAACACACCCTCAACCCTTTCCAACTCTAACCCTCCTGTGATGAAAAGTGACAGCAGAATTGAGTCACGTCACACTCTTTTCCCAAGCTGTTAATGGGCTGCAGTTCTTGCTGAGGAAAAGCAGGACTCTGCCAACAAAAAGCCATCCAAGTGAGTCATGAGTGTTGGCTATGATTGTAGATGGTCGAGGACAATGATTTAAACAAGTTGAAAGCATTTGTTACATCACATCTCTGGGCAATTAATTTGCCACCAGTTGCTGCTGGAATAGCAAAAATTAGAGATCTGTAAGATAAATCCAGCCCATCATTCTTATTTTAGGGCCAGTTTTCACTTTGTTTTGTTATTTTTATTTTATTTGATAAGTTCTTTCTCTCTGCTAATGAAATTGGATTCACAGCTGGGTGTGAACAGCAGCAAGTCAGAACTATTGAGGAAGGAGAATCCGGCTATTTCAGAAGGATTTTACAAATACCAGAGGCAGTCCCAAAGCAGAAAGGTGAATTGTCACAGAGGAGCAAACAGAAAGGCACCTTACTTAGATCTTGGCTTGTAAACAGAGTCCACAGTCTGAGAGATCAGAAAGTAATCCAGGATGGCATCAGTGAAAGCATTCAATTGTGATCTTAATTCAGAAGACAATAGGTCTCGAATCTGTTTTATCCTTCCAGCTGGCTATGGCTTGACCTGGAGTCATAGCCAGGAGGAGGCCAGATGCCTGTAGGTGAATCCTGCCCCAGAAGCAAACAAGAGATGCTAGTCTTACTTTTGTCCTAAAGCTCAGTAGGCATTTCACTCACAAAAGAATGATTTGGTTTGTATCACTTGGATCTAAAGAGAAGTGGGATATTCATTTCCCCTAAAAACCCCATGCATTTCATGTAGTGTTCTGACATGACAATTACTCTTAGAAAAACCATGGAAATGATCATCAGTAACAGTCAGAGATAGCAACTGTGACATTAGGTTACAAGAGAGCTGGTAGTGGGAGAGATTAATAAATAAAAGCATTATTCACTTTATTCTTTGGACACAAGGCCAGCCTCTTTTTTTTCTTTAACCAGCTATGGGAATGTGCAATAAAGATTTGTAGAAAAGGTGAAAAAGAATGTGCAGTTTTTATATGACATCATTCATTGCATTTCTCTTTTGCTTTTCAGAGAAGGAAACAAAATATCTCCACCATTATTTCTCTTTATGTGTGTGATGAGAATCACTCATGTCATTTGTGAGGGTTACTTTCCTTGCCCTCTCTGTTCCTAACTCTGATGGGTAGCGAAATGGTGATGAGAACCTCACATTCCCAGAGATTTATTTCAGTTAAGCCATCCATGATATTTGTTTAAATTTTGTACAACTGCTTCACACATCATGGAAAGATGCCAATAGTGCCATATTCTTTCTTTCCTCTAAGGGAAGAAGAATAGAAAAGATAGCAGGAGAGAGCTATTACAAAACAAGTAAAAACAGACTAGAAGAAAAGGGTTATTAGGTACTAGAATCGATTACTGTGAAGAGAGTTTGTTTGGGAGATACTAATGAAAAAGGTGCATTTGTCTGTCTCTAACAGTTAAGATTAAGACTGTTCAAAGTGGATAATTAGATAAGAGGGAGTCTGGCACTTTCAGATCTATGCTTTATAAGCGGATGAGTTTTTCACTGTGTTTATCAATTTGACATATCTCTCAATGGCATGGCCCATTTTGAGAATACTGGAGGAGGAATCAGGAGACCTAGGTTTGAATCCCAAATCTGTCTGTCACTGACATTTTAACTTTAACACATTACTGAATCTCTCTGGTCCTCTCTTTTTCCATCTACAAAACTAGGAAATCTGGGCCAGGTTACTTATTTACTAGTTCTGAAGTTACTTATTTACTAGCCTTAAAACGATGTCCTATATATAATACACTATGCTATGCATGCATACATATGCTATGCTAACTATGCTCTGTTATGCTATATTGCCTATCACTTTGGTTTCACGTGAAATGGGACTTCATTCAGATGACAGGAAGCAATGAAATGAATGTTGAATTTAAAGTCAGATGTTTTGGATTAAAATTCTGATTCTGCCACTTAGTAACAATGTGTTCAGTGTGATCATGGGCAAATCACATAACATTTATGGCATACATTTTCTCCATTTTGAAATAAAGTGGTTGAAATTGATCTCAAAGTTACTTCCATGTCTCAATATAAATTTATTGAGTTATATCTACAAATGCATATGGTTCAAAAGCACTGTCCTTTTTCATCAGAATTGTTGAATTGTAGTTATTTTGCTAAGTGCACACACACCCAAACATATCCAAATACACACAGGAAAGGCAAGTGGAGGGAAAGTAAAGAAAGTAAATGAGGGCTTGCTAATTTTTTAAACATTACTTTCATATAGCACTGAAGTATTTCACAGTCAGAGAGATTTTTAAAAATATCTCAGCACAATTTGGGGGTTATCTAAATAATACACACATTTTGTCATCAATTAGAAATATTTGCTGAGCTTTGTTAAGACATTATAATTAAAACTAAACACACTACACTATAGAAGTAAGACCACCGGACTTAGAGTTAAAAGAGTTGGATTCAAATCCTAGTTCTGTTATTTGTTATTGGTGTGGTTTTAGGGAAATCTTTTTTTATTTCTTGGGAGCTCAGTAACGTTACCTCAAATTTATCATGTCTGATATTGATTTTATTTTTTCCCAAAATTAACTCTTCTTTCTGACTTCTGGCATGTAAATATGGAATTGGGATTCACATACATAAAGTTGATAGGTCAAGTTCTAGGAGGATCTAATAATATTGTCCTGAGATAAAATGTAGAGAGGAAAAGAGTCTAGGACCAATAACAGAACCTTGGTGAAAACATACCTTTAGGAGCAGGGAAGAGTACAAGGGATTAGAGAAACAATAATTAGAGAATTAAGAAGAATAGTAGGAGAGCCGGCTACGTGGCACAGTGAATACAGTGCTGGCACTGGAATCAGAAGGACCTGAATTCAAATCTGACCTCAGACACTTAACACTTCCTAGCCATGTGACCTTGGGCAAGTCACTTAACACCAATTGCCCCCCTCCAAAAAGCGAGAAGGAGGAGGTAGAGGAGGAAGAGGAGGAGGAGGAGGAGGAGGAGGAGAAGGAGAAGGAGAAGGAGAAGGAGAAGGAAGGAGAAGGAGAAGGAGGAGGAGGAGAAGAAGAAGAAGAAGAAGAAGAAGAAGAAGAAGAAGAAGAAGAAGAAGAAGAAGAAGAAGAAGAAGAAGGAGAAGAAGAAGAAGAAGAAGAAGAGAAGAAGGAGAAGAAGAAGAAGAAGAAGAAGAAGAAGAAGAAGAAGAAGAAGAAGAAGAAGAAGAAGAAGAAGAAGAAGAAGAAGAAGAAGAGAGTATGGGGCAGAGCCCAGACGGCAGAGTAAAAGCAGGAACTTACTTGGGCTTCTACTCCAGCCACCTCTAATACCTGTATAAAAATGCCTCTATACAAATTCAGCCTGGCAGGCTGAAAGGAAGGGTCTATCACACCAGGCTGAGAGTTGAGCACAGTCTGAATGAGCCTCCAGGCCCAGACTCATAGCCCAGACTGACTGGAGCAGACTTCAGGAGAGTGAATCACCACCAGCTGCAGCAATTTCCAGACTTCTCAGACTTCTCCAAAGAGAAAGTAAAAGGTCAATGGGGAACCCTGATGGAACTGGGTGAGAGAAGGGTTTGGGCCAGACCCTGCCCCCGAGGCAGCAGAGGTGGTGGTAGCATAGCAGTTTTAGATGCCACAGTGTGACTGCTTCTGGACCTCCTGGCCTGCAGATCATAGGGGGACCAAGTGACCATTCAGAGAGTAACCATTCTTGCTTTGTCCTGCTTGGATCTGGGTTCCAGTCTTGGGTGATGTTCCTGGGATGAGGAACACTAGGATGCCAGAGCTCGTGGTGACTCTAGAGAGGGCACCCTCCCCATATTTCTGACAAGAGCTCTGACAAGAGCTTCAAAATACCCAGAAATTTGGGACACAGCTCTCTCCACTCTGGAAGCAGACTTCTATTGTGGCAAAGAATTCAAAAGTCAAGTAATTGACTGGAAGATGAGCAAACAGAGGAAGTGCAATTAGAACATAGAATATTTTGGGGGAGGACAAAGTGGATCAAAACATGGAACCAGAAGAACATGACAAAGTCAAATCTCCTACATCAAAAGCCTTCTGAGGAAAAATATGAACTCATTGTAGGCCATGGAGGAGCTCAAGAAGGGTTTTGAAAATCAAGAAAGAGAAGTGGAGGAAAAACTGTGAAGAGAAATGAGAATGATCCAAGAAAATCATGAAAAGTGAGTCAATAGGAGACCCAAAAATACACTGAATGAAACAACACTTTACAAAATAGATTAACTCAAATGGTAAAAGAGACACAAACAGTGAAAGAGGAAAAGAATGCCTTAAAAAGCCAAATTTGCCAGATGGAAAAGGAAAAACTCACTGAATAAAATAATTACTTTAAAATTAGATTGGAGCAAATGGAAGCTAATGACTTTATGAGAAATCAAGATCCTATAAATCAGATCCATACAAATGAAAAAATAGAAGGCAATGTAAAATATCTCACTGGAAAAACCACTTACCTGGAAAATAGATCTAGGAGAAATCATTTTAAAATTATTGGACTACCTGAAAGCCATGATATAAAAAAGGCTATACATCATTCTTCAAGAAATTTTCAAGCAAAATTGCCCTAATATTCTAGAACCAGAGAGCAAAATAGAAATGGAAAGAATTCACCAATCTCCTCTTGAAAAAGATCTCAAAAATAAAAATCCTAGAAATATTATAGCCAATTTCTAGAATTCCCAGGTCAAAGAGAAAATATTAGAAGCAGTCAGGAAGAAACAATTTGAGTATTGTGGAAACTCAATCAGGATAACGCAAGATCTAGCAGCTTCTACATTAAGGGAATGAAGAGCTTGGAATATGATATTCTGGAGGTCATTAAAACCAAGGTCATTAAAACCAAGGTCATTAAAACCAAAACATTAAAACCAAGAATCACCTACCCAGCAAAACTGAGTATAATACTTGAGGGGAAAATATGGATATTTAATGAAACAGAGGACTTTCAAGCGTTCTTGATGAAGACCAGAACTGAACAAAAATTTTGACTTTCAAATACAAGAAGCAAAAGAAGCATGAAAAGATAAACAGGAAAGAGAACTCATAAGGAAGTTATTAAAGTTGAACTATTTACATTCCTAAATGGAAAAAAGATATTTGTAACTCAGATTTTTCTCAGTATGAGGATAGTTGAAGGGAATGTGTATATATATATATATGTGTGTGTGTGTGTGTGTGTGTGTGTGTGTGTGTGTGTGTATGTATACACACATATATATGCATGTATAGGAGAGTGTGTATGTGTATAAATATATATGTGAGCATGTGTATATGTGTATACATGTATACATAGACAGAGGACACATGATGAGTTGAATAAGAAAGGATGATATCTAAAAAATAAAATTAAGAGTGAGAGAGGAATATATTGGGAGAAAGAGATAAGGAGAGATAGAATAAGGTAAATTACCCCATATAAAAGAGGAAAGAGAAAACTGTTACAATGGAGGGGAAGAGCAGGAAGGTAAAAGGGAATGAGTCAATCTTAATCTCATTGAATTTGGCTTAAGAAGGAAATAACATACACACTCTATTGGGTATCTTACCCTATAGGAAAGTAGGGGGGAAGGGGATAAGAGGGAGGATGATAGAAGGGAGGGCAGATTAGGGGAAAAGGTAGTTGGAAGCAGACACTTTTGAAAAGAAACAGGGCCAAAGGAGAAATTAGAATAAGGAAGGTAGGATAAGATGGAGGGAAATACAGTTAGTCTTTCACACTATAACTACTATGGAAATGTTGTACATAACTACACATGTACAGCCTAAATTGCATTTCTTGTCTTCCCAGTGGGGGTGGGTAAGGAGGGAAGAAGGGAAAGAATCTGGAAATTAAAGTTTAAAAGACAAATGTTAAAAAAAATTGTTTTTACATGAAACTAGGAAATAAGATATATAGGCCCTGGGGTATAGAAATCCATCTTTCCCTGCAAGAAAGTTAGAGGGGTGATGGTAGAGGATATAAGAGAGAACAGATTTGGGGAAGGGATATTCAGTAGGCTGGCTATCTTGGGGTGGGGGTTGAGGAAAGACAGGGAGAAATTTTGTAACTCAAAATCTTGTGAAAATGAATGTTGAATAGTAAAAATGTTTTTTGAACAAATAAGAAAAATAGGACAGGGTTATATATTGGGAGGAAAGAAGATCCAGAAGGAGATGGAATTCAATAGAACTGATAAAGAGAGGTCAAAGAGAATCTGAACTAAATATAAGATGCTGAATTTGAAACTAAGGATATCATTGGTGACCTCTGAGAAAAATTTCAGAAGTATATAAAAAGCAGACACTTTGAATAACTCTCTGTTGCAAAGATTATATTCTAGATGACTGTAAAAAGCTCTTTGGATGTCCATTGTGGATGTGCTGGAATTTGTAACATATCACATATATGGGACATATCAAATGTCCCACAACAGACAGACTATAAATGAGGTGTTTGATAAGATGTAGGCTCAGGAGGTTGTTGGTGAAATATAGGAATCTTGCTTCTTGGCAGCACTGACTCAGTACTATTCATGAGACAAATCTATAAGGAGAAGCAATAACTAATAGTAAGCTATTTTTCTTTTTCTCTTTCTTTTATCTTCTAGATTGAAATTCAGACCTAAGCAAAATATAGCTAAATAAGTCATTCCATAAATGCATTGTTTCTGTATGAAAACATAGATGACATAATACAATGAATAGATTACTGTTCTGGGAGTTGGTCACCAGGGTTCTTACCATCCATTGTTAATAAAAATCCCCGAATCATTCACTTTTTCATTTATTCAACCAACACATCTCTTTTGAGTGCCCTCTATAAAGGAATAGCCTTCTCCTATGATTCCTCTTCCCTCCACTGAGAAATGGATGGTTTTATTTTTGGTATCAATATCACAGGCCCATAAGGAGAACCTTTTTTTTAATTGTTAAAGGTTCAAAAGCAAACCTAAATTGAAAAATTGTGTTTTTAAATCTTAAGACAGCATCCCAAAGCACCTGCAAAACAAGTTTTGTTCTTGGAGTTATCCACTCCAACATACCCATCATTATCCAAATAGTCTTTGGGGCCTTCTATACCAAAAGAGACAGCATAAATGCTAGGCATCTAGATAGATGCTCATATGAACAGTGGAACAGCCCAAACTACCATATAATGGCAAAGTGCCCAGCTAATAAATCTCTCACTCTCTCAAGTGGTGTGAAAAGGTTAGCAATAACCTTAGGAAAAAAACACACACACACACACAAAATACCCACCCATACCAGCTGAGGACAGTATCAAAGAGAAATTGCTTTAAAATAGAAACACAACTTTGTCCTTTGTCCATAAAGTAGTCACTTGGCAGGTTTCTGAGGTTTTATGTGCCTCTAGAGCCCTTAACTCAGACCAGCTTTCTGATGGGTCTAACACAGGGCTTGCCTCTGTGATATTTCCTTGAGATTCTGAGTGTTTCAAGTGGCTCATGACCATCAACATCATAGAAGAATGCAAATGTTGAAAACCCTTTCCACTAATTTACTCAGAGATTAATGCCTATAAAAACCTTATTCAGAATTCAATATTTGGTTTCACTTCAGATGTTACTGATTTGTTTTGGTTAATCTGCAAATAGAATCTGATCATTGGCAGTATCTCTCCATCAGTGAATAAATAATGCTATTTAACAACAACAAAAATCAAAAACAACAAAGGCTATACAGCATTATCCATTATCGAAGCACTAATAATTTATCCTCCCGTTTTTATTTGGAACACACAGGTTTTTAATTGGATATTATTTTTATGTCACAAGGAAACCATTTATTCTTCTACATAGAAAATAATCTCTTTTTTTAAAGTACTCTTGGACAGAGGCTACACAACACATAACAAATGGACATTTAATTTAAGTTAAAAGGAAGACTGATTTGGGTGAGCTCCTGTTAACATCACCCTTCTTTTATTACAATATGGAATCTTGCTAGAGGTTAAAAATATTTAGAAGGCACAATTATCAGTAGCAAATAATATATTCCAAATAATGTAAATTAAAAATCCTTTAGACATTTTATACCCAGTTATTTAAGGAAGTTTAGAATTTAGATTTGAGCCATTTTACTCCACTTTTATATGAAAGAATATTCAATTAGGGCAAATATTAAATTTAAGCACACATAGGATATTTATACACACATAGGATATGCACAAACACAAATAGAATATTCAATTTTGGAAAAATTTAATATTTATCAAACTGAATACCATATATGTATATAACTATCCATTGATATGCATATATAGATATACCATATATGTATACATAAAGATGCATATATATTAAGTGAATGGCTAGATTTTCACTGATATCTATTATGCCTTTGCCCATGCCTGCCTTTCCTGTGCCCCCTCCCCAGAGGTTGATAATGTATTAATTTCCTTTCCAGTTTATTATATTGTCCATAGTAGTGAACATTTTAGTTAATGTTGCAAAGTGATTTGCATTTAGCCCATTTGGGGTTGAGACATCCCGCATTTTCCAAACAATTTGAGGGATAGTTTGACAAATATTACTTCACAGGAAGGTGGGACATGAGAAAAATCCTAGCAATATATTTTGTTTGATTGGGGATGGGGTGAGAGCAATCTTGTGAGGGCATGCCTAATGAGGGGAATGAGGGAGAAAGTTTAAGTGACTTTCCCAGGATCACATATCCAGGATATGTTAGAGGGGGAATTTGGACCCAAGCCTTCTTGACTCTGAGCCTAACACTATCCACTGAGCCATGCTGCCTCTCCAAAAACAGTTTTTATTATACCTTACCTAAGAAATTGTTCTCATTTGAATGCAGTGCTATTCATAATTAACATTATTTCTATACCATTAACTTAATAAACCATTAAGAGTACAAAGGATCATAAATTTAGTAGTGAAAGGGGAATTTGGAGATCACCTATTACAAACCTCTGAGATTACTGCTGAAGGTACTGAGGCCCAGAAATGTTGTGACTTGTCAAAGTTTACATAACTCATGGCAGATATTACATCTGACATAAGAAAGATCATTTGATATCATGTAAACAACATAATTCTTCAACAAACGCATGACGGGTTCTTCAATATGCTTTAATAGGAAATATAGTCATTCAAGGGTTCAACAATCTTTTTTGATTGCATTCATTAGTTCAGGGAAAAAATCAGCACCCTGAACTTCAGAGAAATTACAAAGAAAATAGAGAAAATACAAGTAGAGAAATAAAGAGTAACAGGCAAGGCTTCTAACTGTCTGAGAAATTAGCACAGATCAACAGTCAGATCCAACTGTCTGAGCAAGTCAATACATGCATATTTACCAGAAAGAGAAGCACCAACATCTGGGGTTTTCAAAGCTGGGGGGAAGAGCCTTAATGGCTGTCTAGAGTCTGATTGGTCAAATCATAAGAACACACTTCCAATGAGTGAGCCCCAAAGCAAAATACTAACCTCACAGTACTTATACCCTTTTTAGAGCCAGAAGGCATCATAAGCCTCATGACCTAGTGCCTAATTAGAAATTAAAAAGTATGAAAGCCTTCCTACAAACAAGCCTCCCCTAAGCAAGCTTCCCTTAATGAGCTCCTTGTGAAGCCTAGCAATGGGAGGGATAGATCTTATATCCTATTAACATTACAATCACAGCAGTAATATTTGCCTATAATTAACATTTATTTTCAGGATTTTATTATCATATGTACTTTCTCAGGCTGCCTTCCTGTCTGGAACACCTACTAGTATGAAAGCAACTTTAGGTATTTAGATAACAAATGTATATACCTTTCACTTACAGGACCCTTACAAAATATAATTATTTAGAGAATCCTTGAAGGTTATTTATTCCAAATTCATCATTTTTAAAGTTGATAAAACCATGGCTCAGGTAGGAAATGTGAGTTGCCCAAGATCACAAAAGTAGCAAATATAAAAAGTAGTAAAAAGAAAAAGTAGTAAAAGTAGTAAATCCAGAGCCAGAACCCAGACTTGGTGACATAATGCACTGATCCTCGTTTAGTGCTTCAGGAATCCCTTGGGAGCTTATACTGATTTCTGAACAAGGGGTTCAGGCTAAAATTCTTAATAGCACCTTAATCAGTAATTATTCAGCTAGATGGGACAGTGGAAAGAGTGGTGGATCTGGATTCAGGAGGATCTATCTTAATGAGTTCAAATCTGGCCTTAGACATTAGCTGTGTGTTCCTGGGCAAGTTACCTAACCTTATTTGCCAGAGTTTCCTCATCTGTGGGGAAAAAAAAAAGAGAAAAAAAAAGCTGGAAATGGCAAACTCCAATTTTTTTCTTGCTTTTTGTAGGGTAATTGGGGTTAAGTGACTTGCCCAAAGTCACACAGCTAGTAAATGTGTCAAGTGTCTGAGGCTGAATTTGAATTCAGGTCCTCCTGACTCCAGGGCCAGTGCTGTACTCACTGTGCAACCTAGCTTTTTGTTTTGTTTTGTTTTTTTGAGGGAAATTGGGGTTAAATGACTTGCCCATGGGTAGTTTTTGTGCTAAGTGTCTAAGGTCAGATTTGAACTGAGGTCCTCCTGATACCAGGGCCCGTACTCTACTTACTGTGCAACCTAGCTGCCCCAAACTCCAATATTTTTGCTAAGAAAATCTCAAATGAGGTAATAAAGAGTCAGAAACTACCAAAATAACTGTATAACAACAACCAAAATCAGTAATTAAATAACAGAATATTATAGATGGTATATTAAATTGTTGGTGTTATTAAAAGAGGTTCATAGAATAATCAATGACAATATTTGAGTGCATGTAGTGAATAGAGCTCTGAACTTGAAGTCAAGAAAACATGGCATTTAATCCATTTGCACATATTTTGTAGCTGTGTGATTCTGAAGAAATCTCTTAACCATTCTTCGTCTCAATTTTCTTATCTGCAAAATAGGGATGAGGGGGACTCAATTTTCCTCTCAGTTCCCTTCAGGTTCTATTTCTATGATCTTGTTATCTCTTGTCTTTTTGTCTAGAGATCTTTTTACTATACATTAACTTCTTTTCTGTCTCCTCAATATCTGAGACAAGATCAAGCCTATAGCAGCCAGTCAATAAACAATTTTTCATTCTTCATTAACAGACTACCCAAGAATTGTAAGCTGTCATTGAACTTAGCATAATAATGTCACAGTTCCCAGTGGTAGATCTGCTGATATCTCCACAAATTGATCAATTTTTTTTTTTTTATATTTGAAACATTTAATGTTACGACCTTGAATTTCAGATCCATTTCCTTCCTCCCTTGTCACCCATTCCTTCTTGGGATATAAGTAATTCAGTATATGTTGTACATGTCTAGCTATGCAAAACATTATCATAGTAGATATATTGTACAAGGCTGCTTACAATTCCCTCCCACTCATCCCACCCCCCACCTGGTCCATTCCCTACATGATCCTGTCCCTCTTCTATAGTGGGAACTTCCAACCTCCCCTCACCCCAAGGATGCCCTCCCATCCATCATCCCTCCTCTCATCCCCCTTCCCCCTATCCTGCTGCAGGTTGAGATATCCCATTTAGTATGTATGTCATTTTCTCCCTGAACCAAATTCAATGTGAATGTGGTTTTGCCTTTTTAGCCTTCCTTATTCTCCCCCTCCTTTGCACCCACTTCCCCTACATGAGATAGTTTACCCTACCATGTCTCTCCCCATCTCCTCTTGCCACTTTCCTCTCTCACCTCATAATTTCATCCCTCTCCCTTCCCAACAAAATCAACCTATGCCCTCTATCCATATGTAACTGTAACCATATACACACACATTCACATATGTATTCGTATGACCACACCCCCTTCTTCCATTATTTTCATAATGAGAAAGATATCATCAGTCACAGTTATTGTTTTTCCATATAGGAATGTAAATAGTTCAACTTTGATAAGTTCCTTTTGATTTCTTTTCCCTGATTACCTTCTCAGGCATCTCTTCTTCTTGTGTCTGGATGTCAAATTTTCCATTCAACTCTGGTTTTTTCCTCAAGAATGCTTGAAAGTCCTCATTCCACTGAATGACCATATTTCCCCTGAAACAAAATACTCAGTTTTGCTGGGTAGGTGACCCTTGGGTTCATTCCCAGTTCTTTTGCCCTCTGGAATATCACATTCCATGCCCTTGATCCCTCAGTGTAGAAGCTGCCAGGTCCTGGGCTATTCTGATTGTGTTTCCACAATATCGAAATTGTTTCTTCCTGGCTGCTTGTAGTATTTCTCCTTGATCTGGGGATTCTGGAACCTGGCTATAATATTCCTGGGAGTTTTCTTTTGGGATCTTTTTCAGGAGGTGATCGTGGATTCTTTCAACCTCTATTTTGCCCTCTGGATCTAAAACATCAGGGCAATTTTCCTTGAGAATTTCTTGAAGGTGATTTCTAGGTTCTTTCTTGATCATGGCTTTCAGGTAGTCCAATAATTTTTAAATTGTCTCTCCTGGATCTATTTTCAGGTCAGTGGTTTTTCCCATGAGATATTTCACATTGCCTTCTAATCTTTCCTTTGTTTGATCTGCTTAACAGCATCTTGATTTCTCATAAAGTCACTAGCTTCCATTTGCTCCAGTCTAACTCTGAAGGAATGAATCTCCTCAGTGAACTTTTGAGATTCTTTTCCATCTGGCAAATTCGACTTTTTAAGGCATTCTTCTCCTCATTGCCCTTTTGGGCCTCCTTTGCCATCTGAGTCAGTCTATTTTTTAAGGTGTTGTTTCCTCAGTCAGGCTGTTGACCCTCATTTCATACTTTTCTGCATCCTTCTCATTTCTCTTTCAATTTTTCCTCCACTTCTCTTATTTGATTTTTAAAGTCCTTCTTAAGGTCCTCTATGGCCTGCAACCCACTCATGTTTTCCCCTGGGGCTTTTGGAGCAGGATTTGACCTCACAGTCCTTTTCCCGCTCTATGCCCCCAAAATAGGAGTCTAGGGTTGCATTTTTCTGTTTCCTTTGCCTTGGCATATTGCCACTTATTACCTGACTTTTGGGCTTGTTGCCACACCATAGCTTTAAGGCCAGATAGAGGAATTTTGTCCCGAACGTGTGGGGAGCAACTTCCGTTTCTGGCAAGCTGTAAACCCACCCACGACTTCCACCCTAGATCACAATCCAGATCCAGGAGGTTAAAGCAAGAGCGATTACCCCCCAAGACTGATCGCTGGATCTCCCCACGATTTGTAGGCTGGGAGCGGAAATGCCTCTGAAAACTACAAAATGGCGTGTCTCCTCAGCGCTTCTAGCCCCCAGGGGAGGGAGCTGACGCATTCCCCAATACAGGTCCCAAAGTCCATAGGACACTAACCTCTTACTTTGTCCTAGGCAGTCTATGTTGATAATTCTGGAATCCCACAGCTCCTGGTGTTCTGGGGTTCCTCCAGCCGGCTGCTGGCCCTGCCGCCCTGGGGCTAAAACCTCGGCTCACGTGGACCTGGGCTCGGCTCGGCTCCTGAGCTCTGCACGCTGCCGGCTCCCAGACCACTGCGCTGGTCCTTCCTGCAGGGTGCTGGGCTGTCCTCAGCGGGAGGTTAGCTTCTCTGTGTCGTTCTGTGGGTGCTGGGGCTCCAGAAGTTGTTCAGAGTCCTTTTTTACATAGTTTGTGGAGAATCTGGGGGCAGAGAGGCTTGGACGAGCTGTTTCTACTCCGCCATCTTGGCTCCGCCCCCCAAATTGATCAATTTTGAAGATATAAACATCAATCTATATAACAATTTACTTGCTCCCTCCAGAGCTGTTTCCTTAACTATAGAAAAATAGATAAACTTTAAGTACTTTTCTGGTTCTAAAATTCTTTGGTATCTCTGAATCTTTATATTAGCCAAAATACAGTGCTTCTGATTGGGCTGAAATTTATGATTCATATGTAATTAGTAAGCACCTTCAATGTGCCTCAAATAACTTTTTAAAATCAGAACTGTGATTTTGTTGATATAGAGAATATACTCTACCAATACAGGCAGATGTTTGCTCTGCCATTTAGTGTCATAGATATTAAATGTCTTAAGGCTCTGAGAGGTTGAGTGACTTGCTCAAAGTCATGGAGTCATTGTGTGTCAAGGTTAGTTCTTGGACTCTCCTTTACTCCAAGAACTTATCTTCTATATCTCACTAAGATAAGAACTTATCATCTATTTATCACCACCAAAAAAATACTGTATCTATTTATAGCAAGTAATATTGAAAAATATCAAGCAATATTGACAAACTGCCCAATTGCTCATTTTAACAACCTATCTCTAAAATACCCTCATTCTCAGGATGATGCTATATGATGATGAATCATGGAACCCCATTATCTGGGAAAAATCAAAAGAATAAGATACCCAGGGGTTAGTGAGAAGATGAGCAGCAGGTATAAATAGACTGAAGCATATTGCCAATATTGACTTCCACATGCAACATGGTATAAAAGGCATTAAAAATGACATGTTTAATCAGAAAGGAATAGGACGAGTCTTGACATGAAAAAATTACCAAAAATTGGAAATTGAGGGGATGCCCATCAATTGGGGAATGGCTGAAGAAGTTATGATGTGTCAATGAAATTGAATACTATTGTTCCATAAGAAATGATGAGCAGGTGGACTTCAGAAAAACCTAGAAACATCTAAATGAACTAATGCTGAGTGAAGTTAGCAAAACCAGGAGAACATTGTACACAGTAACAGCAATATTATGTATTGAATAACTTTGATAGACATAAGTCTTCATATCAATGCAAGGATCTCTAAGACAATTCCAAAAGATTCACGATGGAAAATGCTATCCACATCCAAAAAAAAGAACTATGGAGTCTGAATGCAAATCAAAGAATACTATTTGCTTTCTTTTTGTTTCTTCATTCTCATGGTTCTTCCTAGTTGTTCTAATTCTTTGCTACAACATGACTAATGTGAAAATATGTTTAATATCAATGTCCTATATCAGATTGCGCACTGTCTTGGGATGGGGAGAGGGGAGGGAGGAGGAGAAATTTTGGAACTTGAAATCTTATGGAAGTGGATGTTGACACTAAAAAAATAATTAATATTTTAAAAAAAGAAAGTCAGTAGATCCCCACAATGCCATATTGATAGCCTAGAGATAGGGGGAAATACTGAAAGATGTTTAAAACAATAGATGCAATAGATGGACAGTATATAGAGGATTTGTAGAAATCCTTGAACAAGAATCATATTTAATGAGGAAAGGTTGTGTTGTTTACCAGTTGATGGAGTGCCCCTACTACTTAAATTATAGATGAATTTATATATCTATGTAATGTTGATAAGTTCTCAATTTTAGGTAAAATCTAATATGATTTTAAATTTTCAAAAGTAGGATATTTAAAATTAATTGAATGTTACCTTTAAATGAATTGTATGACTACTTATCAAAGCAAAACTATTATAGAATTATATTGCGTGCATAACCTATTTCTAAATTTGTGTCTGCTTTAGCCTACTACGTATTTTCTCCTGCATAACTCATGTGTCAGGAGGTTGTATGACAGAAAGAGCATTAGAGTGAGAGGGCCTGGGTTGAAATCCCATATCTGATGCTACTTGTATAATGTTGGGCAAGCCCCTGAAATTCTCTGAGACTTCATTTCCTCACCTAAAAATTTGTGTTGGAATAGATTGCACTGGAGGTCCCCTCCAAAACTAGATCTATGATCTCTGTTTGGACTATTTTTTTAACTGAAAGTTCAACATTCCATTTCATTGTTCCCCCTATTAGAAATTTTCTCTCTTGTATTTCTGGACTTCATCCTATTAGCATATGGTCAGAAAGTAGTCATTCTTATAGACTGACCAGTGCACTAGTAGAACGTAATGAAAAGATGTCTTCCTTTTTCTACCAACTTTTAGACAAGACTTTGAGAAAGAAATTAAGACTGGAGTTGAATATAGAGAGATCAGTGAGTGTATCCCAACCTCTGCACCTATGAAACCAAAATAAATCCTTGCAAACAACTCTTGCACTTTTTTAGCCTTTAGTTATATTTGTCACTGGAGCAACAGTGAGAGGAGGAATACAGGAAATAAAGGGGCAATGGAGTTGAAAATGCAGGTCTTAACAGAAGCAGGGAGTAGCTGATCAGGCATTCAAAGACTCTTTTGCTCTTTTTATTTCTACTGAAGTAAGTTTTCATTTATTTTATGTGTGAGTAAATAGTGCTTTTGAGAGAAGGCACATTAAAGATGAGAAAGAAATCCAAATCCAGAGCATTAGGGAAGAAAATGAGCCAAGAGGATTATGAATTGTGATAGAAATATGTTTACCCCAAGACTTCAACCTGGAAATGAAAGAATTAGAAGAGAAAGGCTGGGGATATGTAGGAAAGGAATGGTTTTGATCAGGCTTGTACAGCGGAAAGAAATCAGTGCAGCTTGAGTTTATACTATACAATGCCATGAGCATATATCATAGCCCAAGTAACTCTTAAAGCCTCACTCAGAGGGCCACATGAAGCACTGTCTCTATATCAGGGACAATGTCTTTACATAGGTAGACAGTCAACTGCCATGGTTATCAGTATAATACAAATGAATTCAAGGTACAATATTCCATAGCTTTGGGGGCAGGTATTAGTTTTTTCTCTAGCTAAAAACAGCTTGCCCCAAACTAGTTTGATGGCATGGTCTATTTGTCTCTCAATCCAGATTTTTATCCCTTCTCTTTTACTCAAGACTAGGCAAAGATTAGGTCCCTGTTCTCTTCTCCAAATTTTCTCTCCTAGACCAATTCTGAGCAATTGATCAAGGATAAGAGTTATTTATCCAGGATGTTATAGAAAGAGTTTGTGCATCAAAGCTCCATTGGATGACCTCTAAGATCCCTCAACCCTGAGATTCTATGATCCTTGCTTTGATTAACTTAATAAATGACAACTAGTCACAACAATTTTGAGACAAAGGCAAAAGACTAAAGAGGCCTGAAAAAACAGTCTTCTTGGTCCATCCATAACCCTGACCCAGATTTATCCTTACTTCCTGAATCCCTTTTCTAGATTCTGTTATGATTTTCATGATTCCAAGATAGGAACATGACCTGATCTGGTGAATGAACCTATTCTGGCACTTGGTTTCCTTGAGAAAATACCCTGAGACTGTCAGAAAAGCTTAATGATGTATTTTTTTTCCAAGTTCCCAAATGTGTGCTTTAGGTCGAGATATATATATATATATATATGGCTTAGTATAATCCTAACCCTGCTACTGGAAAAATAACAACAACAATACTTAAATGTGTGTGCCGCAAGAATCTACACTATTTTGTTTAAGTATGTGCACTTATAAACCAAGATGTAGCTAGGTGGCATAGCTGATAGAGTCTAGACTTGAAAAAAGGAAGATGAATTAAAATTCTTCCTCTGAAATGTACTAGTTCTGCAATTCTGGTCAAGTAACTTTTGCTCTCTCAGCCTGTTTCTTCATTTATAAAATAAGGATAGTAATATTACCCACTTTATATATTGTGAGGATCAAGTAAAATAAAATGAAAAGTGCTTCTCAAAACTTAAAATGTTATAGAAGTGTTAATTATAAATATTAGCATTATTATTACTTCAGCAGCATCTTGAAGAATAATGATTTCAGGGGCGGAGCCAAGATGGAGGAGTAGAAACATCATTTCCAATGTGCTCTGCCCCACACAAATTTCAAACAATGTGAAAGGGGACTCCAAACAACTTCTGGAACCCCAGCACCCACAGAACGGCACAGAGAAGCTAACCTCCTGCTGAGGACAGCCCAGCAGCCCTGCAAGGAGTGGCCAGCGCAGCGCTCTGAGAACAGGCAGCACAACGCTCTGAGAGCAGGCAGCACAGAGGGCTGGGAACCGACAGCACAGCTGCTGGAGGGACCCCAGAACACCAGCAATTGTGGCGATTCCAGAATTATCAGCACAGATATGCCTAGGACAAAGTGAAAGGTTAGTGCCCTATGGACTTTGGGACCAGTATTTGGGGAACACGTGGCTTCCTCCCCTGGGGGCAAAAAGCTGCTGAAGAAACAGCTGCACAGAAGCCATTTTGCAGCACCACTAGTGGCTCTAGCTCCTGGTCTGCGAATTGTAGGGAGATCCAGCAATCAGTCTGGGGGTTGATCGCTTTTGCTTTAAACTACGTGGATCTGGATTGTGGTCTGGGGGGGAAGTTTGGGGTGGGTATCCAACTTGCCAGAGTGGGTGGAGGCTTTACAGAGGGCACACAACTGGAGGAAGTTGTGAAGACCCCACATTTGGGCGGAAGCTCCCCTGTCTGGTGGCAGAGTCCTACTGTGGCAACAAGCCCCAAAATCAAGTAATTAACTGGCAACATGCCTAGGCAAATGAAACAAAATAAACAGAAAAGTTCAACATTTGACTCCTATTTTAGGGGCAAAGAGGCTCAAAGCATGGAGGAGGACTGTGAGGTCAGAACTCCTGCATCAAAAGCCCCAAATGAAAATACAAGCTGGCTACAGGCCATAGAGGACCTTAAGAAGCAGATAAGAGAAGTGGGGGAAAATTTGGGAAGAGAAATGAAAAAGATGCAAGAAACGTATGAAATGACAGTCAACAGCCTGACTGAGGAAAATAACACCTTAAAAAATAGACTAACTCAAATGGCAAAAGAGGCTCAGAAAGGTAATGAGGAGAAGAATGCCTTAAAAATAGAATTTGCCAAATGGAAAAAGAATCTCAAAAGCTCACTGAGGAGATTCATTCCTTCAGAGTTAGACTGGAGCAAATGGAAGCTAGTGACTTTAAGAGAAATACTGATACTATTAAACAGATCCAAACAAATGAAAGGATAGAAGGCAATGTGAAATATCTCATGGGAAAAACCATTGACCTGGAAAATAGATTCAGGAGAGATAATTTAAAAATTATTGGACTACCTGAAAGCCATGATCAAAGAAAGAACCTAGAAATCATCCTTAAAGAAATTCTCAAGGAAAATTGCCCTGATGTTTTAGACCCAGTGGGAGAAATAGATGTTGAAAGAATCCACTGATCACCTCCTGAAAAAGATCCCAAAAAGAAAACTCCCAGGAATATTATAGCCAGGTTCCAGAATCCCCAGATCAAGGAGAAAATACCCCAAGCAGCCAGGAAGAAACAATTTCAATATTGTGGAAACACAATCAGAATAGCCCAGGACCTGGCAGCTTCTACACTGAGGGATCGAAGGGCATGGAATATGATATTCCAGAGGCCAAAAGAACTGGGAATGAACCCAAGGGTCACCTACCCAGCAAAACTGAGTATTTTGTTTCAGGGGAAAATATGGTCATTCAGTGGAATAGAGACTTTCAAGCATTCTTGAGGAAAAAACCAGAGTTGAATAGAAAATTTGACATTCAGACACAAGAAGCAAGAGATGCTTGAGAAGGTAATCAAGGAAAAGAAATCAAAAGAAACTTATCAAAGTTGGACTATTTACATTCCTACATGGAAAAACAATAACTATGTTTGATGAAACCTTTCTCATTATGAAAATAATTGAAGAAGGGTACATGGCATATGTTCACAGGTGTACATGGATAGAGGGCACAGGTTGAATTTGATGGGAAGGGATGATTCTTTTTTTTTTTTGGAGGGCAATTGGGGTTGGGTGACTTGCCCGGGGTCACACTGCTAGGTTTTTGTTTGTGTGTTGGGTGTCTGGGGCCAGATCTGAGCTCGGGTCCTTCTGGCTCTGGGGCCGGTATTCTGCTTGCTGCGCCACCTAGCCGCCCCAAGGAAGGGATGACTCTTAAGGAGTGAAGTCAAGAGGTGAGAGAGGAAAGTGGCAAGAGGAGATGGAGAGAGACAGGGTAGGGTAAACTATCTCATGTAGAAGAGGCAAGGGGTAGTAGTTGCAGAGGCAGGGAAGAACAGGAAGGCAAAAAGGCAAAAGCATATTCTCATTGAAGTTGGCTCAAGGAGAGAATCACATACATACTAAATGGAATATCTTACCCTCATTCACTCTCCTGAGTAGGGGAAAGGGGGATGAGAGGGTGGATGATAAAGGGGAGGGCATTCTGGGGGTAGGGGAGGTTGGAAGTACCCACTATCAAAGAGGGACAGGATCAAAGTAGGGAATGGACCAGGTGGGAGGTGAGACGGGTGGGAGGGAGATATAAGCAGTCTTTTACAATATATCTACTATGGTAATGTTTTGCATAGCTATACGTGTACAACACATACTGAATTGCTTATCTTCTCAGAGGCAGTGGGTGACAAGGGAGGAAGGGAATGGATCTGAAAATTGAAGTTTTAAAATTAAATGTTTCATAAGGTGTCCAGGCAGTGGGGCTCAGCGATTCACCTTGCCCTAATGACAAAGTCGAAGGGGATATGGGAGAAAATATGGGAGAGAGCAGATTGGATGAGGGGATATCTAGTGGGACTGCTATTCTGGGGTGGTGGGTAGGGAAAAATGCAACTCATAATCTGATGGAAATGAATGATGTAAACCAGAAGTTAATAAAGCATTTGTTTAATTAAAAAAATCCATTCTAAAAAAAAAGAATAATGATTTCAAATCTGCCTTATAAAATAGCCCATTTATTTATAGCAGGAATGAGTGACATAATAACTTAATGCAAGTACTACAAAAATAACAGTATCTTTAAAGCAGTTGACACAACATGAAGATTTCCTGTCCCAATATATATAAAGCAATTTGTTGTATAAAATATTGTAACAATGGGATGTGGTCAGTTCTATCCTGAGTTCTATACAAACCTCAGCAAATGACTTAACAATCTATAAATCCACACATGATAGTACTTATGCAGGTTTCATAAATGATTTGCAATAGAAAGAGAATTATACTAACATTGCTATTCATGGCCATAAAAAGTCCTTATGGAGGGGAAAAACAATAATGTTATACAGGAAAAAAACTATTTGCTTAAAAAATGAGACTCTTGAAATGAGGATACAGAAATCTTAATGAGCCAGACTAAATGTGTTGAACTCCTTCTATGGGTGTGACGCCACGGCACCATTATCAGTAGTACATTAATTTTGAGTCTCCTCTCCCCCAGAAATAGGGTGGGCTTACAGTGCTTCATCTTCACTTCCCCAAATGCATTAATGAAGCTGCTATAGACTGAAGTGTGATTTGTTGCAGTGTATGTACAACTCCTTTGCTTTCTGTCTCCTCTGCTTCCTTGTCCCCACCCCTAAATGAGGTAGTTCCAATGAAATCAGTCAGGGGCACCCAAAGACGTTCAACTAGAAACAGGCAGGATAAGGAAAGCTTGATATAGTGAAGAGGCCATTGGAAAAGGACTCAAGAATTGTTGCTCAGTTGTTTCAGTCATTTGTAACTCTTTGTGAACTCTTCTTGAGTTTTCTTGGCAAAGATATTTGGACTGGTTTTTCATTTCCTTCTCCAGATCATTTTACAAATTAGGAAAGTGAGGGTAACAGGGTTACATGACTTGCCCAGGGTCACACAGTAAGTGTCAGAGGTCAGATTTCATTTTCCTTATAGATAGCATGGATGTGATGGCCCATAGTATCTCTTTCAGTTCTAAATATTGGACCACAATAGGTCCCTGCCCAAGCTCCACTTATAGGCTGTATTTTGAATGCTCCTGACTTAGAGTGAATATCAATGGTAACTGTTTCTCTTTGGAAGAGCAACCCTAAGTGCCTTGCCTCCCCAGCTTGATTTTTTTTTCTGTCTTTTTTTTTTTCTGATTAAAGGGCCCATCTTTTGGCTTGTTTCTTAAAGAGACCTATTCACTGAATGGGTATAACCTCACCCTAAGTGAGTACTTGAAAAGGTCTTAGCCTAAAAAGGCCAGGGTCTCCCATTGCATCCTGGGTCATCTCCAGTCATCCTGATGAATATCTTGTCACTGGATCCAGATGACTCTGGAGGAGAAAGTGAGGCTGGTGATTTTGTACAACTCTCCCTCAGTCATGTATCATTTCCCTGATATCATGGTTCTCTTTGAAAAAGGAAGGACAAACACAACAACAATATGATCCTATGAGGAACTATGTCTTAATTTTCTTTATATCTTCTGCAGAACGTAGCAAGTATCTTCTGCAGAACCTAGAAAAGTGCTTTATACAACATAAACATTTAGAAATAATTTGTAGAATAAAAAACAGAAGGTTAAATGAATCTGTCATCTAAAAAGGAACTAGAAATCACCTTAAAGAATGAAGTTCTTTTAGATTTCTTCCACCCAGGTCCTACAATACCTAGATATAGAGTGAAAGTGATGCTGGGTTATCAAAGCTTTCTTGATTGTTACCAATTAATCAACCAACATAAAAAAAACACAACAACAACAAGACCAAACAACAATTATGACACTGGGTATACAAATACAAAAACAAAACAAAATGGGAATGTCAGCCTTGAAGGAGATTATATTCCACTGTGGAGCTAGAACATGAATAACAATATTTTAGAATCATAGGTTGAGTGCTGGTCCGAGAGTAAGTTAGCCTTGACTTCAAATTTGACATGATGCCCTAAAGCAAGTTACTTACCCCTTTTCACTCCCACCTCTTTCATTTCTAAATGAAAACAATAAAAGTTCCAATTCCTAGGATTGTTTTGACAAATGAGATAATAGTTGCAAAGTGTATTGCAAACCTTAAAAAAACTATATAAACGCTGATTATTGTTAACCAAGGAAATACAAAATATGTACAACTTTAGGAAGGCTTGTGGAAGAAAATGGACTTTGGGCTAAGCTTTAAAGGGATCAAGAATTTCCAAGGGGTGAGAGAGACAGAGACAGAGACAGAGAGCATTATAGACATGAGAACTGCCTTTTCAAAGTCAAAAGATGCAATGCCCCCTTCAGGAAGTAGCATGCAGGCTGTTTTAGAAGTAGTGTGTGTGTATGTGTGTGTGTGTGTGTGTGTGTGTGCGTGTGTGTGTGTGTGTGTGTGTGTGTGTTTGTGCGTGTTGGGGGCAGAGATAATTGGTAATCAATCTGTAAAAACAGGTGATGAATACCAGCAACATAAATAATAAAGTTAGAAGAAAAGCTGGATTTAGAGGAAAATATGCATTCACTTTTTAACCTGTTGAGTTTGGGATGTCTAAAAATCTTCCGATTAGACTTCTCAATCAAGCAGTTGGAAATTGAAGACTGGAGCTCAGGAAAACAAGAGGGCTGCAGATATAGAGAGTTGTATGCGTAAGTATAATAGTTGAATTAGTTGAATCCATTGAAGCTTATGAGATCAATGAGAAAGACAACAGAGATGGAAGAGGAGAGGATCCAGTGCAAAGCCATGAGCTACTACAGTGTGTTTGTGTGTGTGTGTGTGTGTGTGTGTGTGTGTGTGAAAGAGAGAGAGAGGAGGGTAAGAGCAGGATATGAATTGTGAAAGGAGAGTGAGAAGGATCAGTCAGATAAGTATAAGGTGCTATGATTGGTAAATCTAAGGAATCTGTGTCAGGGTAAGGATTAGGGAATTCCATGATTAAGTCATGGATCTTTTTTTTAGTATTGATGGACTGGATTTTTATTTTAAAGAAGTGGGACAGGTCAGTGTTTCTGTTTCTCAAGGAACTCTCAGGGTGTTGGCTTTTTAAATATCGAAAAGCAAGTATTATTTTGCACCTAAAAAAATAAAGATGGTTTGACCTTTATCATTAGATAATTATCTGAGGGTAGGAACCAGGAGTTCTAGGTTCTACCATGAATCTGATGCTAACTAGCTATGAAAATTAAGTATGTCATTTCACCTTTGTGTGTCTCAGTTTGTATTGCAATCTTTGTCCTATCTGAAAGAACTGAGTGCATCAATGTGACTAGAGCTAATGAAAACATTTTGAAAGCTGAAAGTGTTCTCCAGTTTATTATTATCCTTGTTGAGTTGAAAGTCACATAGACATGATTTTGCATCTACTAGGGGGGAATACAATAGCAGTAATATCAAGGACATACCCCAAAGTCTTTCCAGAAAGATATATGATTTATTATGCAGTGGTATGTATAATAACAACCCAACAACCAAATGCTTTTCCCCCTCTTTCTCTTCTAGCAATATTTATGTGTATATATATATATATATAGCTATATATGCATTTTAATATACCACACATAGTTTTTTTTAAACAAATGCTTTATTAACTTCTGTTTTACATCATTCATTTCCACCAGATTTTGAGTTACAATGATATTCCCCCCATTATTCCCCTACCCAACCTCCCAGAATAGTAGTCCCACAAGATATTGCTTCCTCCAATCTGCTCTCTCCCATACCTTCTCCCATACCCCCTTTGACTTTTCCATTAGAGGAAGGTGAGTCTTTGTGTCCCAATGCCTGCACATCTTATCTCCCTCTTACAAGCAAAAGAGTATTAATAATAGTATTTATATATATTTGAAACATTTAATGTTAACGACTTCGAATTTCAGATCCTTCCTCCCTTGTCACCCATTCCCACTGGGGAGATAAGTAATTCAGTATATGTTGTACATGTCTAGCTATGCAAAACATTATCATAGTAGATATATTGTACAAGGCTGCTTATAATTCCCTCCCACTCATCCCAACCCCCACCTGGTCCATTCCCTACATGTTCCTGTCCCTCTTCTATGGCGGGTACTGCCAACCTCCCCTTACCCCAAGGATGCCCTCTCATCCATCATCCCTCCTCACATCCCCCTTGCCCTATCCTGCTGCAGGTTGAGATATCCCATTTAGTATGTATGTCATTTTCTCCCTGAACCAAATTCAATGTGAATGTGGTTTTGCCTTTTTAGCCTTCCTTATTCTCCCCCTCCTTTGCAACCACTTCCCCTTGCTTCATCTACATGAGATAGTTTACCCTACCTTGTATTTCCCCATCTCCTCTTGCCACTTTCCTCTCTCACCTCATAATTTCATCCCTTGAGTATTCTCCCTTCCCAACAAAGTCAACCTATGCCCCCTATCCATATATAACTGTAACCACATATACACACATTCACATATGTATTCATATGACCACACCCCCTTCTTCCATTATTCTCATAGTGAGAAAGATATCATCAGTCACAGTTATTGCTTTTCCATATAGGAATGTAAATAGTTCAACTTTGATAAGTTCTTTTTTATTTCTTTTCCCCGATTACCTTCTCAGGCATCTCTTCCTTCTTGTGTCTGGATGTCAAATTTTCTATTCAGTTCTGGTTTTTTCCTCAAGAATGCTTGAAAGTCTTTTATTCCACTGAACGACCATATTTTCCCCTGAAACAAAATAGTCAGTTTTGCTGGGTAGGTGACCCTTGGGTTCATTCCCAGCTCTTTTGCCCTCTGGAATATCATATTCCATGCCCTTCAATCCCTCAGTGTAGAAGCTGCCAGGTCCTGGGCTATTCTGATTGTGTTTCCACAATATTGAAATTGTTTCTTCCTGGCTGCTTGTAGTATTTTCTCCTTGATCTGGGGATTCTGGAACCTGGCTATAATATCCCTGGGAGTTTTCTTTTTGGGATCTTTTTCAGGAGGTCATCGGTGGATTCTTTCAACCTCTATTTTGCCCTCTGGATCTAAAACATCAGGGCAGTTTTCCTTGAGAATTTCTTGAAGGGTGATTTCTAGGTTCTTTCTTTGATCATGGCTTTCAGGTAGTCCAATAATTTTTAAATTGTCTCTCCTGGATCTATTCTCCAGGTCAGTGGTTTTTCCCATGAGATATTTCACATTGCCTTCTAATCTTTCATTTGTTTGGATCTGCTTAACAGCATCTTGATTTCTCATAAAGTCATTAGCTTCCATTTGCTCCAGTCTAACTCTGAAGGAATGAATCTCCTCAGTGAACTTTTGAGATTCTTTTTCCATCTGGCAAATTCGTCTTTTTAAGGCATTCTTCTCCTCATTGCCCTTTTGGGCCTCCTTTGCCATTTGAGTTAGTCTATTTTTTAAGGAGTTGTTTTCCTCAGTCAGTCTGTTGACCCTCATTTCATACTTTTCCTGCATCCTTCTCATTTCTCTTTCCAATTTTTCCTCCACTTCTCTTATTTGATTTTTAAAGTCCTTCTTAAGGTCCTTTATGGCCTGCAACCCGCTCATGTTTTCCCCTGGGGCTTTTGGAGCAGGACTTCTGACCTTACAGTCCTTTTCCTGCTCCCACTCTATGCCCCCAAAATAGGAGTCTAGGGTTGCATTTTTCTGTTTCCTTTGCCTTGGCATGTTGCCACTTAATTACTTGACTTTTGGGCTTGTTGCCACACTATGGCTTTAAGGCCAGATAAGGGAATTTTCGCCTTGAACGTGTGGGGGTAAGCTTCTGTTTCTGGCAAGCTGTAAACCCACCCACGACTTCCACCCTAGATCATAATCCAGATCCAGGGAGGTTAAAGCAAGAGCGATTACCCCCCAAGACTGATCGCTGGATCTCCCTACGATTTGCAGGCCGGGAGCTGGAGCCGCCTCTGAAAACTACAAAATGGCATGTCTCCTCAGTGGCTTCTAGCCCCCAGAGGAGGGAGCCGATGCATTCCCTAAATACTGGTGCCAAAATCCATAGGACACTAGCCTCTTACTTTGTCCTAGGCATATCTATTTTGATAATTCTGGAGTTGCCACAGCTCCTGGTGTTCTGGGGTTCCTCTAGCCAGCTGCTGGCCCTGCTGCCCTGGGCCTAAAACCTTGGCTCATGTGGACCTGGGCTTGGCTCAGCTCCTGCGCTCTATGTGCTGCGAGCTGCCGGCTCCCAGACCACTGTGCTGGTCCTTCCTGCAGGGCTGCTGGGCTGTCCTCAGCGGGAGGTTAGCTTCTCTGTGTCATTCTGTGGGTGCTGGGGCTCCAGAAGTTTTTCTGAGTCCCCTTTTACATAGTTTGGGGGGAATCTGGGGGCAGAGAGGCTTGGACAAGCTGTTTCTACTCTGCCATCTTGGCTCTGCCCCCCCCTCCCAACATAGTTTTAATATGCCCAAATCTACCCCATCTCATTTTCCAGGACTGTTAATAAGCCATGTCCAATAAAGAAACAATGAATCAACAAGAGAGAAATGAACATAAAGGAATTTCTTATATACATTGTTAGTCTTTCAATAAAACCCGGTTTCCCCACTTCCAACCTAAGGGTACTTCAGGCCATTAGAAAGGTTAGTGACAAGGACAGGAAAAAGAACTCTCTCCAATTTAGTACTTCCCTTGAAATATCAATTTCTGGTCCTACTAAGCACTTGGTAACTTTGATTGGCACTAGGAAAGTCCCTGCAGCCATAGAAAATTTCATGAAGTTTGTCTGGACTTCAGGGTACAGCTGAACAAAGTAAAAACTTTGGTTTGTTTTAGGTCTTTACCAAAAACCATTTGTAAATGTGCCATTAAATGCTGTTTTCAGAGAGGACATCACTGAGTTATAAATTATATAACTCATTAGGCTGTCTGTTTCCTAGCAACTGATAATAAAGAAAGTGAGTTTTCCATGAATTCATAGATAGAGCCAAACAAGACATGGAAAGAGATAGCCCATTTGAAACTGGCTTCCAGGAAAGTTCATAGAACAGGGTCATAGAAGAAGATTCCTGGAAATAAGCGATCTACTTATTCATAGAAGAAAACTTGGGTCTTTTTAACCTCAAGAGATGCAGTGTATAGAACAAAACAAAAATAAACAAATTGATATCGACTGCATATTTCTTTAACCTTTTAAAGATTTTATTTTTCCTCCAGAGAAAGAGATAATGGTATAAATAGGGTTAAAAATAAAATAATAAAAATAGAACCAGTCTCACACAGGCAGAGGACGGAAGTATCTCTCAGTTAGGTGGAAAGGGAGCATTGAATGAGAAAGAACCCTGAACATATTATTAGAAGGCCTAAATTAAAGCAGTGGATGTGCTCTTATTCAGTAGCTGTATGACTTTGGCCACACTATTTAAACTCTCTAAACCTCAGTGTCCTCATCTGTAAAATTTTTTATACTCTAAAAACTATCTCTCAGGATCCTGTTAAGAGGATCAAATAAGAAAAAGTACAGAAATTCTTTTAAGTATTAAGGTTTATGAAAATGTAAACTATTAGCTCCTTGCCTAAAAATGTCTTCCACCATTAATTTCATAATTAGCACAAATTCAACAGCTAGCAATTCATTCCTTTTGGTTAACAATGACCTGAAATATTCACCTTCACATTATAGAGCAGAAAGAGCTAAGTATTGTCTTTTCCAGATTTCCCTTTTAAAAGGCAAATATCAGCATATGAGTATTGTTATTCACTAACATTACAGTGTGAAAGATTTTATCAAATTGGCTTTTATCTAGGGCATTAGAAGCTATGAGAATTTTCCTAATATAAAGATCAATTTAAATCTTTGACCCTTAGACCTTTTAACCTCAACATATATATATATATATATATGTTCCAAGGTAGTGAATGATAGAAAAAATAAAGGTCCTATATATACCTGTATATTTATTGCAGCATTTTTTGTGAGAACAAAAAGCAAAGTAAATGTGTATTGTTTGGGGAATGGTTAAACAAATTATGGCACATGAATGCAATAATGGATTATTATTGTACCCTAAGAAATAATTAACATGAAGAATTTAGAGAAACATAGGAAAAATATAAACTCATGAAGAAAGAATTCAGTACAGCCATAAAAATATTATACTGTAATGCCTGACTGCAACAATGTAAGTGAAAAGAACAAAGAAAACAAAACCAAATGTATAATTATAATAATGAAGCTTGTCTCCAAACCAAAGGCCTAAAAAGGCATCTCTTTTCTTTTAATGGAGAAGTGCAGGCCTATAGGTGTGGGATATTGGATATACTGCCAGATTCAGTTCTCAGTTGTAGTGTTCAGTAATTTGACTGAACTTATTAAACCTCTCTCTCTCTCTCTCTCTCTCTCTCTCTCTCTCTCTCTCTCTCTCTCCCCCCTCCCCTCTGTCTCTTCCTACAATCTTCCCAACCCCCGCACTTCTTCTTCTCTCTCCCTATCACCCCCCCTTTTTACCAATAGTCATTCTTTGTGCTAGAAATGCACTATTCATTGCCTGGCACCTTGATCTCTTTCTGAAATCTTCTATGGCTGAAGCTTTCCACTAGAAACCTCTAGTCTTCTAGTCAATCAGACATTACCTTGCTCTTCTCTATAAAAGTTTTAGGCCATATCTAACCTGCATCTCTGAGCTTTTCTGATGCATGCAGTGACTCAAAGACCCATGAATATCCTTCATTACACTTGCAAGCAGGAAATTGATGTAATGATTCACCAAGTCCAGAGGGCAATATTGTTCCCTTTCTTTTTCACCCTTACATTTAAATGTTTTTGTTATTCTGAACTTGACAAACATCAGCAAACAAGCATTTCCATATATGTGGAAAAAATAATTTTATGTGAACCCCTGCTTCTCTATTCCATACTTGTTTGGATTTAATAAAGAAATAGAATAAATTCAACATTAGTTTTAAAGCTGTTCTACCTATGCAAGTCTTCTTCCAAACCTTCTGTTCTCTTCTATGCATTTTCAAAATTCTATAATCACCCTCTTTTTTATTTTTGTTTTCATATTTTAAACATTATTATCACTAATCCCCTTCACTCTCCTCAGTTCTAAACTCCCATTTAAACACACACACACACACACACACACACACACACAGAAAACCTATTTCCTAATAAATTCCTATAGTTAAGGACAATAAATCTACATATAATCCTCATCTAAATATGTAAATCTCAATCTAGTGGGGAGACAATCTCTTATGGAAACAGCAGGCAAATGCCTCAAACCATGACTTGAAAATCATATATATGTCATATGTAAGACATATGTAAGTCATATGTAAGACAATGGTGATATCTCTTGCCCTTCTCCATATTGATTCTGAGATACCAGCTCAGATGGGCTCCTAGCTTTGGTGTTTTTAGCTACTATTCAGTTTGGGGTTTTAATACTTTTCTAGTTTGGGAGATGTCAAATGCTACCCTTGTCTGAGATTCAGGGGCTGACCTACTTCCCTTCCCTTTCTTCTTTTATCTCCCTTTATATGATCCTACCTTTGAGTGTCTCAAGTTAAACTACATAGATTTGCTTGTGTGAATTAAAATGCTCCAAATAAAGGCCTGTTACTTTTTGCATTGTATGTCTGGTCCAATTCTTACTGAATTTCCCTTTAAGTCCCAGGGCTGTTGCAATGGACTGAAACAGGGAGATTAAACCAATTTCAGTAGAGAAATGAAAATGATGCCCTATTGATACAGTAGCACAAATTGACTTTAGAATTCATACCTGCTCTTCTTAAAAGGAAAAAAAAAGTTCAGTTGGATTTTATATTTAGAATCCAGTTATTTTGCTGCAAATCAAAGATATTGTACAACTCGATTTCTGCCTTTGGAGACTTACAAAGTCCTAGTAAATATTTTACTGCCCATTTTATGTTTTTTTGTAAATGAAGTGCATAAAGCAACTAAAGAAACTGGAGAAATTTTTGTTATTCTATTTCAATTTTATAACCCCTACACATTAGGGGTATATGAGTTTATCCATAATATGTAATGATACAGTACATCGATTCTAATAGCGTGTATTACAATATACAGAATTCTCAAGGCACAGTCATAAAAATGTCTTTCAATGCACCTATAATTTGAAATTTAGAAATTTAAACAGCATTAAATCTATAATCCAAACACACTTTAAAAATAGCTTTTGCAGGTGATTTGACAGCAAAAAAATATATATACTATCAGTAGCATTTGGGAGATATAATTATGTTCAAATATTGAAAAGCAAACACTTTCTTGAAATAATAATAGAACCCAGATACAAACTTTAGCGGGGGGTATAGAAGGAGGAGAAAATAAGTATAATGCTTGGCCTAAACCTGGAAAATTATACAATGATCAGACAATGTTAGATTTTTTTCTAATTATTCCCTATTACATTATGTTTTAGGAGGTAAGGTTATGGATGGGTGGGTGTCAGTAAGAGCTCAGCATCCAGGCCCTTGAACTGTACTGCCAAAATTCTCCAACCCCTAACTAAGCACTACATTCCTGAAATTAATGTATTTAAAAATATTTAAGAAAAGAGGAGAGGAAAGGCAGAAATAAGACTGAAAGGGAGGCAGCCCATCTATATAAGAGATACTGAGGCCAAGGAGAAAGGAAATAAAGCCAGTAAGTTTTTTTTTCCTTTTTCCCCTCAGTTCACACATTCATACAAGTGACTTTATTTAAAAAGCACAATACATGGTCTAGGAAAATGAAAAAGGGCCCCTTTCTACATAATCTTTCAAAGCACACATCTGTGAGACATTCATTCTTGTCATCTCTGTCTGCTTCTGTGGCCTTGTTCTTTCCCTCCCTGACTAGTCATGAATAGGTAACAGTAATTACCAAGCAAGTAAAGTTGATGAGATGCATTTAATTCCTTTGAATACCTCTACTCTGTTTTGCTGAAACAGTTTTTGAAAGAAAAATAAACTTCACTAGATAGAAATTTCATATGTATGTATAGATAAATATGTGTATATGTATATATACACACATATACATATATGCACACATATATATGTATATGTGTGGAGAGGGAGAGAGACAGAGAAAGGGAGAGACAGAGACAGAGAGAGACAGAGACAGAGAGACAGAGACAGAGAGACCACCTTAATATCATTACAGAAAGGGTACTAGGAAATAGTCTCTTAACTAAAAATTTCTTCCTCACTAGCTTTCTACCTACATTAAATCTACCAAACAGTTTATTCTTTGCATTAAATGCATCAAATATAGTTATTAAAATGGGACTTAGACTAACACTTTAAACCTGTTAGCACCTCAACACAAATCCATTGAAAAGATATACTTATTTGAAAGAAGAGCACTAATTAAAAGGTCCATAAGATGGCTAAGTTTTCAAGAAAGCCATGGATGAGGAACGAAGAGAAAAGATTCGGGGTTTGGGATAACAAAACATAATCCTAAATAATTAAAGCCATATTGAACACAGTGAAAACCAGTTATAGAGAGATGGATTCTCAGCAGAGAGGTGGTCTACTAGAGGTATGAAATGAGGCATATGTTAGCAGGCATGGTCAAGATATTGTTTTTTTATTGCTTGATTATACTTACTTGTTGCAAGGGAGGACAATAAAAAGAGAAGTGGGGTATCAGTGGGTAGTAAGAGTGGTATAACCAACAAACAGGAAAGGAGGGAAGGAAGGAAGGAAGGAAAGAAGGAAGGAAGGAAGGAAGGAAGGAAGGAAGGAAGGAAGGAAGGAAGGAAGGAAAGAAGGAAAGAAGGAAGGAAGGAAGGAAGGAAGGAAGGAAGGAAGGAAGGAAGGAAGGAAGGAAGGAAAGAAGGAAGGAAGGAAGGAAAATTGTATTTGGCATAAGAAATATAGAATAAGAGAATGGTTAAAATAAATAGGGGATTAGTGAAAACTCCCCCCAAAATGGAGGGAATGTTCCAAAGATAAACTTTTCCAGTGGTGAGCCTATAGTAACTTCATTTCCTGTGTGAATACTTCATAATTTCACACTTGTATGTGAAACAAGATACCCAAGCAAAAATTATTCATGGGAATGAAAGTTACTTTGTATCTTTTTCTTGACCAAAATGATCAAATCATCAAAAGACAGGTACTAGTTCTCTGGTTTTTACCTTAGACAATTTGTGAAAAAGGAATAAATAGGAGATAGATGAAGGCTCTATAATCCTAGGACGCAGTCAAGGCTCGGTATATAACCAGATGTGCTGATAGTGAAAGTAACTGGTATGTGCTACAGGTAAGGAAATACACTGAAAATATGCAAAGGCATCTGGGGTATACAATCAGATTTTGATGAATGTCTGTCATGCACAGTGCAAAATAAGATGTGTTAAAAAATCACAAAGACTTAAAAATAATAATAACCTGCCTTCTGAAGTTCTGCTTTAGTATCAAAATGCTGAAATGTGGCATGCGAGATGTAGAACATGTGAAAAGCAAGGCCCTCACTGTATGATCACAGTGAAAGAATATACATATTTAAGCTAGTGAGTCAGCAGGTGCAAAGTGTTCTCACTAAATTGTAATAAAAGGAAAATCTGAACCTAGAATAAAATATCAGGCCTTTTCTCCTCCTTATATATGATAGAGGTATTTTTTTCTTTTTTTTAAATAAAGTATCGGTCAATGTTATAGTAAAAAGAGTACTGGACTTTGAGTTAGAAGAATTGATCTTCATTTTACTTATCTGTAAAGCAAGAATGTAAAGATCTGTAAAGTGAGAATGCAGTGTAGCATAGTTTATAAATTGCTGTTCAGGGTCAGGAAGAACTAGGTTCTCAACTTGCATCTGACCTTGGTTTATATGACTCTATCACCTAAAAGCTGAGTGCCCCCAGGAAACATTCCCAAAAAATAAAATTGTAGAAATGGGATGCAGATTCACATTGGTCCAATGAGAGAGAGAGACAAACAGAGTCAGAGAGAAAAGAGGAAAGGGGAAAGGAGGGGAGAGGAAAGGAAAGGAGGGGAGGGGAGGGAAGGGGAGTAAGGGAAGTGGATATAGTGTAGGGTTAATGGAATATAAACATCTTCCCCATCCATCAATAGGCCTATGTGACCATATGTGTTCCCTTTTGTCCTTGAAAGAGGAGTCATGTTCCTAGGTCTAAAGGTTCACATATTTCAATCATGTATGTCTTGCTGCTTTGAGTTCCAGCCCAGTTCACAGCTGTGACACATCCTGAGTAAAGTAGAGCCTAAGCTTAGGGGAAGTTTGACTAAGGGCAGGCTTACTTGCAGGAAGACTTTCACACCTTTTGGTACTGAACCCAGATGTTGGTGCTCCCTGGTCTGGTGATTATGTATCTATTACTTTATTTAGACAGTTGAAGCCTTGTCTATTGAATTCTTTCTTGGATACTTCTTTCTACATAGCTGTTTGCATCATTGAATTAAAGTAAGATTGTTGACCCCTTTGAATTGTCTGTCCTTTAGAAAAGCAGCAACCCTTCCTTGTGCTGGTATTATATATGATCTTACACCTTCACAGCAGCTGCAAGTATCATTAATGATACAGGAAGGAAGGAAGGAAGGAAGGAAGGAAGGAAGGAAGGAAGGAAGGAAGAAAGAAGGGAAGAAGGGAGGAAAGAAGAAAATATAATAATACCTGCTTTACTTTCATGGTAGAGTTGCTAGGAGAAAAAATATTGTTTTATAAATATGAAGTATTATATATATATATACTTACTTCTTCCATTTATGGCAAGAAATCTACTTCTCAACACTATTTCAAATATTCTGTGTCATTTGATTTCCAAATCAAGTTGCCAAGGAAAGCAGCTAAAGCAGAAATTTTCTGATCACAATGAGCTCTCAATGCCCAGGTATGTAGTACTTCAAAGTATGCTTTCTTTAAAGGATAACTTAAGCTACTTCGTGACATTCTTTATCTCCACAGAAGTTAGTTTTCTTTCACTCTTTAAATTACTCTGAATAATTTTTATGTACTTTTCATGAACATATATATATATGTATATATATATATATATATGGTTTATTAGCCTAACCTCCTTCCATTAAAATATAGGCTTCATAAGGGTAAGAACCATGTCCTTTTTTGTCTTTGTAGAGGCAGCCTAGCTTAGTGCTTCAGATGTAGGAAGCATTTAATAAATGTTGATTTTAATATTGGTTGTTAAATTGAATTAAATGGAGGTTCACAGGCACACAATCAGCCCACAACACCAGCCAGGCCCCATAGGCACTATGGTTGCCTTGCTAGAATTATTAGCTAGCCCTTTCACATCTATATGTTTTAACTGGCTCTTAGGGAACAGAATAAAGTAATAATGATAGCCAGCATTTATGTAACTCTTTATGAATTGTAAAGTGATTTACTTAGGGTACTTCATTTGATCCTCACAACAAAACTGTGAGGTAGCTATCATTAATAATCCTCATTTTCTACATTAGGAAATTGGAATTAAGAGGCTAAATGCCTTTACAGGGTCATATAGTGTCAGTGTCCAAGGTAGAATTTTAATTAAGTTCTTCCTGACTCTATATCCTGTGTTCTATATACTCTATAGGTTAACTGACTAAGTGGCAGAGCCAGGCTAACCTTCCATTTATTCCTGGCATATCTGGTTTATAACTAGTCATTTAAATGCTTTCTCCTCCTTTAGAATGTGAGCTTCTTAGGGGTGGCTAGGTGGTGCAGTGAATAGAGCACCAGCCCTGGAGTCAGGAGCACCTGAGTTAAAATCTGGCCTCAGCCACTTAACACAAAAACTATCTGTGTAACTTTGGGCAAGTCATTTAACCCAAATTGCCCTGCAAAAAAAGAATGTGAGCTTCTTGAGGGAGGGGCTGTATTTTTTTTTTTAATCTCCAGACCTTACCACACTGCCTGGCACATATTAAACATTTAAATACATTCTTGATTGACTGGCTGGCATGCTGTTTGAACATTCTCTTTCATAGTGTGCTCCCTCTGACTGTGATGTCCTTACTTCCTTAGTTGTTGACTATTGTCTTGAGTTTCTTTTTCCTACATCTTGTGGGTATTGGCTTGACTCTGCATACCATCCTATTTATTCTCTGCTATCAAGAACTGAAATAGTTACTTCCACCTATGTGATTCTGTTAATTTTCCTCTAAAGCTATAGAAACAAAACATCTTTGATTACTCATATGTATTGATAAAAAAAAATTAAGCATGTGACCCCAGTATATAGATAGATATAGATATGTGCGTGTATGTGTATATATGTATGTGTATATGTGTATGGATGCATATATACACACATGTGCATACATACATGTGTATTTTGTGGATTATATACAAGGAATACTGTATTAGTATAGTATATTACATTGTACTTTACATTATATTATATTATAAACTTGCACTAAAATAAGTTTTAAAGAAAGAAATCATGATAAATTAAAAAAAAAACTTTATATAGTAAGGCAGGTTGGGGCCAAGTGGAGAAATTTATTATTGGTTTTAGAGGCAATAGAGAGCAATGAGATTTTATTGAGTATGGACACTGATGTAGTTAAACCTGCACTTTAAGAACATCACTCTGTTAAGTGTGTAAAGGATGAACTGCATTGGGAACAGATTTTTGGCAGATAGAACAATTAGGTAGCTATTGTTATAGTCCAGGCAAGAGGAGATGAGGATCTGAACAAGAATGATAGCTATGAAAGTGGAGAGAAAGGGACAAAATTATAGAGAAACCAATGAAAAGATTTTAAAATGACTTGAGTGTGTGGGGTAAGGTAAAGTGAGGAATCTATGATGACATAGTTTGGAAACCTGAATGACTGGAAAGCTAGTGGTTCCTCTGACATATGGAAATTCAGAAGAGGAGTTGATTTGGGGGAAAAAATAATGTAGTGAGATCTGTAATACAAAAACTATTTATATCTGTACATAATGTGTGAATCACTCTGTCGTACACCAAAAAGAAAATGGTAGAGTTAGGAAGAGGGTTTGCTCACCATTTACTGTCCCAAAAAACAGAGCCCATAGCCATGAGATGATCTGGATAAAGGGGAATGAATAGTTATGCTGTGCAGTGAGGTGGAGGAGTTTTACCATATGGCACATTCAAGCTGCTGCTATGGTTGCCTAGATGTAATCAGCCTATAATTGTCTTACTGGGACTGAAGGGGGGAAGCTGGAAGCTTGCATAGCCATAGAAAGCACTAGAGTAGGACAATACTGGACTATGGGCAAAAAGTATGTTTGTATTGGAAATAAGATTCAGAATTAGTCATCCTGGGGAAAATAGGCTACAATCCAGCTTACTGCTCTTGTAATGGTTGATCACATATGCCCTCTAGTTATGCTACCTTATCCTCTTAGTTCCTACATCACTTCACAAGACCTTTGGAGACTATTATCCTAATTAAAGTCCCTAAAATCTCTTCTAATGAGGCCAGAATTTGGGGGGTGGAGCCAAGATGGCAGAAAGGAAGCAGTAACTTCGCTAAGCTCCTCAGTCACTAAACCTTAAAAAGTGAATCTGAATGGATTCTAGAGTGACAAAATCCACTTGGAGACTGATCATGGCAGAATCCAGCCCAGGAACTTGCCTAGTGAGTCCAGACAGGATGAGCACAGAGCATGTGGAGTCAGCACAGCTCACTTAAGAGCAGACAAGCAGACTACACCAGAAAGAGAAGAAGCCCCAGCCTGCAGACTTACCAAGGAAGAATCACAGTCATCATACCATCACCTCCCAAGGGGACAGGAGGAATCATTGGAGCCAGGTAGGAGAGTCTGGCCCCCAGCAGAGATAGAAGCTTCTCCTGCAGCAATCGGCCCCCAGCCTGGAAGTTTAGAAACTGCCTGCCTGTAAAATACAGGGGATAGAATGGCAAAGTAAATTCTAGTTGCTCTGATCCTCCTATCCCTCCTTCATGAAGTAGAAAACCCAAAGATAAGTCTCCCACCCAGATTGAAATCCCAAGTTAATGGAAATAGCCTCTGGCTTGGGAGTCTCCAAGAAAGGGTGTAACTGAGAAAACTAGGAGTCTGAAGAGAAGAGAGGTAGGGGTCCCAACAAGCCCCACCTCACCTCACCAATAAAAGCCTGCTTATAGTCCAGGGGAATAGAGGCAAAATCCATTCACCCCCACAGTCTTCTCAGTGTGCATATACATTCCTCTCTGACATTCCTGCCTTAGCTACAAACTAGGAAATCACAATGGGAAGGAAGGAAGCTGAGAAGGAGAAGGGGAAGGCAAGAAAGTCTGAGGCTACTATGTAGGTCAAGAACAACAAAATCAACAGGACAATATGGACTTTCTAACCACACCTGAGACCACAGAAGGAAATACGAACTGGTCTCAAGCCCAATAGCAATCTTGGAGAAGCTTAAGAAAGGTTTCAAAGACCAAATCAGGGAGGCAGTGACCAACTTGGAAAGAAGTCTCAGTGAAGAAAACAAATCCTTAAAAAGTAAAATTAGTGAAGTAATTGGAGAAACTATCTCCCTTAAAAAGGACCTTCAAAAACTAACTGAAGACTATAATTCGCTAAAAATTAGATTCAATCAAATTGAAACTCAGAACTCTATGATGCAGCAAGAGTCAATCAAACAAAACAAGATGATTGAAAAATTGGAAGAAAATGTAAAATATCTCACTGGAAAAACAACTGACTTAGAGAACAAATCCAGGAGAGATAACTTAAGAATTATTGGTCTACCAGAAAGCCATGATGATAAAAGCAGCCTAGACAATATCCTCCAAGAGATTGTCAAAGAAAACTGTCCTGAGGTCTTGGAATCAGAAGATAAAATAGTTATTGAAATAATTCACCAGACTCCTCCTGAAAGAGATCCCAAATTGAAAACTCCAAGAAATATAATAGCCAAATTCCAGAAATACAAGATTAAAGGAAAAATTCTACAAGCAGCCAAAAAGAAACAATTCAAATATCGAGGAACTACAGTTAGGATCACACAGGACCTAGCAGCTTCTACATTAAAAGAGCGGAGGGACTGGAATTTGATATTTCATAGGGCAAGAGAGCTAGGACTACAACCAAAGATCAACTACCCGGCAAAAGTGAGCATAATCTTTCAGGCAAGGAGATGGTCGTTTAATGAAATAAGGGACTTCCAGTCTTTCCTGATGAAAAAGCCAGAGCTTGTAATTGATCTCCAATTACAAGACTCAAGAAAGACATAAAAAGGGAAACAAGGGAAACACAGACTCACACATACATACGTGCACATACCCACACTCACACACACATGCTCATTACTTGGGATGCAACAAGAGCAAAATGCTTACATCCCTATATGTGGAGCTGATAACTATCAATATCGAATTTTTTATTATTATCATGACCTTCAAAAGGGTTATATTTAGATAGAAGGAGTGAATATGAATGTACTAACCTGAAGATTAAAAAAAAAGCTATTAAGGGGATCAAAGGGACTATAAATGGGATAAAGGAAAGGATGAGATAGGAAAAGGTAAAATATGCCATTTGAAGAGGCATTAAAACACACCACAGTAGAGGGGAAAGAAAGAGGGAGAGGAACATCATTTAAACACTATTCTCACTGGTTCTGGTTCAAAGAGGGATCAACTTAATCAGTGAAGTGTAACATTCTAAAGTGAATAGACACATAAATTCATTAAATAGAGGAAAAGGAGGGAGGGAGAGGAGCACTGTTTGAAATTTACTTTCATTGGTTTGGAGTCAAATGAGGAGTAACTTACTCTGATAAGTATAAAATTTTATTGTGTCCTATAGGTAGTGAAAGGGTAAAGGGGGAGGGTTGAAAAGGAGGAGACTAAAGGGGAGGATTAGAGGGGAGGGAAATAGTAGTAAGGGAAGAGGGTAGGGTAATAAGGGGGGTCACTGGGTGGGAACACTGAGGGAGGGGGCGGTCAAAAGGGAAAACTTCAAGGAGGGGAGGGGAGAAGGAAAAAACAAAAACATAAATAGGGGAGGGTATAGGATGGAGGGGAAGAGACAGATAGTCGTCATTACTGTGAATGTGAACGGGATGAACTCTCCCATAAAACCGAGGTGGATAGCAGAATGGATTAAAAACCACAAACCTACAATATTCTGTCTACAAGAAACACATTTGAAACAAAGGGATACCCACAGGGTAAAGGTAAAAGGTTGGAGTAGAATTTATTATGCCTCAGCTAAAGTAAAAAAAAGCAGGGGTAGCAATACTCATCTCAGATAAAGCAAGAGCAAAAATAGATCTAATTAAAATAGATAAGGAAGGAAACTATATCCTGCTAAAAGGCACCATCGAGAATGAAGCAATATCACTACTTAATATATATGCACCAAGTGGTATAGCATCCATATTCATAGAGGAGAAGTTAAAGGAATTAGAGGAAGAAATAGATAGCAAAACTCTACTAGTGGGGGACCTTAATCTCCCCCTCTCTGAATTCGATAAATCTAACCTCAAAATAAACAAGAAAGAAGTTAAGGAGGTGAATAGAATCTTAGAGAGACTAGATATGATGGATCTCTGGAGAAAACTGAATGGGGATAAAAAGGAATATACTTTCTTCTCAGCAGTTCGTGGTACATACTCAAAAATTGACCATATACTAGGGCATAAAAACCTCACAATTCAGTACAAAAAGGCAAAAATATTAAATGCATCATTCTCAGATCATGATGCAATAACAATTATATGCAATAAAGGTCCAGGGAAAGGTAGACTAAAAACTAATTGGAAATTAAACAATTTAATCCTAAAGAACAAGTGGGTCAAAGAAGAAATTATAGAAACAATCAATAATTTCATTCAAGAGAATGATAATAATGAGACAACATACCAAAAATTGTGGGATGCATTAAAGGCAGTTCTTAGGTGAAGTTTTATATCCCTGAGTGCATACTTAATTAAAGCAGAGACAAGGGAGGTCAATGAATTGGACATGCAATTGAAAAAGCTAGAAAAAGAATAAATTGAAAATCCCCAATTTAGTACTAAATTAGAAATGCTGAAAACCAAAGGAGAGATTAATAAAATCAAATTTAAGAAAACTATTGAATTAATAAATAAATCTAAAAGCTGGTTTTATGAAAAAAAAACAATAAAATTGATAGACTCTTAGTCAATATGATAAAAAAGAAAGAAGAAAACCAAATTATGAGTATCAAAAATGAAACAGGTGAATCTACCTCCAATGAAGAGGAAATAAAAAAATGAGGAATTATTTTTCCCAATTATATGCACATAAATATGACAATCTTAGTGAAATAGATGAATATTTACAAAATTACAAGTTGCCCAGATTAACTGAAGAGGAAGTGAATTACCTAAATAACCCCTTCTCAGAAAAAGAAATCAAACAAGCCATCAATGAACTCCCTAGGAAGAAATCTCCAGTGCCAGATGGGTTTACCAGTGAATTCTATCAAACATTTAAAGAACAATTGATTCCAATACTCTACAAACTATTTGGGAAAATTAGTGAAGAAAGAGTACTACCAAATTCTCTCTATGACACAAATATGGTACTGATTCCTAAATCAGGAAGAGATAAAACAGAGAAAGACCAATTTCCCTCATGAATTTAGATGCAAAAATTTTAAATGAAATATTAGCTGATGAGACCAGAATTTGAAATACTCAAGTATACTATACAGTCATTGAGAATAAGGAACTTATCTTTTCCTTCTATATATTCTAAATGCCTAAGTATATCTAAGTAAAAAGTGGTCCCTAACTAATTAGTACAGAGAATATTAACAAGGAAATTCCATTGCTATATGATACAGTTGATTAACTGAGTAGTCAGAATAAATTTTGCTTCTTCTAATTGTGATGTCAGGGGTAGGTGAAGGGAATTAGCATTCATTAAGCACTACTATTCAATTATCTCATTTGATTTGATTTGTCAATATAACCAAATTGCTTACTAACATTCCTGATAGGAGTTTTACTTTTTATTGCATTTTACTAGATGAACCAAAACTTCATCTGGCTCCCTAGTACCTACCTTCCCCTATTTATACATAAAGATCTTTATATATTTAAGGGGAGAAATAATTAGTAACTTATTTAAAAGGGAAATATCTTAGATCAAAGTGAAAATTTTCATAAAAATAGGTAATACCCTCATAAAAGATAATTAAGCTGCATCTTTAAATATTGGAAGTAAGGATTGTTTTCAAAATGCCTTGATGTTGATGTTTCATTATGCAATAATGGAATCACCATTAGACATGGCATCAGAAGGCTGGGGTTCAAGTTCTGTTTCTACCAGAAAGCTGTGTGATTTGGAGCAAGTCAGTTCACCTCTGTGATGCTCATCTTTCTAAGCAATGGGGATGATATATTTGCCCTACAATCCTCATAGGACTATTGTAAGGAAAGGATTTTATAAATTATGGGCTACTACAGAAAAGTGAGTAAAGATGAGAAATGGCTCCATTTCACTTATATTTTTCTTTCTGCATTTTAATCAAGGAAGCCCTTATGGAGGGGTCTAAAATTCAAGACATATTAGACTTAATAAACTGGCAATGAGAACATATCAATCATCAATTGGTCTGACTCCCTATATGGGGTCACAACCCACAGTTTAAGAAGAACTGAAGGGATCACCAGTGGAAAATATTTAAGAATTCCTGAAATATGACCCAGTAGAGGAAAATTGTAGAACTTGATTAAATTAATATGATTTAAGAACATAGATCATAACTATATTAAGTTAGTATCTATTTTTAACAAAATCCCTTGGTAACAAATATGGGCTACATCAGGAGAATGGTAGAAGTGTTCTCACTACATTTATAACCAGGAGATTTCTCAATATTTGATCTATAGCATGGATTCTAATCCAAAACATGTCACTAACAAATACATTGAAATCTTAGACTAGTTACTTAATAATCACAAGATGGCATTTATACATTGCTTTTTCAAAGTATGTTGTACTAGGGAGGCTGACGGTTTTTGCTTCCCAAATACATCAGGACAACCTGATTGTTTTGGTGCTGTATCTTAGCAATTAAAACTTTCAGTCTCTCTATGTAGACTTACTTACAGCCAGCAAGGTAAAAGTTTAACGCCATTTTGCAAACCACTAAACTGAAACTTAGAGCAATTGACTTGCTTATGATCATATATCTAGCAAGTGTCAGAGGCAAGTTTTAAATCTAGCTCTTTATTAATATCACACTGCTTCCCCTAAAAAGCTCTTTGCAGGGGCGGCTAGGTGGCGCAGTGAGTAAGAGCGCTGGCCTCGGAGTTGGGATGATCCAAAATCAAAACCGGCCTCAGCAAATGAGCACCCACACATAAATAATGACTAGCCGTGTAACCTTGAGCAAGTTACTTAACCCCAACTGCTTTAAAAAAAAAAAAAAGCTCTTTGCAGCTCTGTTTCCTTATGTGTCAAATGAGGTTAGACTAAAGCAGGTGTGGTGAGCCTAGAGCCTCAAGGCCCCTGTATTGTTAATATAATTTTGCTTAATCAGAAGAGCTTTCCCAGTCATTAAGAGGCCCATGTGACCTGCTTGAGTCACATGGAAGCCTGAGTCATATGAGTCTGTGGTGGGAGGAGCTCCCTGAATGGGTGGAGCAGAACCCAGAGGAAATTGGTCAGAATAGTTAGAGCTGAGGGAGAAAGAGGAAACAGGAAGCCACCTGTGAGTGTTTGTTTCTGGTAAGACTGTAGTAGGGGGAAGGCTTGGGGATGGTGGTGCCCGCTGCATGGTTATTGCATATAGATTTCTTTGTTGCTATGATGGATTTGGCTTTCTGGTGTTTGGATTCAACTTTCTGGTTTTTGAATAAATCTTTTTCTTCTGTTTTCTATGTGGAGAGTCTGTCATATTTTGTGATTCAGCATCATGTGAGCATATTTATAGTCATCATACAAGCTGTGAATATCGCATTGGTGCTACCGCTATATGTGGCCTCAGGGTCACACGTTCCCCAACCCTGGATTAAAATGTTCTTCCAGATTTAACATTCTATGAGATGGATGTGATGATTTACACAAATATGAGAGAAAACTGGTATTTTTGTAATATATAGTGACATGTATGTATACATGCAACTATATGCATATATGTTTGTATATGTATATCTGCATATGCATGTATACACATATATTCTTAAGCCATATTTGTCATGATTTGTGCTACTCAGACATTTCATTTTGCCAAACAACCAGTTCCAAGAAGTGTGCTGTTCACTATTTGCCTCTTGGGTCCTCAGTTTTCTATTTGTAAAATGAGAGGCTTAGTTTAGACTAGATTTCTTCAAGGCTCTTTGCAGTTCTATAATTCTGTGATTCCAAGGTATCTATGGCACCCACCTTTCTGAGAGTGGGTGGGATGAGACAAAAACTAGAACTTTTTGAAAGCTCCAAAACTACAAAGGATCATAGGGACAGGTGCTAGGAACTGGCTCCTTTGCAGGTCAAAGTTCTTACTCCTCTTCCAAGTTTCTCCCATGATCTGGGAATTCTGGATCTGTTAGTGGGGACATTAGTAGGTTTACAATTGCTTCACAAAGTCATGGAGCAGGTAATGCATTTGTAAACAGTTCCACAAAGCTTTAAGCTTTTCTTGCCAATTTATCCCTCTTGCTATGGTTCTCAGTGCTAAAGTGTACTATCTGAGGAATGTGAAAGCAATTTATCCGCTCAGAGCTGGTGAGATTTCCTTGCTCTCACTGTGAAGGAAAGGCGGGGGGTGATTTTCTGAGCTTATTACAATGACCATAATATCAAACCTATTCTGTGACACAGGCTCAAGGCCAACTTTAAGTGAATAACTTGATAAAAGAATGAATCTTTTTGAGTTAATGGCATAAAGAATTTAGTGCTTTTCTCAATAATCAAAATAACTAGCCCAAAATAAGGAAAGGGAGTGGTGTCTTGCTCATTTATGGGTTTTTGAAAAATAGTTGAAGGATACGAGAGGTCAAAGTGACTGTCCCTAAGAACTTATGATATTCACTATTTAAATGACAACCACAATCTTTAGGCAATTTTTCTCTTTCTCTTTCTCTCATAGGTTCTTTGACAGAGGATGGATACTTCAATTCACAAAATGTACTATGCACCAACAGGTACAAAGGGGTTACTTATTCTAAAGGTGCTCCCATTTCAAGTTGGAGAAAGTATATGCATTAATAAAAATGCAATAATAAAAGTACTTCTCACAAAAAATTAAGCTTTGAGATTCACCATATAGAGATGAACCTACTGAAACAATAAAATACTCAGTCACCACCATTGCCTTTTTCACCCCTTATGAAAATCCTGTTCACGGCAAAATCACTAGTGCAGTGAAATACTTTAGATAAATCTTTAATCCTCTTAGGACATATTCATTAGATTAAATAGAGGGGTACATTTTTACTTTTGGTCTATCAAATCTCAATAGGATTGAACTTTTCTTAAGTAGTTTAAGTACAATGTAGGCCAATCCAATGACTAGGACATTTTAATGAGACAGCTTGGCAATAGTTTATCTGAAAACAAAATCTTTACACAAGCATAACTCAGGTCTTAAATGATTTTTAAGAATGTAGCCATATAAGGAATGTTGCTCTAGAAAGCTCTACAATTCAAATGACATATTGTCAAGTTAGCAGGAAAAAAAAGGGCCAGGAAAAGGAAAGAAGAGAAAATATCATTGACTGCCTCCTCCTTCCCAATACCTCCAGGCTTTTGCCCATTCTGTTTCCTATGCAGAAATTGTGATCCCCTCTTCTCCTAGCCTAACTAAATTTTATCTATACTCCAAGGCTCAACTTGGGTTGTATTTCCATTATGGTTCACTTAAACATAACAATCTATATACCAATTTCCTTACTCCTAACTCTTGGAGGCTTTACAATCTGAATCAATACATTTTTTCCTAATTTTATTTTTTAATTTTAAAATTTTCGAACCAATCAATTTAGTACTTACTTATATAGCGAATTGTTTTGTTTTCTAAATATTGAAAGCTTAGGTCATCTCTCCAGCTAGAAAGTAAACTGAGATTTTGAATCCTACACATAATCTGCTCAAAGATACATGATAGCATTTATCACAATCAAAGAATGTATTTTTTTTTTTGCTTTCACAGATCTTTCTTTGCCACTGTATCATCTGATGTTTAGAAAAAGGTATATGTAAGGAGTGTCCTAGATGTTCCTTGTTAATTTCAGGTGGGACATTTCTAGGTTGATAATGCTTTGCTTTTTCCCCAGGAGAAATGTCAGAGGGGGATTCTGTAACTATATTTATACATTTCTAATTTACTTCAAGTGACTTAGGACTCAATCTTCTGGCAAAGTCCCAGTTGTCAGAAGGTTGACTCTCCTTGGTATTGGACTGAGGCTCAGCAGTACTTTTAATAGTTGGTGTTGCTGGGCATTCTTTCAGATATATATGTGTATATATATATATATATATATATGTATATATATATATATACATATACACACACACACATATATATACACACACACACACACACACACACACACACACACACATATATATATATATATATGCACATATATATGTATAATGATAGCTTTCTCTAGGTGGAAATACAGGGGTGGAAGAAAGAAAAGAAAAAATACTACATGATAGCTTTATTATATATTTTAAAAGAATAGTAAGTTGCACATAATAGATTTTCAGTTTCCTGGGCAATGATCTTTTTTTATTTTACTGTATTATGGAAATGCTTATTTTATTCCACAAATTAATAATACAACAAATGCATTTTAAAAGGAGCAAGACTGATAAGTACTTATTTATTTAGAATGATTTTTTTTGGAGGGAGAAAGCAAGGTAATTGGGTTAAGTGACTTGCCCAAGGTCACACAGCTAATAAGTATATCAAGTGTATAAGGCTGACTCCAGGGCTGGTGCTCTATTCCCTGTACCACCTAGCTGCCTCCTTGAATGGTTATTATAAGTTATTTCATACATTCCTTTCCAGGTTATATTCTGGACTTTTTCTACCATGTCTCAGAAAATTTTTCTTTCTGCTAGCTTCCTGGAATATTTGAATTTACACATTCAAAACACTGTGCCTCTGTGGTCTTTTTCTCTGATTGGATGGCTCCTCCAATGTATTTCCCAAAAATTTAAGGAGGGCCCTACAGTGCCAGTGCAATATTTACAACACTCACAATCATTATAAAGACTGTGACTATAAATATTGCATGACATTCAATCACAAAATATAACAAACTCCATATAAAAGGCAGAACTGAAGCATTTATTAGACACCGGAAAACTAAATCCCAAAAACAGCAAGCCAATTCCATCACAGAAGTAATGAAATTAATAAGCCATGACAACAAAGAGAGCTATTCCATCCTTTAGCCTTCCCACAAACCAATACATGATCAATATTTACTTACAAACTTCTCTATCTCCTTGCCTGAGCCTCTCTCTCTCCTACCTTCAAACTAGCTCTGGCTCCCAGCTTCCTGTGGCTCTGCTTCCTTTCAGCAAATTCCTCCTACCACAGGCTTCATGTGACTATTTTTAGCCTATTAGGGGTCAGAGTTTACTTTCAAAGAAGGGAAGGTCTTCAAATTTCCCCTTAGGTCTATTAAGGGTCAGGGAATATCTTCAAATTCCCATTTCTATTACAGGCCCCAAGCAAGCTAAGTCTCATTTTCTTCTCTCATTCCTTTTCAGCTTCCTTTTATGTATTCTCCTCTCCCATTTGAATGTAAATTCCTTGACAGCAGGGACTTTCTGTTTCTATTGGTATTTTCAACACAACCCAATGTCTGGCACTTAGTGAGATTAAGGATTGCTGATTGACTGACTGATGCATTTGTATAACATTGTTGTTGACTCATATTTTGAGCAAAGTTCTAGAGAAAACAACAACAACAAAACAAGAACAAAACCAGAAGATGCTTTATAAATCACATGAAAAGCCTTAGTGTGGTGGCTTATTTTTAGGTAGAGCATCATAGAATCATCAAGGTGGAACGTGCCTCAGAAGTCATTTAATTCAAGTATTATCTGAAACATTTAATACCTTTACAACATTCCTACCCAACAAGTGGTCATCCACCTTTTTATGGAAGACCTCCAACATGACTTCTTTCCGAGATTCTGTTCCATGTACTCTGTATTTTTCTTGTATGTACATATTTTTGGGGGGAGGAGGCAGTGTTTACTCCTATAGAATTTGAGGTCTGTGAGGGCAGTAAGCTGTTTTTTCTTGCTTTGCAAATACTCAGCACTTAGTATACAGTTTGGCACATATTAAGTACATTATAAATGCTTGCTGACTGACTGAACTAATGAAATGGAATTCACTGCCTCTCAATGTAAACTATTGTGTTTTTACACAATATAGCTCTCATGGAGAGAATATTGTTTCTTGTAAGGACATAACATCTGCCTTCCTGTAACTCTGTGTGCCCACTGTTTCTAGTTCTGTCTTACAGAGCTGAGGACTATTTAATCCTTTTTTCCACAGTATTACGTAATACGTATTTGAAGATAATGATTATATAACTTCCAAATATTATCTTGGCCATGATGAATATCCCCAGATCCTTCAGTGAGTCTTCATATGTAATGCTTTCATGTCCCCTCATTATCTTCACCATTCTTCTCTGTGACTATCCCCACTTGTCAATGATCTTTCAAAATGCAATGGCCAGAGTTAAGAAAAGAAAGAGTATAATTGGTCATTTAGCTCCTCTTTCTAGGAATTAATTAGCTGGCGAAGTGGCATCCTGTGCTAGCTATATAGTGCCTATGGATCAGTCAATCAATAAATATTTTTGTTTGTTTGTTGGTTTGGAGAGAGGAAGGCAAGGCAATTGGGGTTAAGTGACTTGCCCAAGGTAACACAGCTAGTAAATGTGTCAAATGTTGGAGGCTGAATTTGAACTCAGGTCCTCCTGACTCCACTATGGTACTCTATTCACTATGCCACCTAGATGCCCCAAAATAAATAAAAACACTCTTATTGTGTTCTAGATAGATAGGTAGAGCAGTGGATAGAGCACTAGGCCTAGAGGGAAGAAGACCTGAGTTCAAATCTGCTCTCAGACACTTACTAGCCATGTGACCTTGGGCAAGTCACTTAACCCCTTTTATCTCAGTTCCTCATCTATAAAATGAGCTAAAGAAGTAAATGGCAAACCACTCCAGTATTTTTGCCAAGAAAACTCCAAAGGGGATCATAAAAAGTCAGATACAACTGAAATCACAGAAAAACTATGTTCTAAGAATTATGCTAAGTACAAAGAAAGACAAAAGATAATCTCTGCTCTTACTATCCAATGGAACAGAAAACATGTAGATAATTATGTATAATAAGCTATATACAGTATAGACTAGAAATAATCAATGGTCAGGAAGAATTTAGTTCAAATCCTGCCTCAGACATCTTAACTGAAGTGATTCTGGGCAAGCACTTAGTCTCTCAGCTTAAGTTTCTTCATTGGTAAAATGCAAAAATATAATAGGACCTACCTCGCAGGGTTGTTGTGAGAATGAAATTAATATACACATACACACACATATATGTATACACACACACATATATATACATATATATATATCATCTATCTGTAGCATATCAATATACATATATATGTACATGTAAAGTGCTATCTCAGTACTTGCTTTCAATAAAAATAATAGTGATAATAATTTCAAAGTAAGATAATTTTTGGTCCTATACTATATTATTTACTCATATTGAGCTTTTGATCCACTAAAACACTAATTCTGAGATTTTGTTATCATGTTTTTTTCTTCCAACTAAACAGTTTTCCAAAAGATCCTTTAAAATTGGTACAGGACTTTATTATAACTACTAAATTTAATCATAATTAATTTATCTAATCTTCCCACCCCCAGTTGTGAATACAAGCAAGGTATGATTTTTGTTTTTTTTTCTCCTTCTTGGCATTCAGTTTCCCAGGCTCAGGTTAAACTGTAAACATCTGAACGATTAATCACCTTCAAACACTGATAATTCACAGCTCTGCTGAGCTACATAGGTTTCTGGCTCTGAGTCAATCAGGAGCCAAGTCTTTGCTATATATTCTGGGAGGTTGGCATTTTGCTTAGGGGATTCACTCAGGATGAGGATCTTTTGATTTCCTCACCAAGACTCTGAGTAGCCATATGTTCAGTGCCTCCCAACTGCTTAGATGTCTGTGCTCCCTCAATCCAGTGATGAAGCTAAAGTATATAGCAATATTGCTATGTTAAGACAGCTGGAACCCTGTCTTTTGGTTTTTGTGCTAATTTCTCTACTTGTATTTTCTATACTCACTTCTTTCTCTCTAATTAAAGTAAGATTGTTAACCCCTTTAAAGCTGTCTTTCCTTTATAAAGTAGATCAAAAGAACCTGAGCTAGCAGGCCATCCTGGGTGTGTTAGGAAGCTTGCTAATATACCAGCTAAAATACATACTTTGTTCATAAAAAAGTAACTATGAATGTATATATACCCTAAAGCAATGGCTGGTCATTGCAGTGAAAATGAAAATTAAATTAAAATGTCTTAATTTGATACTTTGTAGACAGATATGTATTGATTTTATATGTATCATTTTTCATCAGTTTTGGATTGTTACATAGTATAGACTCAGTACCACCTGTGTTAATGAATTACTTTGAAGAAAATAAAAAGCTAAGAAAGTGATTCTCATTCAAAAGGAGTAGCCTTGAAATGAACATTCAGCAATAAACACCCAATAAAATAATATTCTACGTGACTGATGTCACATACAATCCACGTCAAGATTCCCAGAATCTTTTTAGTTGATAATCTTTACAGTCTTAACAAGAATATTAGTCTGTTTCTTCAGGTTACATTCTTACCCAATGATTATATTAAAACACGTTTTTATTGTTTTTTTTTTTATCCAGTAAAAATGGAAGGACAAATATGTTCATATTACTGTAGGGCATTCAAAAAAATGTACAATATAGGTCCTATTCAGAAAGTCCTAGACAAATAGACAAGATATAGATATGTGAAAAATTAAATTGTAATACAAGGTCATGCATTTTATTATTCAAGGACAAAGAATTGAACAGTCAATAAATAGTGTTGTAATTCATGGGACAGAAAAATCACAATAGACTGATGCTATCAGAATATCTTCAAGGAAAAGGTTGGATAGGATCTGGGACTTGAAGGATAAGTAGAATTTAGTTTGTTACAGAGAAGTCAGAAAGTTATTCCTGCCTGGGTGAAAAGAAATTAATATGATGACTAAGTGAGTAATAAGCACAACATGCTGGCGGAGATGCAGTTAGTGAGATTGCCCTGAGTGTCTGTGTGCTGGCGTGGGGAAAGGAATAAGGGTAGAGTGGGGATCAAGCTTGTCTTACAAAGGTAGGCTGAGGTTTTATTGTGGAAGGCAAAACCTAAAGTATTTTCTAGATTAGTAATAGTAGCAGTAGTAATAGTAATAGTAGTAGTAGTAGTAGTAGTAGTAGTAGTAGTAGTAGTAGTAGTAGCAGCAGCAGCAATAGTAGAAGTAGAAGTAACTGTTATTGGTTTTAGAGGCCATATGATAACATGAAAAAAGTACTAAAAGCGGGGTAGAGCCAAGATAGTGGCGTAGAAGCTGGAAAACTCCATATGCCCTCTCCATAACCCTCTAAAATACCTATAAAAATATTCTAAATAAATTTAGGGCTATAGAACCCACAAAGTGACAGAGAAAAACAGACCTCCCTCTGAAGACAACCAAGTGGCCAACAGGAAGGGTCCACCACAGTGAGCTGAAAGCAGAGCCTAACCCTGCATGAGTCCATGGTTTTAGCCTCAGGGTGGCTGGAGGAACTTCAGATTACCAGCAGCTGTGTTGGTTTCCAGAATTATCAACCCATAAATGCCAAAGACAAAGTGAGAGGTAAGTGGAATATGTGGGAACAGGGGGTCTGGGAGTGTGATATCTCCTGTGCCCCTAGAGGGAGAAGCAGCTGAGGTACAGTGGCCACTGCCCCTTGGCTGTTTCACAGCTCCTGGCTTGGAGATTATAGGGGGACAAGCAAACAGTCTATGGGATAATTGCTCTTTCATTAACCTGCTTGGATCTAGATTACTGTCTAGGGCGGAGGTCCTGGAGTACATGACCAGTGTGCCAGAGCAAGAGGAGGCTTCTGAGTGGGCACCCAATTAATAGCTCTGGCATCTGAGAAAACCCCAGAGATCTGGGACAAAGCTCTCCTCTCTGGAAGGAGAGTTCTACGGTGGCAAAAAGGTCAAAAGTCAAAAAATTGTGTGACAACATGAACAAAGGAAGCAAAGCAAGCACAGCAATACAACTTTACACTCCTATTTTGGGGACAAAAATGATCAAAGCATGGAACAGGAGGAAGACAATAAAGTCAGAATTTCTGCACCAAAAGTTTCCAAGAAAAATATGAATTGGTTACAGGCCACAGAGGAGCTTAAGAAGGATTTTGAAAACCAAATGAAAGAAATGGAGGAAAAATTGGGAAGAGAAATTAGAATAATAGAAGAAAATCAGGAAAAGAGAGTCAACAACCTGACTGAAGAAAATAACATCTTTTTTTTTTTTCAGTTTTAACAAATGCTTTATTAACTTCTGGTTTACATCATTCATTTCCCCCATATTTTGAGTTACAATTTTCCCCCATTTTTCCCCTACCCACCACCCCAGAACAGCAGTGCCACAAGATATCCCCTCATCCAATCTGCTCTCTCTCATATCTTCTACAATACCCCCTTCGACTTTATCATTAGGGCAAAGTGAATCTCTGTGTCCCGATGCCTGCACATCTTACCTCCCAAATACGTGCAAAATAGTATCAATAATAGTATTTATATATATTTGAAACGTTTAATTTTAAAACTTCAAATTTCAGGTCCATTCCCTTCTTCCCTTGTCACCCACTCCCTCTGGGAAGATAAGCAATTCAGTATGTGTTGTACATGTATAGCTATGCAAAACATTACCAGAGTAGATATATTGTAAAAGACTGCTTATATTTCCCTCCCACCCATCCCACCCCCCACCTAATCCATTCCCTACTTTGATCCTGACCCTCTTCCATAGTGGGTATTTCCAACCTCCCCTCCCCCTAGAATGCCCTCCCCTCCATCACCCCTCTCATCCCCCTTCCCCCTACTCTCCTGCAGGGTGAGATATCCCATTTATTATGTATATCATTTTCTCCCTGAGCCAAACTCAATGAAAACATGGTTTTGCCTTTTTGCCTTCCTGTTCATCCCCTCCCCTGAAACCATTTCCTGTTGCCTCTTCTACATGAGGTAGTTTACCCCACCCTGTCTCTACCCATCTCCTCTTGCAACTTTATTCTCTCACCTCTTAACTTCACCCCCCAAGTATCATCCCTCCCCACAAAATTCAACCTGTGCCCTCTATCCATGTAGACCTGTAAACATATATACACACATTCACATATGTATTCATATGCCCATATACCCTTCTTCAATTATTTTCATACTGAGAAAGATTTCATCAGTCATAATTATTGTTTTTCCATGTAGGAATGTAGATCGTTCAAATTTGATAAGTTCCTTTTCCTTTATTTTCCCTTTTACCTTCTCAAGCATCTCTTGCTTCTTGTGTCTGAATGTCAAATTTTCTATTCAGCTCTGGTTTTTTCCTCAAGAATGCTTGAAAGTCCTCTATCCCACTGAATGACCATATTTTCCCCTGAAACAAAATACTCAGTTTTGCTGGGTAGGTGATTCTTGGTTTTAATCCCAGCTCTTTGCCCTGTGGAATATCATATTCCATGCCCTTCCATCACTTAGTATAGAAGCTGCCAGGTCCTGTGCTATTCTGATTGTGTTTCCACAATATTGAAATTGTTTCTTCCTGACTGCTTGTAGTATTTTCTCATTGATCTAGGAATTCTGGAACCTGGCTATAATATTCCTAGGAGTTTTCTTTTGGGGATCTTTTTCAGGAGGTGATTGGTAGATTCTTTCAATCTCTATTTCCCCCTCTGGGTCTAAAACATCAGGGCAATTTTCCTTGAGAATTTCTTGTAGGATGATTTGTGGATTTTTTCTTTGATCATGGTTTTCAGGTAGTCCAATAAATTTTAAATTATATCTCCTGGATCTATTTTCCAGGTCAGTGGTTTTTCCCATGAGATATTTCACATTGTGTTCTAATCTTTCATTTGTTTTGGATCTGTTTAACAGCATCTTGATTTCTCATAAGGTCACTAGCTTCCATTTGCTGCAGTCTAACTCTGAATCTCCTCAGTGAACTTTTGAGATTCTTTTTCCACCTGGCAAATTCGGCTTTTTAAGGCATCCTTCTCCTCATTGCCCTTTTGAGCCTCCTTTTCCATTCGAGTTAATCTATTTTTAAGGTGTTATTTTCCTCAGTCAGGCTTTGACTCTCATTTCATACTTTTACTGCATCCTTCTCATTTCTCTTTCCAATTTTTCCTCCACTTCTCTTATTTGGTTTTTAATATCTTTCTTAAGGTACTCTATGGCCTGTAACCCACTCATATTTTCCTTTGGGGCTTTTGTTGCATGATTTATGACCTCACAGTCCTCCTCCTGTTCCATGCTTTGATCCTCTTTGCTTCTAAAATAGAAGTTGAATGTTGCATTTTTCTGTTTATTTTGTTTCCTTTGCCTAGGTATGTTGCCACTAAATTATTTGACTTTTGGGCTTGTTGCCACAGCAGGATTCTGCCACCAGACAGGGGAGCTTCCTTCCCAAATGTTGGGGTCTTCACAACTTCCGGAGGTATTAGTTGGGTGGCCTCTGTGGAGCCTTCCTCGAGCTAAAACTGCAACTCGGGTGAGCCTGGGCTCAGCTCCCCAAGCACTATGCTGTCAATTCCCAGTGTGCTGTGCTGCCCGATCACAGAGCACTGCGCTGGCCTCTCCCTGCGGGGCCACTGAGTTGTCCTCAGCAGGAGGCCAGCCTCTCTGTGTCATTCTGTGGGTGCTGGAGCTCCAGAAGTTGTTCAGGGTACCCTTCTACATTGTCTGGAAGTGAAGTGGAGGAGAGCACCTTGGAAGTGCTGTTTCTACTCTGCCCCCCAGAAAATAACATCTTGAACAATAGACTAACTCAAATGGCAAAAGAGGCTTAAAAAGCCAATGAGGAGAGGAATGCCTTAAAAAGCCAAATTTGCCAGATGAAAAAAGAACCTCAAAAGCTCACTGAAGAGAATCATTCCTTCAGAATTAGACTGGAGCAAATGGAAGTTAGTGACTTTATGAGAAATCAAGATCCTATTAAACAGATCCAAACAAATGAAAAAATAAAAGGCAATGTGAAATATTTCATTGGAAAAACCACTGACCTGGAAAATAGATTCAGGGGAGATCATTTAAAAATTATTGGACTACCTGAAAGCCAGGATCAAAAAAAGAACCTATAAATCATCCTTCAAGAAATTCTCAAGAAAAATTGCCCTGATGTTTTAGTACCAGAGGGCAAAAGAGAGGTTGAAAGAATTCACTGGATCACCTCTTGAAAAAAGATCCCAAAAAGAAAACTCTATAGCCAGTTTCCAGAATTCCCAGATCAAGGAGAAAATATTAAAAGCAGCCAAGTAGAAACAGTTTGGATATTGTGGAAACACAATCAGGATAACACAGCATCTGGCACTGAGGGATCAAAGGGCTTGGAATATGATATTCCAAAGGTCAAAGGAGCTGGGATTAAAACCTAGAATCACTTACCCAGCAAAACTGAGTATCATGTTTCAGGGGAAAATACGGTCATTCAATGAAATAGATAAGATTCAAGCATTCTTGATGAAAAAAGCAGCAGTGAATAGAAAATTTTACATTCAGATACAAGAAGCAAGAGAAGCTTGAGAAGGTAAATAAGGAAAAGAAATAATAAGGAATTTATTTTTACATTCCTACATGGAAAAACAATAATTGTAACTTCTGACACTTTTCTCAGAATGAGAATAGTTGAAGGGAATATAAATGTGTGTGTATACATATATATGTATACACACACATATATGTATATGCTCATACATATATATGTCTATATAGGAGGGTATATGAGTATATAAATACATATGTGAGTGTGTGTATATATGTGTATAGGTATACATAGACAGAGGGCACAGGACCAATTGAATAGGAAGGGATGATACTTAAAAGTTGAGATTGGGAGGTGAGAGATGAATATAATGAGAGGAGATGGGGTGAGACAGAATGGGGCAAATTAACTCATATAAAAGAAGCAAGGGAAAACTGTTAAAATGGAGGGGAAGAACAGGAAGGCAAAAGGGAATGAGTCAACCTTACTCTTATTGAATTTGGCTTAGGGAGGGTATGACATACACACTAAATAGGGTATCTTGCCCTACCGGAGAGTAGGGAGGAAGGGGCTGGGGCGGGGGGTGATGGAAGGCAGGGCTGGTTGGGGGGGAGGGAAGTTGGAAGCACACACTTTTGAAAAGTGACAGGGTTGGGGTGGATAGGTGGCACAGTGAATAGAGCACCAGCCCTGGAGTCAGGAGGACCTGAGTTCAAATCTGGACTCAGACACTTAACACAAAAACTAGTCGTGTGACCTTGGCCAAGTCGTTTAACCCAATTGCTCTACAAAAAGCAAAAAAAAAAAAAAGGACAGGGTCAAAGTGGAGAATAGAACAAGTGGGGGTCAGGACAGGAAGGAGGGAAATATAATCAGTCTTCCACAATATATCCACTATAGAAATGTTTTGCGTAGCTACACATGTACAACCTATATTAAGTTGCTTATCTTCTCAGTAAGGGTGGGTGACAAGGGAGGAAGGGAAAAATCTGGAATTGAAAGTTTTAAAATCAAATGTTAAAAATGATATTTTTTTTTTACATACTACTGGGAAATAAGATATACAGGTACAGGGGTATAATGATCCATCTTGCCCTACTGGAAAGTTGGAAGGGGTGTTGGGGAGGATATAGGAGAGAGCAGACTGGGGAAGGGTGTATACAGTGGGATCACTGTTTTTGGGTGTTGGGTAGGGGAAAGACTGGGAGAAAATTTGTAACTCAATTTTTTTGTGGAAATGAATGATGTAAACTAAGAACAAACAAAATTTAATTTAAAAAGAAAAGAAAAGAAAACACTACTGAATATATAATCAAAGTTTGTCTACACACACACACTCTCTCTCTCTCTGCCACTTTCTAAGTGACCCTATTCATATATCTTCAGTCCAGTAGCATCTGTAAGATAAAGGTTTGGGGGTTAGATGATTTTTGAGGTTCTTTGTGGCTTTTAACTCGTTTATGAGGATGTTATTGTTGCTGTTGTTAAGTGCTACTTAGATGATTATTTCCCTCTCCCTATCTTAGAATGAAGTCATTAGAGTAGGTAAAATCTCTCCAGGAGATGTAAGTTTTGCTAGAATTTTTTTTTCTAGGTTCTTTTGGGACCTCTGAGAACATTTCTAGCCCCACATGAATTGATAACTAAAACCTCATCTTTTCACTGAAACATCTCAGCCCTTTAAATTCAGTAAAAAAATTAGTTGAAATTTATAATTAACTCTCTCTATGAAAGCAACCTTAAGTACTGAGAATATGTCCCCATGAAAGAAAGTCTCTCATTCATCTAGGATTAGCCTGCCCTGAGGAGAACATAGAAGGAACAGGAGGAGAAAGCAATGATTAGGGAATTAGGAGTGCTGGCTCTCTGCACCATACAGCTTCCTTCTGGGGAGGCTGGAATTAGGCACCTGGGAATGATTGAACTTTGCATGTTCTGCTGGTCCTCAAGGGAGCCTGTTAAAATGTCACTGTCGTTCACAAAAACCAAGGGAAAGAAGAGTACAGATGAACTGCCCTGAATTGGAACCCTGAAGACTTGCAAGAGCTGCTTGAAATCAAATGGCAACTGAAGAAGATTAAATGCATAAAATAATAATTGCTGTTCTCATTACCCCAGTCTCTGAGGTGGCATTATAATGCTGCCTGAAAGTAGGGCAGTAAGTTGAAAAACCTGTATTAAATCCATGGCAGAACACTTTCTTTAGTTGGGGAATCCATAAAGCACCTCCACCTAAAAAAATATTAGTGACTTTCAGTTGTAAATGAAATGGCATCACTTGTTTCATATTGATATAGTCTCTATTTAGTGAAGCATCCTCTTGGATGAGTGTCCAATAGAATCTCATATTTTCAAAGAACAAATTTGTATAGTGATATAACCATCTCCCCTGGGATTAACAGCCTCAATCAGTAACAGGGTTTAGCTAAAGACCTTTAGCTTTCTTCTGGACATAATCAGCTTCTGTTGGCCCAGGGCCACATATACCCAGCATGGAGTACAAAACAGAGCAGAAAGCAAATAACCTTGTTTACTTTTTATTAGAATTTGTGTCCAGTTGCGTTTATTTTCTGACACTGCTTGTATGGACCTACTTCATCCCACTCTTCTCTGTCTTACCTAACATCTATGGACTTTTCTAGACCTTACAAAGTCTTTCTACTTAAAAGGAGTCCCAAATCTTTGTTTCTCCCCAAAATTTCATTATTTTAAAAAATAAATTTTTGAAATGCTACAAGTATCTTCTATACCAAGCAGATCCATAAAGCCTCCTTTAATTTCTAAGGCTCTATACAAGAGAAATTGAATTGATATACTGTTCTTATGGTAACAATAAAGGCACCTTATTTTGGGGGGAAAGAGGAAGTACTGATTTGTGTTTTGCTGACATAGCAAACTCCTAGTGAAAAACTCCCTCTACTAATGGAAACAGGCAATTGCCCCAGAAAGTATAGCTTTAGAAAGTTGTCTGACGAATTGAAAGGATAAGTGATTTGTCCATAGCCATGAAGCCAGTATATGTCACCAGCTGGACTTGATCCCACTGACTGACGCTGAGAATAGGTTCTATTCTCAGCACCCTAAATAAAAGGTAGGAATACCAGTGTATCTGTTATACCAATATTTAACATTTGTCATATGTTTTCTGAAATGATAACATTTATAGATGGAATCAAGCAAGGAAGATATATGCAGGAACATGACAAGCATGCATTTAGCACTTACTGTGTGCCCAGAAGGCACTCTACTAAGTGTTGGTGGTGCAAATATAATCAAAAGGAGAGTCCTTCCCCTCCAGGAACTTACATTCAGTGGAGAAAGACAACGCATAAAAGGAAGCTGAAAAGGAAGATCTCCCTATAAATGTACAGTGCTGTAGTACAAAGAGTCAGCAGCATAGCCAGGAAGGTAATAAAGCATAGCTGGGCTGGACTCATCCCCCCAACTGATGCCCCAAAAAGGAACTCACCAGTAGGAGAACAGGGCCAGCAAGGTAAAGTGATACTCCAGGTTGAGACGATTCCAGGCACTGAGGGAAGTATCTATGAAAACAAGGAACAAGGCACTCAGCTCCACAAGACAGTAGCTCCACTAGCAGAAATGCTGGCCCACAACATAGCACAAAGAAGAGAAGTTTATCATCAAGCATGCAAAGGAAAGAAGGATGAGTGCTTTTACCCAAATTAAGTGACTTTCAACTCACAGAATGTGAGTTTCACTTGAAAATTAGAATTTATCTGATTATCAGAAAATCAGGTTGGTTCTAAACTAGCAAAAATATAATCGCCCGCATTTGAACACATAAATATGTGACAAATGAAAAGCTCACTAGAAAACCAGACATTGGAAAATATTTTAGAAGTAATCGGTTATAACTCTGATTAGATGACATAGCAAGAGTGATGGTAAGAAACTGATCAGACGCATGAACAATAAACATATTGGATCACAAGTGGTGATTGAGAGGATGGAAATTTAATAAAATTCAGTGAACTAATCACCCGCCTATTTGGGTGGAGATGGGAAAGATGACCAGTGGATGATAGTTTCTGATGTTTAGTGGATCTCAAATCTCACCATTATAAGAAATTATAGATCTAAATGTGAAATATTTAGATTTATAGTATTCATATATACACACATATAGCAGTGCTTTAAAAAGCATATATATGAATATTCCAATTTGACACTCATAAAACATGGAATATGAAAGGTACAATATCTATTTTAACAAATACCATTGACATATGAAGAAATTAAGGCACAGGGAGGTTAAAATTATTTATCCTGTATCACAGAAATGGTAATAAGTTCAGAAGTTCTGAGGTTTACTCCCTGATCCTTGATTAAGTATTCCTTTTATATGTTAACATGTTTCCCCCCTTCAGTTTTCATACTTTGACTTCACTATAATATAGTGTTCTTAATAATTCTTCTACCCAATAAGCCCTCTTGTTATTGAGCAGAGCACAAGAGTGTTTTTGATTCTCCTACATAAGTTTCTTAATATCATGGCTATGAGTTACATATAGCCATAATAGACAAGTATTGCCCCATAGATCAGTGGGATTTCCACTTGACATTAATAATGCTAATTCATAGTTACAAGGAAAACATTTTTTTTCTTTTATTTCATTTGTGTCTAACTTCATAGCCACATTTGAAGTTTTCTTCTTTTTTTTTTTTGGAAGGCAATTGGGGTTAAGTAACTTGCCCAAGGTCACACTGCTAGGTTTTTTGTTTGTGTGTGAGTTAAGTGTCTGAGGCCAGATCCAAACTCAGGTCCTTCTGACTCCAGGGCCAACGCTTTACTCACTCCGCCACCTAGCCACCCCTCATTTGAAGTTTTCTTGACAAAGATACTGAAGTGGTTTGCCATTTCCTTCTCCAGCTCATTATACACATAAGGAAACTGAGGCAAACTGAGGTAACTGACTTGCAGAGAGTTACACAGGTAGTAAATATGTGAGGCCAGGTTTGAACGTAGGAAGATGAGTCTTCCTGATTCCAGACCCCGCACTCTATTCACTGTACCTCCTAACTGCTTTTATACTTTTAATTTTCTTTAGCACAAATGCTTCTTTACTACCATAAATCCATCATAATATGTATGTCCTAAGGAAATGGGATAGTCAGTGCTTTCTCTGTTATTTGAAGGACAGGAGAACATTATTGATCTACTACCGTTTGAATAAATATTTCAGATACAAACTTTTGCAACCACTTAGATAATGGCTCAGGACGATCTAGGAAAATAATTTAAAATAATCTGAACTCCCTAAGAAGGACGTGAAACCTCACAGAGAGTTGCTACAGAGAGACATTTTGAACTTGTCAAAGATTAAGCTCCCTTGAAGACAAATGGAAGAAGGGGAAGTACTTTTATAGAAAGGAAATTACCCATTATTTTGTTATCTGTGGGTAATATGATCATAACATGAGGTTTATTGGAGATAAGACCTAATCATTTCCTGGGTCATCTTTCTAAAATGTGGGTGATTATATTTTTGCTAGTTTAGAACCAAACTAATATGTATAAACTCTGATTTTCAAGTGAAACTCACATTCTGTGAGTTCAAAGTCACTTAATTTAGGTAAAACCACTCATAATTAGAAATGAATAAGAATTATATCTATCAAGTATAGCTTCCCTTAATTTTGTATAAGGCAAACATGTGTTGAGATATGCAAAATTTTCTTTCCTTATTGAAATGTATAAGAATTGTCAGTTGCTCAGTCTCTCTTTTGTTTCTTTTAACGCTCTCCATTAAATATCAAATGTGAGCATGTTCAAACCACTGAAACCTCAAGTTTAATTTGTAACCCTAAATTTGAGTGAGGTCACTTATAAGAACTTTAGAATTCAGATTCGTGCCAACCCATGAGACAGTAATATGACATTAAATAAATGAATGATTCTCCTATTTTCTAGATCCTCCTAGGTTTGTGTTACATAGGACTGCGAAGGGAAGCAACAAACCAAGACCAGGAGAGATTCTAAGACCAAGGAAGCCAGCTCTACATGAAAGGTAAGGGTGTTCAAAGATGAGATCCTAAAGTAATAATCTCATCTATTTAGAGCTGGAAATCATCTTAATCTGATATTGAATAAACAATGAAACTTGAGTAGAGAAATCCCAGATCACAAAGAAAAAGATATCCAAAAGCTTAGCAAATAAGTTATATTGCCTGGATAAAAGGATCAGGAAGAAATAGGTGGTAATCTGACCCTGCTAGCAGTGAGCAAACATGAGGTTCACAGTAACTAAGGGTGAAGGCTAGCAGCCAATACCTCCCCTCCCAACAACAAAATAAGACATAATCCCTCTAAACAAACAAACAAACAAAATCATTTCACTTTACAGCCGAGGAAGCTGAGTTTCAAAGATAGTAAATAGAGCTATACAGTGCGTCTGAAATAAAACTAAAAATATGATTTGGGTCTTTAATGGTCTTCCCACTATGGCCTGTTGCCAAACATGCATTTGCCTAAAAGACTATTTAGAACAGAAATCATACAAGGCAAATGGTCCCACAGAGGTCAGAAGAAACAATACAAGGACAAACTTAGGGTCTCTTTGAAGAAGTTTAGAATTAATACTGAGACAGGGTAGACACTGACA